>JAUUTY010000502.1:0-271724 GCA_030979885.1 Lolium multiflorum
GAAGTTATCATATGGAATAGTATGCGATGTGGAAGTATCTCTCTTGGTTAGTTATCTATGTATCCGTTGGTGTGAGTTATCGTTATGGAATATTATTAAGAAGTCTTATCATTTACTTTTACACCTTATTTTAGTTTGCAATCTCTATTATATGATTACTCTTGACATGAGTATTCAATATCACTTTGGGAGCATCAGGTAAATCTATTTGGTTTGGCAAACTTAGCATTGGTCAATAGCAACAACAATTCTTGATGTTTAATAGAAGAGAGAAATACACTTAGATATATTACTATTATCTCTATACTTAGTATTCTAAGATAAAATTGCTTGTGCTTATGAGAGAGATGCATGATTGTTCTATCATATGTATATTTGTTTGATTCCCTCAACCTTTATGCTTGCTATCAAACCTTGCTAGCCAAAGACCTGTATCGAGAGGAATGCTTCTCATACATCCATAACCTTAGACCAAACCTATGCCATTTGTGTCACCATACCTACCTACCACATGGTATTTTTCTGCCATTCCAAGCAAATACTTCATGTGCTACCTTTACATTATTCAAACTACTACTCCTTATTTGTGTCAATGTTTTATAGCTCATGAGGAAGTATGTAGTGTTTTATCTTTCAATCTTGTTGGGCAACTTTCACCAATGGACTAGCGGCACATCCGCTTGTCCAATAATTTTGCAATAAGAGCTGGCAATGAGGTTCCCAGCCTCAATTAATAACCTTCATTAATAATTCTCTTCACATGTTTTGCTCTGATTCATCAGTAAGCAACTTAATTTTGCAATAGACACTCCTCCATGGTATGTGAATGTTGGAAGGCACCCGAGGAGTCGGTTAGCCATGGATTGAGAAAGCCAAGGTTGGGGGGAGTGTCATCCTTAATAAAACTAAAATACATGTGTAAACAAAAGAGAAGGGGATGATCTACCTTGCTGGTAGAGATGCCGTCCCTCATGGAGCCGCTCTTTGAAGGTTCGTTTGGCAAGGGGTTAGAGTGCCCGCTACCATTCGTTGACAACAACAAACACCTCTCAAAATCTTTACTTTTATGCTCTTTATATGATTTCAAAACTTGAAAAGCTCTAGCACATGATTTAATCCCTGCTTCCCTATGCGAAGGGCCTGTCTTTTACTTTTATGTTGAGTCAGTAAACCTATTTCCCTCTATCTCAAGCAAGCAATTGAGTTGTTGTGAACCAATCATTTATGCTATGATTCAATTAATCATGTCTTTTATACTTTCTTGTTTAGTACCAATTTTATCTGAATGAATATGACTTTGAAGTTATCAATGATTATGAAGAGATTGTCATGCTTAAATACGAAGGCTCAGCTATAAATTCTAATATGAAAGCTTTGCTTAGAAGTACGATCCGTTAGTAGTTTTCTGACCAAGAACAAAGTTTGCCATCACCAATTATGATTTCTTATGCACCTTTACTTGTGATTTCTCTTTACTTATTTCGAGATGAGTTATATAAGGAAGTTGTTTACTAGAATGTCTTGTGTGAATGAACATGATGCTTCTTGTCCGTATTTGATTTATCGACTCTTCACTCCATAAACATGTGGTCTTGTTTATCGAGCTCAGTTTCGCTTGGGGACAAGCGAGGTTGGGGGGAGTTGATACGTCCAAATTGCATCACTATTTTGTATCACAATTTCTGTTATTCATTGATATATTTCATATTGGGACACAATGCTTATGTTATTTCATCTATTTCGCATGTTTCATCATCATTAGGAGGATCAAGCACCGGAGCCAGGATTCTTAAAAAGCACCGTCCGAACGCAATATTTCGGAAGATCAAGTGCGGAAGGGAATTTCACGTAAATTCCTATTTTTCAGGATGACGGAGGGGAACCGGAAGGGGAGAAAGAAAGAGTACTGTGGGCCCGGACCACGGGGGCGAGGGCGCGGCCCAAGGCCTGGCCGCGCCACCTGTGCTCTGGGGGCCCCATCACCTTTCGCCTCCTTTTCTTCGCGTACTCCTTCGTCCCGAAAACCTAAGCCACGAGAGGACCTCACGAAGGATTCTGACCGCCTCTGCCCGGGGCGGGCTGGGGAAAAGAGCTCTCGGGCGGGAATCATGGGAAATTCCACTCCCGGAGGAGAAAATCAACATGTCGCCATCGTCATCGGCTGGACATCATCTCTGTCTGTCCACCATCCTCTCCACCATCTACACCATCACCACCGCTGCACCACGTCATCGCTGTAGCAATTCGGGTTAAATCTTGATTGTTTGATAGGGGAAACTCTCCCGTGTTATTCTATACTTGTTGTGGATGCTATTGAGTGAAACCATTGAACCAAGATTTATGTTCAGATTGTTATTCATCATCATATCACCTCTGATTGTATTCCATATGATGTCTCGTGAGTAGTTCGTTTAGTTCTTGAGGACATGGGTGAAGTCTAAATGCTAGTAGTGAATTATGGTTGAGTAATATTCAATGTTATGATATTTAAGTTGTGGTGTCATTCTTCTAGTGGTGTCGTGTGAACGTCGACTACACGACACTTCACCATTCATGGGCCTAGGGGAGTGCATCTTGTACTCGGTTGCTAATTGCGGGGTTGGCGACTGAAACCTGAGCCCCCGTTAGTATATCGATGCGGGAGGATCGCAGGATCTCAGAGTTTAAGGCTGTGGTTAGATTTATCTTTTAATTACTTTCTTGTAGTTGCGGATGCTTGCAAGGGTATAATCACAAGTATGTATTAGTCCTAGGAAGGGCGGTGCATTAGCATAGGTTCACCCACACAACACTTATCAAACAATGAAGATTAATCAACTATGAAGCGAAAGTACTAGACTAAAATCCCCATGTGTCCTCAGGAACGTTTGGTCATTATAAGTAATCAAACCGGCTTGTCCTTTGTGCTAAAAGGATTGGGCCACTCGCTGCAATTATTTCTCTCGCATTTTATTTACTTGTACTTTATTTATCTGCAATATCAAAACCCCACTGAATACTTGTCTGTGAGCATTTCCAGTGAATCTCATCAAAGCTGCTTGTCAACACCTTCTGCTCCTCGTTGGGTTGGACACTTTATTTCTCGAAAGTACTACGATACACCCCTATACTTGTGGGTCATCGGGGACACAAGAGACTTCTTGCTTTGTGGTTGCGGGGTTGCATGAGAGGGATATCTTTGACCTCTTCCTCACCCAGAGTTCGATAAACCTTGGGTAATCCACTTTAGGGAAACTTGCTTTTGTTCTACAAACCTCTGCTCTTGGAGGCCCAACACTTGTCTACAAGAATAGAAGCACCCGTGGACATCACCGCGGCCACCCCCCCGGCTGCCTCGTGGCCCCACTTCGTTATCTCTTCGGTCTTATGGAAGCTTCGTGCAAAATAGGACCCTAGGCGAAAGTTTCGTCCAATTCGAGAATATTTCCTTACTAGGATTTATGAAACCAAAAACAGCAGAAAACAACAACTGGCTCTTAGGCATCTTGTTAATACGTTAGTTCCAGAAAATGCACGAATATGACATAATGTGTGCATAAAACATGTAGGTATCATCAATAAAGTAGCATGGAACATAAGAAATTATCGATACGTTGGAGACGTATCAACTGTCGCCAGCGCAGCCCTCCCCATCCACCGACGGGCATGGAGCGATGACCGCCGACTTCGGAGGGGGTCGCCGGAGCTAGCACGGCCACCACTCAAGGTGAACCGCGAACCCCGACCGCCAGGCGCAAAAGCTGATCTCCACGATGACCGCAGGGAGCCACCCCGCTCCACCGCAGCCTGCAGGAAAGCCCCAAAACGGGTGCCGATGCTCTTTGACGGCGAACTTGGTGGGGAGGAGCCCACAACGCTAGGGTCGGTTGTCGCCTCGTCGTCATCCACCGCCGGCGCGAGCACCCAGAAGCTCCCGCCAAATCCCCCTCCACCCACGGAGGGGCGCGATCATAGGCCCGCCGGCGAGGGGGTGGGGGAGGGCGCGGGGCATCGGCGTCGCCAACACTGTCGCCACCCGTCACCTCACTCATCTAGCATCTTCACTACTAGAGACACCCGACACTGCTCTTCCAAGCGGACAAGTTGTGCATCCCTGTAGATCCCTCATCTTTGCATGCCCACAAAAAGCGCAAATCAGCTTGTTTACTTTGTGTGTTAGCCACTTAGGTTGATTTAGAGCAATTGTTGTCATGCCAGTAATGACTGAAGTTCACCAGAGTGAGATTGCCCCAACTTGATAGAGGCAATTTGAATTCTAATCCAAGTACCACTTGGAGGGATCAGTAGAACCCTGCCATGCCTCATGCCTATTTTATAATCCAATTAGTGAAGCATCATCAAATCCCTAAACCCTTTCACATGGGATCCACTCCACATAAAATATTGTCCTAACTTGTGTATCATGGATCACAAGTATAAACCAAGCCATAAGGACTAAATGCCATTTGTGAGTAGAGTGAAACCAATACCCAATTCTACTTTGCTTTCCAAATACCTTGCTTAGTGAACCAAATGAAATAGTATTTTATAAAATAGAATCATCATATAAATAGTTGATTTAACCTTGAGGAATATAGGATCTGTCCTAAATAATTTAAGCTTAAGCTGGTTAATGGATGTTGGTGATTATAGAGTTTATCTCACCGCTCTTCTTAAACCCTAAGAACCATCATCCACATAAAATCATAAACTCACCCCATTCTCAATACCATTTAATTTAAACTTTAGCCATAATGAAAATACGTGTGAACAATCCATATTGCTAGGTATTAGCAAAATCTAATCATGTGTTTACTATGTTCTTGCTATAAATTTCAAATCATTTAAATAAATCTGGTTTCTAAACTAAAAAGGGAATTGAGATAAAATATTTAAACCCATTTCCATTTTACTCAAACCTCACAAAATATCAATATAATCAAAATTCCAATACTTGTTTAAACAACCAAACTAAGAAGTGAGCATGATTATCATAGTGCATTGATATTCAAATAATTTAGAACCTGCTAAATAAAATAGATTTCAATTTGAATTCAAATTCACCAAATTCAAACCTGGAAATAAAACAGAAAATAAAATAACAAAAAGAGAGAGGCTTACCTGGCCGTGCAGCCCAGCAGTGGTCCAAAACCAACCCAGCACCAGCACCACCTCATCGACCAAAGCAGTCGAGTCCACGTCCACTTACTGTTTTGCGTTGAAGAAAAAGAGCCAACATCGTCGTCGTCGTCGTCTCCGAGCTCGACACCGCGGCAGCGCCACTAGACGCCATCCTCGTCGACGATAGGGATGCCCGGACGCGGCAGAAGGTTCCAGAACTTCGCCCTAATCGTTTCACGTCTGAGTCTATCCAAGGGGCGAAAAGATCTTCACCAGAAAACCCTTCCAGACGATCGTCGTGTCGAGGCCTCAGAGCTCCTCTCGGCCTATAAATAGGGGGGAGGGCACCGCCGTGCACTCATTGATCTCATCCACCCCTCCATTTCCCCTCAGCATCTCCCTAGCCCCCGATTTCTTCCTCGACTGCTCGCCGGCGTCGAGCACGAAGCTGACGATTGAGGCCACCCCGGAGCTCGCCATGAGGTTTGGGAGGAGCGCCTGACACCGTAGAGCATCTGGGAGGAATGAATCGAGCTGAATCTTCCTCAAGCCGGAGAATTTCGTCGATCCCTTCCGCAGCACCTCGCTGGTAATGGCGAATTCCTCGCCGTCTCCGTCAACATTCGCCGGAGTCGACCACACCATCATCACCAGAGTGAGCATATGCGCCTTTAGAGCATAGTCTCGCTTCCTGGAATCGTCTGTAGCCACCGATTCGATTCTCGCCAGAGTAAACCACCGCAGCACCACTTTGTCGGCGATGCTCCGATGAGTCCCTGCGGAAACTGTGGTGACCGGCATACCACTGCATGGTGTAGTATGCAAGTCTGATATAACACCAATGAAACACCGTTCCACTAGGATTATATCGCTCAAAGTGGTACAACATAAACATATGCGGGTCCAAGGCATGTCTATAGAATTACACACAGACTTTGTTACATAAGATCATCACAGCCTCCTACTTTACAATGAGGTAATAAATAAACTCCAGAAGAACGACTCGTAGTCTAATCCTATCACTAACTCTACTTGTAGAGTAATTAACTAGCTATAGAGACTAAGAATGGATTCTAGCTAAATAGGAGCTAGGTTTAGGAAACTAGTTCCTTTCTATTGCTAATCTAGGTTTTCTCCTTGTTGAATGTGGTATCTGACTCTCCTGACATGGTCCTGTCCCTTGAAGTAGTTGTTGACTCCTTGGCCTTCGAGTTGCACTGTAGATCCTCCTTCGATGCCTCCATATCTAAGCAGGGGATTTAAGAGTGGGATGAGTACGAGCGTACTCAACAAGTTCATTTTACGAAAGAGGTGTTTAATGCACTAGCTACAGCCATAACCAGAAAGTCATAGGCAATGCAAGTTTTTGTAATCATTTCTTCAAAAGGTTGCTTTTATTCAGAAGAGCTATGTCCGTCGGCCTTCACCGGTTTGACTAGAACTTCATGGAGTTCATTTCCGGCAGCGTTCGCGATTCCATATCCGAACGAGGGGGTGGTAGTCTGATTCGTTACACTGCAGAGAGGTGTGCTCTACCCATAAGAGATCTTAACCTTGGTGCAAACCGGGCGCGCAACCCGTCCACACTTCCTTTGGTGTGAGGCCCGGTATAAGGTCCTAGTCAATCATGTTCCTCGCTACCTCGAACACCCACCCTTTTTTGCATACCCGACCCTCCTCGTCGGTCCCATTATTCCCACTCACGGGTGGACCCCAACCACGACAACAGTTTGGGATCGAACCAAACTCCTTCGCCGGTAGCGGCAACCCATCATAGACCGCAATACCGTGGGGACTTAGGACTCCCCAGCCTCACCGCTTGCTCCTTCGGGCGACAAGTGTACTACGGACAATGCCGTGGGGACTTAGGACTCCCCAGCCTCACCGCTTGCCCCCTTGGATTACAAGTGTACTACGGTAAAGCGCATCCGTTGATGAACGAGAGGTGGAAACACTTTTGACTACTCCCACTCCGGATCTTATGGTGAACACGGGTTTTACGGCACAAGAATCACGGGCCGACATTTAGTCCTAGGTGGATATAAACCCTTTCAATGGAACCTCCACCATATCAACACAATCCATGGTTCCATTGCCCACCACATAGTTATATTCATAGTTATGAAAATAGTGGTTTTGCCTTTTTATGCAATAGTGATAAACATAGTACTTTATAAGTAATTTGATAAAAATACTCAAATGACATGAGAAAGCGATGAACTTGCCTTTCTTGCTGCAAGATTATGCAGCAAGGTCTTGATCACATAATAACTCCAAATTCTGAAATAGCATCATCGTCCGGTAAGGACGATGTTTAAAAGATTGGCAAGGATGCAATAATTCATAAGTATGAGATGCAATCGTTCTAAACATGACCTAACCCCGATGATTGATGATTAGTGAGTTGTACTGATTAGTTTCGGGTGTGTTGCACTTTTAGAGTGATTCACAAACAAGGTTCTTATTCAGGTGTGATTACTTGGTATCATAAACAGGTTATATAATACAGTATAGTAATCAATTGAGTACACAAGGAATTATAATTGGCATAATGTTCATATGTAAAGAACAGCTGTCAGTTTTAGTACTATATGGCATGGTTAATGATTACTTGTTATATTCTTCAAAAGAATAACTTTTGAAGAACATGTTCTTTAATAAAGAACAAGTATGATAATTAGGGTTGTGGAGTTCTATGGTTTACTATGGTTTCAACTAGTTTCTGGAGTAAGTATTAGATGGATCACAACATAGTTGGATTCATCAATAGCTAGGACTTGTAAGGGTTGAGTTAAGCCTAGGCATCCTAAGCAATTATTTATACAAGGTTACTATCAAGATTGGTTCATCTTATTGGTGATAGCTAGCTAGGGTTTATAGGTCCTATAAGCAGGGTTGATGATGATTCTTTATTTACTTTAAGAATAACTTTTGAAGAACATACTTCTTAAATAATAAGAAGTATATCAATTAGGGTTGAGGTGGTCTAGGTTTTACTGTTGGTTCTATTAAGTAAGGAATAATTGGCTCCTAAATAGGATGGTGGATAAGTATCCAACACTAGTAGGGTTTAGTGGAATATGGTTAGGTAATGCTCAAGAGTTGGTATAGTTGTTCATGAGGTTCATCACATTGGTGTGATGCTAAATAGGTATGAGTAAGGTTGATAATCTTTATGCTAGGAACTAGGGTTTAGACTTAATTGACCCTATTTGATTATCTAGGTTTGATGGGTATGTATAAATGGAATACTAATTTGGTAGTGATAGGGTTCTACATTTTATGTGGACATAGATATGTCTTTAGTTGCTAATTATGGTTCTATGATTTGAAAGAAAATATCATGATCACATGATCCAACCTAGGGTTTAGGTTAGAAGCAAATTTAGGTTCACAAGAATTAGTGGAGCTAAGGTTCCTAAATGGAATTAGGGTTTTAGGTTTCCACATAAAATTATGAGGTTATCACTTGGTTTATAATGGAACTAGGGTTTCCTAATTACCCTATAATTCTTGGATTAATAACTTCATTAAGAAAATTGAAGTTATTAATAACTTGAAAATAATGTTGGATTTGGCATTTTGTTATTTTTAAACAATTAATAATTCAGGTAATTATTAATTAGGGTTTAAATCTTTCTAATAATGACTTAACAAAATAACAAATAAAGAAAGTTAGTTTTAATGTTTTCTTTATTTATACTGGTTTTTATCTAATTTGGACACTGTTCTTGATTACTGAATTTTAATTGCATTTTGAATAAAAGAAAGACTTAATTATTAAGTTTGAAACAATTAAATTTTTACTAAAAATAAAAATTTCAAATTATATTTTTATTGGATAGAGTTTTCTTTTCTAAGAATTTTAATATCTCATTTATATTTTTCTGACTTAAATTGGATTTTCTAAATTCATTTGAAGTTGCAGCAATTTTCTGGAATTAGATTTAAATGAAATTACTAAAACTACCCAGCTAACCTACCCACACAGTCACTGACTGGTGGGGCTGTGGCCACGTTGGCTGCCACGGTGGCTGCGACGTGGCAACCATGGCCACCACCGGCGGCCAGTCATGGACGGCGCCGGCGCTGGAGGGCTCCCGCAAGTGCGTGCATAGGCGCGTTGGAAAGAGGACAACGAGGCGAACCTAGCAGTGGTGGCGCCGCCTCCAAATGGTCGCCGGAGCTTGGCCGGCGGCGAGACGGAGCGGCAGAGCTCACGGGTCTACGGTGCTAGGCATGCTACGGGATGTAATCGAGCGAGCTATGCATGCTGCGAGATTCGGGGGCTCACCAGGAGCACGCAGGGCTTGATGGCGACGTCAATGGTGGTCGGTATCGCCGGAATTCATGGCGACGGCCGCCAGGGAGTTGAGCTTGGTGACGGCGCTACGGGCTGCTCCAGCTCAATTCCTTCTGCAGGAGGAGCAAGTCGACCACGGCGGTGCTAATGGTGGTTACGGCTTGGCCTGGGGAGGTTCCTACCGGCGGCGAGGAAGATGGCCGGGCGAGCTAGGGTTTGCTAAATTGGGGCAAGGGAGGAAGAAACCGAGGCTAGAGCTCGTCGTGGGGCTTTTATATGGCGATGAACTGCGCCTCGTCACGACGCCGATGAAGGAGGGATCGCCAGCGAGAGAGGAGAAGAAGAGCACGGCGCAGTGCTGTCGTCCATGCGCGAGGAGAGGATGAGGACGAGCTCGTCCTCGATATTTTGGATGAAGGGTTATGCGGGCTGGGCCAGGCCGTGGTGTTGGGCTTCCGGTGGGCTAGTTACTGGGCTACTACAGTCTGGTAAGGTCCAGGTAAGTTTTTCCCTTCTTTTCCTTTTTCTGTTTTCATTTTCTGTTTTATATTTCCTATTTGTATTCATATTGGAATCCAATACTGTTTGCAAATATTTCCATTATGTTGTTTCAATCAAGATTTGGTATACTGACTAGTGTATTACTATTCTTTTTGAATTCATATTTTATATGAGATTATTTGTATATTTGTAAACTTCACTCAAAATAGTAATATTACATGAATTGATATCTTCTCTTAAATTTCCTCTTTGTTATTAATTTCATTCAATTTAGAAACATAAGAGTTGATACCTTCATCTCTAGGTATTTCTGAAATGGTGATTATTTCTTAGTTCCTATTTGAGAAATTAATCACTTGTATGTTATTTCATGTGAGCAATATTTCATTATAGTTTTGAAGGTTTGATGATAACCCATATTAAATTAGCATTTGTGTTATGATCTATTAACACTTTGAATTATCTAGAGTAGATATTACTCTCCTCAAGGTTGGGTCTTAGTTATAATGATAAGTGGTTGATCACCACCTATGGGTCTAATTATAGAGTTTAGCACTAGATGTCTCTTGTGTTCAATAATTAAGCATGAGAGTGCAATGCTAGGGTTCTAATTCTATGTGCTTACTGACATATGGTTTGAAACTCAAATATGGCTTCATTGGGTTTTAGTTATGCTCACCCAAGTGGTATACAAACTAGGTTGAGATACAATTCTAGGTTGTAGATATGGGATGTTACCATTTTGCATTGGCTAGGGTTTAGTCTCCCCTAACCATGGTAATATGGTTAGTTACTTAATTGTTTCTGTTCTCCTTTAATTATTAAGGGCTTGAGAATCGGTCTTATCTTATACCAATAGATTGCTATTGTATCCTTAATCTATTGTTAAAGTAACTAAAGTAGCTATATATCTTTTTATAGTTAACTTTGGTTATAATGATGAATGGTTTCTCACCATATAAATTATAGGCTTTAACTCTAAGCTTTTCTTATGTTCTTTAGTTGAGGAGTAAATGGATTATAAATTTGGTAGGATTCTACTTATGATCACCAAGTGATTCACAAGTTAAGATTGGGATATAAGCCTAGGTTTGCTTACTAGTGATCTCCCTATAATTTTATGTGGTGAATGATATCTACTTATTATTCTAGGTTTAACTTATAGCTTATTCTCCTATTTCTCCAAAGCATGATCATGGCATTATCATGATTAACTTATTCTTAATGGCCCCTCTCTTTAAGTTCTTAGGGTTTATGATAATTACCCAATGGTCATGATCATGCATGGTATGGGCTTCCTAAGGTATCACTACAAGTATTTGGATAAGGTTATACCTATTACCCCTCTCACTCCACAAGGACTTGGATTATAATCTAAGGTTCTACTCAAGGAATGATGATGCGATCATCTGAATATGTGGTTTGCCTAAGAATTCTACCTTGCTATCTTCTGAAGCTTGTTCTTCAGGAATTCTGATAAACCTGCTTCTTGTGGTATGCCTCCACCTCCTAGCTGCTTCAACTTGGTCCTATCTAAATTATGGAGTGGCCCAACTCTTTGGTTTTCTTGTATCATGGTACAAGATGATGGAATGAATGAGGTAGAGGGTTCCTTTTATAGGCTTGGGCATGCTCTAGTATCATGACACATAGGTGGATGACTCTTGCTTTGACTTGATGAGTAAGGTGTTTGGTTGTCATACTCTTATCCATAGCAATCCTTTAAGCATGAGGTGGCATGGCTTAGGATTCAAGCTATGTAGATATTTTCATCCTATGTGGCATGGTATTATCCTCTCATGATTTGTTTTTGGATAGCCAAGTGGCTTTTGTTACTAAATATCTTGTGAAGGATTTTATGCTTGTGGGTGAGTCACTATATCATATGTGATTGTATTTATATTGTAATTGGGATCAAAATGTCAAAGGCATGGATTATACCTCAATTTTGAATGGTGATGTTTGATTTCACCAAGGCATGATCATATGAGTTTCAAAATACTCATAGTTTATTTTATTCAAATAGTTTGAACTATAATTCGTAATGTGAACGAATTTAGTTTTGTGATATTCCACATATTTAATAAGTTATGATTAGAATAACAGTGTGTGGCTTTTATGCACTTAGGTCCTTGTGTTTTACCATATTTAGTAATTAGTTTTAGAGTGAATTAAATTATACCCCCAATGTAGTTGCTCAACTTTTAAGTATTAATAATTTAGAGTTTGTTTCTTATCTCTTTGATGGGTATAAACCTCTCCCATCTCTATGGTTTAATGATAAACTTGTGTTGGTGTTAAATTCAAAAGTTTAGTTCAAGAAATACCATGAGGTTCATGGTAGGAATATTTATTTGTTAAAGACATGGAAAAGATAAGTCAAGGATGGTTTCTTAATTTGTAGTTGAATAAATGTTTATATGTTATGGCAAGGATTACCATATTATGATCTTTTGCAAGATCAAGCAATTGATCCTTGATTAAAGTGTTGTTGTGTTAGTTTTAATTCCACTTGATCTAACCCCTTAGATCAAACCATATCTACCCAAAACAAAGTTTTATCAAAGGTCACATTGAGGTTTATGGCGCTTGACTTGATGAGCTACTTCAATTCCACCAAGGTCAAGTGAAACTTCAGTTACTGTGACTGTTTTACTTTAAAGCGCGAAAATTCCCGGATTTTCTATGCATGAATGCAATGCACATCTGTTTCCTCTATTTTTGTAACCCCAAATACTGGGATATTACAGTCTCTACCCCTTAAACTAAACTTCGTCCTCGAAGTTTGAACTCTCTCACATTTCCGGAGTGTGGATCTGACTTGTGCAGACTACAACATTTCTCGAACTCCGTGTTGACCTTACTTGATATAATTGAGTATATCCCTTGTCCAGCTTCTTCCTGGAATCCATTAGTGTTTTCCTCTGAACATTGACTTCTTCCTTCAACTCCATGATTTCTTTTAATATTATAATCTTGTTTCCTTTCTCATTGAGAATTCAATGATTGAGACTTCTTCTTGTGCTGATGGTCTTAACTGAAAACTGATTGGATAACATACTAGTGGGTAAAGCTAGGTCTTTGTTTTCCCTTACTACCAAAACTGCAATAATGGTACTTAGTAAGGTACTTACCATGGAAATGGTCTTGATGGTTTATTTCACTATGAATGGATTAGACTCATTTAGTCTATCCAATCATGGATTATAGTTGATATCTATAACTATTTTGGGTTCTTTAGGTTCCATGAAAGGAATCTTTCTATTAGTATTTAGGAGAGTGGATTCTGTGACCGGGTGTATACGTGAGCACACGTCCGTTGCCGTTGGATTTGCTTTAAGATTCTCACTTTATGGGGAGATGTTAACGGACCTCACACGGCGTCGAATCTACTTAGTGGACCACGCAAAGTGAGCTCATGATTTGGCGCAGCAATCTAGACAAGCTACAACCGCTAGCGGACATCATAGTTCAGAGTTTTTTAGTGCTTTCTGTGCTGGTTTGGATCATCTCTTGGAACGAAAGCTCCCCAACGAAATCAGCCGAATAAAGCTAATTAGTATCTCCTGGAGCCATATGCTAATAAATAAAATCTCCGTAACCATTCAGTACTTCCGAATAATCAACTACTAAGCTGATTAGTACTTCCGTAACCATTTAGTAAATAAAAAAAAGAGAAACGAGTTGGGCTAAAGTGCTAGACGGATGAACAAATCGAGTTTGTCTACGGAACAAAGCGCCGAAACTGCTTGATGGATCGAACCACGACTGATTGAGAGATTCCTGCCGATTCGTGCTTGCAGGGAGACGCTGTGGTCCATGTTACTGGGGAGAAGGCGCGCGCAAGGATGGGACGCCAGAAATTGCCGGCAAGATCGAGGATGCCGGGGCTTGGGAAGAAGTGGGCATCGGGTGATTCCGTTGACCGCCGACCGCCGCCGGCCATCCCTTCGACATAGCTCAACACGAAGGGGCCAGGGGCAGCTCGTGGATCGTCCTGTGCCGGAGGCGAGCGCGACGGCGGCGACGTGGCGGTCCTCCATCTCGAGGCGCTCTCATCCCTTGCCATTGCGGCAGTAGGCCGCGAAGCCCTCTCACTGTTCGGCTACCTCGCCCATCGCCGCAGCGACGTCTAGCAGCACCGGTGGTGGGGCGGGGACAACGGGGACGAGGAGAGGCTCCGGGCGGCGGCGCTTGAGCGCGGGGGCAGGAGAAGCAGCGGGCGCCTGCTGCTGGGGCGCACGGAGGGTCCGGGCGGATGCGCGCGCGTCCCGTCCAAGCTCACCGACGCTTTCCCTAAGGAGGAGCTGCGCCCGCCCTGCGCACCTGCCGGGCTGGCCGGGGTCGCCGAACACCGAGTCCTGGAGCCGCCCCGCGTCGACGGCGGCGAGCAATCCGTGGCGGAGCACCGAGTACTGGAGCCGTGCGTTGGACTGCTCCGCCGCCGCACCTAGCAGCGACGCCTCCAGCTCGTGCTTGCGCGGCATCGTCCCCTCCCCGGCGAGGTCCTCATCTTCGAGGCTACTTCGCGTCTGGAAGCTGGATGAGAGAGAGGTGGATTGGGTGGATGGAGGAGAGGTGAGGGGATAAGATTGTGTGATGGCAATTAAAATCGGGCTTGGATAGGCCGAGGCCGCCGCATGCACTTCCCCAACTTAACGCTTTACTGAACGGAGTTAGCCACGTGTTGGACACGCACCGCGTGCTCACGTATACACCCGGTCACCAGGAATCTTTCTATTAGTATTTAGTTTTGGTATGGTCTAACTCCTTCGGTCTTTGGCCTATTTGAGCTGTATTTGGTCTATGGTATTTCCTTCATCCAACTTCATTAAACTTAGCTTACTTGAGCTTTCGTACTTCTGAGTAAATATTACTCACTTTCTCAAGCTATTGTCCACTTCTTACTTCCTCGAGGTATAAACCTTGGCTTCTGGTCTGACATACTTCTGAAAGTAGTGTTCGACAATCTTATGAAAATAAGATCGAACTTCCTCTCAGTTCAGACCTTCTTCTTATTTCTTGCTCAAAATATTGAGTTATTGTACATTCATCTCAATCTTTACTCTACCCCTTTGAGTTTTCTTATGGTCTTCAACTCCTTTTCTTCCAACCATTGGATTGATGGTTAGAATGTTGGTCTAGGTCCCAGCTTATGGTTTGTACTCTTCTAAGGTCTTGCGAAGAATATTTGTGGTGTATCCACTCAATTGTGGACATCCAACATGAATCCTTCGACTGAATGTTTATAGGTTATAGTTATTTGGCTGACAAAAAGTTTATTTGTTCACAACTTCTTGGTACGAATAATCCAATAATTATGGACTACTTGATACCAATTGTGGCTATTCGTTATCTAAAATTGGACTCTATTATAGGTTTTGATCAATTGGTCAGGACATCTTCTACTTTATCTCGCAGTATTGATCCTATACCAACTATGGTCTTCTTATATCTGCTATGGTTTTACAGATCATCTTCCTTCCTTTTCGGGTTTATTTAGCAAGAAAAACCACGAGCTGACACTATGAATATAGTATCTTAAGTGATTTCTCATGCATTCCCTCTTTTATATTAATTATGGATCTGCTTCAGCTTCACCATAATCACCAGATTTCTCACCTTCATGCTTCTTATGTACTAAAGTACTCCTCTAATGAGGTTAAGCATGAATTTTGGTTGGTACTTCCTTCAAAGTATTGTGGTTACTTTCCACAATTTTGCTTCCTTCTTTTGATGAACCTTCATCTTGTCTTCAGAATCTTCAGAATTCGTCACTTCCTCACACGAATACCATTACCCTCTAGATCTGTAGCATCAAGTAAGAACTTGATATTGCAACATGCATTTGCATATCAAAGTCAAACTTCATGTATGGATCTAGTCAAACAATAAAAATCCAATAAAATCCAAGAAGATTCAGCTTTGTGCTAATAATACACACCATCATAAGCCTGAATAATAATAGTTGAGTAAGACATCTCTAAACATCAGGCTGAGATGTGTAGTATATAACACCACATAATATAGGTTTGTATCGTGATACTTAGCACGAATATATTGGATTCTACTATTTGTCTCACCCTTTACCTTAATTGCACATTTGCAATGAGATAAACTTGAAACAAAGTGGTCTAGGATAGTTAAGGTTAACCTAATTTTCTTTGGAAGTACTAATTTAGCTTCCCTTTTTGTTGAGGAATACCTCTCATGATATCTTTAGGTTCCAACATCGTCACTCTAAACACATAACTATGGAGATATAACTCTTATACTTCCATGTGTTCTTACCCTGTAACTAGGGTTCTGATGTACTTGACACAGTTCCCATGGTTTTGGAACACAAATCTTGCTCTATTGTTTAACATCTGGCTTCTTATTGTACTCCTCATGTATACTTAAGATGTTCTAGTCCATCACATAATGACTCTCAAGTGAATCATATATGATTAACAACTCTATCCTGTAAGTAAGCATATTTTATTCATATCTCTCTTCCTTACCTCCCATGATGGACTCATCATGGTCTATACTACTTCATATGACTCATCGTTATCACTTACTATCAATTGTTTCACATGTCTAGATAATTTTACTTACTCATTCCTTAACTTGATCTACATCTTCTATTAGGATATCTTACTTATCTTTATCATATGATATTACTCCTATTACAGGTCTGGATAACTCTTTCTTAATCATAACATGTGTTGGTACACATCTTCCAATAGGATATCTTCCTTATGGTTGTATCCTCTCTTTGGACTACCAGGTATTGTGTACCAACTGTGGTCTACTCATCTATTGTTTTTGAGGATTTAATGGAGTGCTACATGTTTGGGTTTAGCTAACTAACTTCACTTAGGAAGAATAGGTAAGAAGGGTTGACTCAAGTGTGTCAGGATTATTCTAAAGTGAATATCCATCTCAAGTCATAAGAAAATTTGGTTTAGCTAGAACAACTTCCTATAGACACTACCAATCCTATAGGTCTCCTTCAAAGGGTTTTAATCCTAAGGTCAAAGCATTTGCTCTGATACCAACTGAGGTGACCCGGCATACCACTGCATGGTGTACTATGCAAGTCTGATATAACACCAATGAAACACCGTCCACTAGGATTATATCGCTCAAAGTGGTACAACAGAAACATATGCGGGTCAAGGCATGTCTATAGAATTACACACAGACTTTGTTACATAAGATCATCACGCCTCCTACTTTACAATGAGGTAAAACTGCAAATAAACTCCAGAAGAACGACTCGTAGTCTAATCCTATCACTAACTCTACTTGTAGAGTATTTAACTAGCTATAGAGGCTAAGAATAGATTCTAGCTAAATAGGAGCTAGGTTTAGGAAACTAGTTCCTTTCTATTGCTAATCTAGGTTTTCTCCTTGTTGAATGTGGTATCTGACTCTCCTGACATGGTCCTGTCCCTTGAAGTAGTTGTTGACTCCTCGGCCTTCGAGTTGCACTGTAGATCCTCCTTCGATGCCTCCATATCTAAGCGGGGGATTTAAGAGTGGGATGAGTACGAGCGTACTCAACAAGTTCATTTTAGGAAAGAGGTGTTTAATGCACTAGCTACGGCCATAGACCAGAAAGTCATAGGCAATGCAAGTTTTTGTAATCATTTCTTCAAAAGGTTGCTTTTATTCAGAAGAGCTATGTCCGTCAGCCTTCACCGGTTGACTAGAACTTCATGGAGTTCCTTTACGCCGCGTTCGCAGTTCCATATCCCGGAACAGGGAGTGGTCACGATTCGTTACACTCTGCAGAGGTGTGTTGCTTTACCCATAAGAGATCTTAACCTTGGTGCCAACCGGCGCGCAACCCGTCCACACTTCCTTTGGTGTGAGGCCCGGTATAAGGTCCTAGTCAATCATGTTCCTCCGCTACCTCGAACACCCACCCTTTGTTGCATACCCCGACCCTGGGTCCTCGTCGGTCCCATTATTCCCACTCACGGGTGGACCCCAACCACGACAACAGTTTGGGATCGAACCAAACTCCTTCACCGGTAGCTGCAACCCATCATAGACCGCAATACCGTGGGGACTTAGGACTCCCCAGCCTCACCGCTTGCTCCTTCGAGCGACAAGTGTACTACGGACAATGCCGTGGGGACTTAGGACTCCCCAGCCTCACCAGCTTGCCCCCTTGGATTACAAGTGTACTACGGTAAAGCGCATCCGTTGATGAACGAGAGGTGGAAACACTTTTGACTACTCCGTCCCACTCCGGATCTTATGGTGAACACGGGTTTTACGGCACAAGAATCACTGGCGACATTTGTTGTTTAATCCTAGGTGGATATAAACCCTTGCAATGGAACCTCCACCATATCAACACAATCCATGGTTCCAGTGCCCACCACATAGTCATATTCATAGTTATGAAAATAGTGGTTTTGCCTTTTTATGCAATAGTGATAAACATAGTACTTTATAAGTAATTTGATAAAAATACTCAAATGACATGAGCAAGCGATGAACTTGCCTTTCTTGACTGCAAGATTATGCAGGCAAGGTGTTCGATACGCAATAACTCCAAATTCTAAAATAGCATCATCGTCCGGTAAGGACGATGTTTAAAAGATTGGCAAGGATGGAATAATGCTTAAGTATGAGATGCAATCGTTCTAAACGTGACCTAACCCCGATGATTGATGATTAGTGAGTTGTACTGATTAGTTTCGGGTGTGTTGAACTTTTAGAGTGATTCACAAACAAGGTTCTTATTCAGGTGTGATTACTTGGTATCATAAACAGGTTATATAATACAGTATAGTAATCAATTGAGTACACAAGGAATTATAATTGGCATAATTTTCATATGTAAAGAACAGCTGTCAGTTTTAGTACTATATGGCATGGTTCATGATTACTTGTTATATTCTTCAAAAGAATAACTTTTGAAGAACATGTTCTTTAATAAAGAACAAGTATGATAATTAGGGTTGTGGAGTTCTATGGTTTACTATGGTTTCAACTAGTTTCTGGAGTAAGTATTAGATGGATCACAACATAGTTGGATTCATCAATAGCTAGGACTTGTAAGGGTTGAGTTAAGCCTAGGCATCCTAAGCAATTATTTATACAAGGTTACTATCAAGATTGGTTCATCTTATTTGTGATAGCTAGCTAGGGTTTATAGGTCCTTATAAGCAGGGTTGATGATGATTCTTTATTTACTTTAAAAGAATAACTTTTGAAGAACATACTTCTGAAATAATAAGAAGTATATCAATTAGGGTTGAGGTGGTGTAGGTTTTACTGTTGGTTTTATTAAGTAAGGAATAATTGCCTCCTAAATAGGATGGTGGATAAGTATCCAACACTAGTAGGGTTTAGTGGAATATGGTTAGGTAATGCTCAAGAGTTGGTATAGTTGTTCATGAGGTTCATCACATTGGTGTGATGCTAAATAGGTATGAGTAAGGTTGATAATCTTTATGCTAGGAACTAGGGTTTAGACTTAATTGACCCTATTTGATTATCTAGGTTTGATGGGTATGTATAAATGGAATACTAATTTGGTAGTGATAGGGTTCTACATTTTATGTGGACATAGATATGTCTTTAGTTGCTAATTATGGTTCTATGATTTGAAAGAAAATATCATGATCACATGATCCAACCTAGGGTTTAGGTTAGAAGCAAATTTAGGTTCACAAGAATTAGTGGAGCTAAGGTTCCTAAATGGAATTAGGGTTTTAGGTTTCCACATAAAATTATGAGGTTATCACTTGGTTTATAATGGAACTAGGGTTTCCTAATTACCCTATAATTCTTGGATTAATAACTTCATTAAGAAAATTGAAGTTATTAATAACTTGAAAATAATGTTGGATTTGGCATTTTGTTATTTTTAAACAATTAATAATTCGGGTAATTATTAATTAGGGTTTAAATCTCTCTAATAAAGATTTAACAAAATAAAAAATAAAGAAAGTTAGTTTTAATGTTTTCTTTATTTATTTACTGGTTTTTATCTAATTTGGACACTGTTCTTGATTACTGAATTTTAATTGCATTTTGAATAAAAGAAAAGACTTAATTATTAAGTTTGAAACAATTAAATTTTTATTAAAAATAAAATTTCAAATTATATTTTTATTGGATAGAGTTTTCTTTTCTAAGAATTTTAATATCTCATTTATATTTTTCTGACTTAAATTGGATTTTCTAAATTCATTTGAAGTTGCAGCAAATTTCTGGAATTAGATTTAAATGAAATTACTAAAACTACCCAGCTAACCTACCCACACAGTCACTGACTGGTGGGGCTGTGGCCACGTTGGCTGCCACGGTGGCTGCGACGTGGCAACCATGGCCACCACCGGCGGCCAGTCATGGACGGCGCCGGCGCTGGAGGGCTCCCGCAAGTGCGTGCATAGGCGCGTTGGAAAGAGGACAACGAGGCGAACCTAGCAGTGGTGGCGCCGCCTCCAAATGGTCGCCGGAGCTTGGCCGGCGGCGAGACGGAGCGGCAGAGCTCACGGGTCTACGGTGCTAGGCATGCTACGGGACGTAATCGAGCGAGCTATGCATGCTGCGAGATTCGGGGGCTCACCAGGAGCACGCAGGGCTTGATGGTGACGTCAATGGTGGTCGGTATCGCCGGAATTCATGGCGACAGCCGCCAGGGAGTCGAGCTTGGTGACGGCGCTACGGGCTGCTCCAGCTCAATTCCTTCTGCAGGAGGAGCAAGTCGACCACGGCGGTGCTAATGGTGGTTACGGCTTGGCCTGGGGAGGTTCCTACCGGCGGCAAGGAAGATGGCCGGGCGAGCTAGGGTTTGCTAAATTGGGGCAAGGGAGGAAGAAACCGAGGCTAGAGCTCGTCGTGGGGCTTTTATATGGCGATGAACTGCGCCTCGTCACGACGCCGATGAAGGAGGGATCGCCAGCGAGAGAGGAGAAGAAGAGCACGGCGCAGTGCTGTCGTCCATGCGCGAGGAGAGGATGAGGACGAGCTCGTCCTCGATATTTTGGACGAAGGGTTATGCGGGCTGGGCCAGGCCGTGTTGTTGGGCTTCTGGTGGGCTAGTTACTGGGCTGCTACAGTCTGGTAAGGTCCAGGTAAGTGTTTCCCTTCTTTTCCTTTTTCTGTTTTCATTTTCTGTTTTATATTTCCTATTTGTATTCATATTGGAATCCAATATTGTTTGCAAATATTTCCATTATGTTGTTTCAATCAAGATTTGGTATACTGACTAGTGTATTACTATTCTTTTTGAATTCATATTTTATATGAGATTATTTGTATATTTGTAAACTTCACTCAAAATAGTAATATTACATGAATTGATATCTTCTCTTAAATTTCCTCTTTGTTATTAATTTCATTCAATTTAGAAACATAAGAGTTGATACCTTCATCTCTAGGTATTTTTGAAATGGTGATTATTTCTTAGTTCCTATTTGAGAAATTAATCACTTGTATGTTATTTCCTGTGAGCAATATTTCATTATAGTTTTGAAGGTTTGATGATAACCCATATTAAATTAGCATTTGTGTTATGATCTATTAACACTTTGAATTATCTAGAGTAGATATTACTCTCCTCAAGGTTGGGTCTTAGTTATAATGATAAGTGGTTGATCACCACCTATGGGTCTAATTATAGAGTTTAGCACTAGATGTCTCTTGTGTTCAATAATTAAGCATGAGAGTGCAATGCTAGGGTTCTAATTCTATGTGCTTACTGACATATGGTTTGAAACTCAAATATGGCTTCATTGGGTTTTAGTTATGCTCACCCAAGTGGTATACAAACTAGGTTGAGATACAATTCTAGGTTGTATATATGGGATGTTACCATTTTGCATTGGCTCGGGTTTAGTCTCCCCTAACCATGGTAATATGGTTAGTTACTTAATTGTTTCTGTTCTCCTTTAATTATTAAGGGCTTGAGAATTGTTTTGTGATATTCCACATATTTAATAAGTTATGATTAAAATAACAGTGTGTGGCTTTTATGCACTTAGGTCCTTGTGTTTTACCATATTTAGTAATTAGTTTTAGAGTGAATTAAATTATACCCCCAATGTAGCTGCTCAACTTTTAAATATTAATAATTTAGAGTTTGTTTCTTATCTCTTTGATGGGTATAAACCTCTCCCATCTCTATGGTTTAATGATAAACTTGTGTTGGTGTTAAATTCAAAAGTTTAGTTCAAGAAATACCATGAGGTTCATGGTAGGAATATTTATTTGTTAAAGACATGGAAAAGATAAGTCAAGGATGGTTTCTTAATTTGTAGTTGAATAGATGTTTATATGTTATGGCAAGGATTACCATATTATGATCTTTTGCAAGATCAAGCAATTGATCCTTGATTAAAGTGTTGTTGTGTTAGTTTTAATTCCACTTGATCTAACCCCTTAGATCAAACCATATCTACCCAAAACAAAGTTTTATCAAAGGTCACATTGAGGTTTATGGCGCTTGACTTGATGAGCTACTTCAATTCCACCAAGGTCAAGTGAAACTTCATTACTGATTTTACTTTAAAGCGCGAAAATTCCCCGGATTTTCTATGCATTAATGCAATGCACACATCTTTTCCCTCTATTTTTGTAACCGCAAATACTGGGATATTACAGAAACCACCACCACCGTTCGCTTCGCCTTGTTGTGCTCGTTCAGATGCACTTAACCGCGCATCCGGGGGAACCCTAAATCGGCGGCGCTATCCTCAGCTGACCGCCGGCATTTAAACGCCTGTGAGGTCAAAGGCTTTGGTCAACTTTGACCGGTCCTTGCTTGCGTGGCAGTCGACGTGTACACATGCCCCACTAGTCAGTGTCTGTGTCTAGATCTGAATCGGTACGTTTAGCATTTTAGATTTATTTTAAAAACCAGTAAATATCGGAAACTTTGAAGAAATAAATAAAATTCATCCTTTCTTAGAAAAATATAACTAATATATAAAAATGCTCACAAAAATAAACCCTACTCAATAAAAATATAAAGTAAAAATGTGTGTCAAAATAAAAATCCACTTATTTTTACCCTTATTAATTATGCCTTTTCCTTTAGGGATTTCTATTTTCGTGCCCTGGCTCCTTAGTTGTACTCAGTTTTCCCCAGATCCTTAGTTTTTCCTCAGTTTTCCCCAACCCCTTGTCTATAACCCGCAGAAAGAGCTCGGACGGTAGGAATCCCGTTTAGTTGACGTTGGTTGGTGCTGGCAAGTGGGGCCGCTGTTGGTGCCCCGCAGTGGACACGTCTCCACTTATCCAGATCATCGTGGGACCCACAACTTGTCCACGTTAGCGCGCCGGACCCACAGCTTACCCAGGTGACCGTTGCAAAATGGGAGCCCGAGCTAGCCCCGCGCCCGTGCCCGTGCCAT
Organism: Lolium multiflorum; assembly: GCA_030979885.1. Classification (NCBI taxonomy): domain Eukaryota; kingdom Viridiplantae; phylum Streptophyta; class Magnoliopsida; order Poales; family Poaceae; genus Lolium; species Lolium multiflorum. The sequence continues at coordinate 23,272 of JAUUTY010000502.1, forward strand.
TGCTTCCCCTTTCTTTCTCCGCGCCCCATTGTTCTTCTTCTCCGCCAGCGGCAGCCCTTCTCCGGCACGCGGGTGATGTCTAGTTTCTCTTCGACCTCCCGTTCTTCATGGCCGCAGTATGGACCCGTGCCTTTGACAAGATGCCCTGACTGCCCACGCCAGGAGCCTCTGAAGCGGTCGATCTGTAAGACGGACGAGAACGGCAACCGTGGACGTGAGTTCGTTGCATGCGAGAGCTTGCCATATAGAGAGGGGGATAAGGTTAGATCTCGCTCCAATTTCTCTGTTTTCTCTCGATTTTCTTGTTATTCCCTCGAATTTGGGATTTAGGGTTCACGTTGTTGTTTTCAGATCTTGAAGAAATGCAGGCATTTCGAGTGGATCGATGTGTACGTTCAGAGGCTTCAGTTGCAGGAATCAATTGGCGCTATTGGGGGCGCAATTTGGGAGGGGGACTTGCTGTAGAGAATGCGGCGGAGAGAGGAGCCGTTCCGATTAGGGACCTTCCGATTATGCCTAATGCTCCCAATGCAGAACTGGTGGAAGTGAAGGGAGAACTGAAGAAAATGAACAAGCAGTTAAGGCAGCTGATCGAGTTGAAGAAGCAAGCTAATATGATGGCTGGTTGTTTTTTTTGTTGTATAATTACGATCGGATTCTTATCATTGCTCACCAGGCGCTAGAAGTTGTTACAAGGGATACCTTGTTACAAATCCATTATTCAGTTACATGTACTTGTAGTTGTTTTCAAAGTTAGTGTGTGCATTCACCGAAATTACCAACTATATTCCCTAAAAGAAAAGGAAAGCTAAAGATAGTTGATAATTGTTAGAGGGGTGACAAATAATGCAATCCCGAAATCCGCAAATATGTATGCCTCATGTTTATACCAAAATTATACCACTTTTAGGCCGTTTCAAAATACCAATACTATATCCCAAACTATATTCCCTAAAAGAAAAGGAAAGCTAAAGATAGTTGATAATTGTTAGAGGGTGACAAATAATGCAATCCCCGAAATCCGCAAATATGTATGCCTCATGTTTATACCAAAATTATACAACTTTTAGGCCGTTTCAAAATACCAATACTATATCCCAAACTATATTCCCTAAAAGAAAAGGAAAGCTAAAGATAGTTGATAATTGTTAGAGGGGTGACAAATAATGCAATCCCCGAAATCCGCAAATATGTATGCCTCATGTTTATACCAAAATTATACCACTTTTAGGCCTTTCCAAAATACCAATACCATATCCCAAACTATATTCCCTAAAAGAAAAGGACAGCTAAAGATAGTTGATAATTGTTAGAGGGGTGACAAATAATGCAATCGCCGAAATCAGCAAAAATGTATGCCTCATGTTTATAACAAAATTATACCACTTTTAGGCCGTTTCAAAATACCAATACTATATCCCAAACTATATTCCCTAAAAGAAAAGGAAAGCTAAAGATAGTTGATAATTGTTAGAGGGGTGACAAATAATGCAATCCCCGAAATCCGCAAATATGTATGCCTCATGTTTATACCAAAATTATACCACTTTTAGGCCTTTCCAAAATACCAATACCATATCCCAAACTATATTCCCTAAAAGAAAAGGACAGCTAAAGATAGTTGATAATTGTTAGAGGGGTGACAAATAATGCAATCGCCGAAATCAGCAAAAATGTATGCCTCATGTTTATAACAAGGGAACAAAATTATACCACTTTTAGGCCGTTTCAAAATACCAATACTATATCCCAAACTATATTCCTCATGTTTATTCTCCACCGACAGAGAGAGAGAGATGGGTGGCCACGAAGAGAGAGAGAGAGAGAGAGAGAGAGAGAGAGGAGAGAGGTTGCCACGAAGAGACGGATAGGGGTATACTACCCGTTAGATCAGTGGATCAACGGTTCGTGGAGTCGATCCGTGTGACAACGGCTCAACCAATCAGGATAAGTTTGGGCTTCTCAGAGCATTTGTGACAGTACTTGAGGGCAAAACTGAGTAGTACTAAGAATCCAAGGGCACATAAATAGTAAATAGACTAAGGGATTCAAACAAAAGAATTACAAAATGAAAAATGTGTGTTTTGTACAATATAATTCATATTGGGCTACATCAAATTATTTGCAATTCAAATATACATGAGTGTGACAATTATGGCATCATTTAGACAAACTATGTTTTGGGAAAGATGTTTTGCAAAGGGGTTTGGGTGGAAAACCATGCATCTTCATAGCTACACTAGTGATTCTGAGAAGTGGCAATTTGTGGTAAAACTTGATTTATATATGTTTGTTAAGGTTTTCTAGGTGGCAGGTTGCGTAGGAAGACTCCATGAGTAGTTGCCACTATGTTTTTATTTTTTTGGATTTTTTGCGCATGAAATGACTCAATTAGCTATGTTAATCTCATTTGTTGACTCTCTGTTGACCAGCTACTTGAGGTAAAACTGAGTATATTGCACTTGCCGGTCTAAGTCCTCGAGGGGAGCGAGTACAGATAAAATTTACTGTATAAGGCGAGGTTATAACTGAGTACACCAAACGTCCCAGGGTTAGACTCGTGGAGCGGTGCACGCTGCAGCCGTGCATAGCGGACGCGTGTTGCGGTACACTCCACCTTCGTCTTTATAGAGCCCCTCTTTCTCTCCCTCGTTCTCACTGGCTCACTGCAACCGCCTCTCCTGTCCCATCATCTTCTCCACAACCGAAGAAAAAACCCCGAAAACCACCGGCGATGGAGAAGAATGAGATGCCCATTGTCGGCGCATCGGCCGCCGCCCCCGTCCAGGCCCCTGTCGCTGCTTCCAACGTAGCAGCCGGCGCATCGGCCGCCGCCCCCGTCCAGGCCCCTGTCGCTGCTTCCAACGTAGCGGCCGGCGCATCGGCCGCCGCCGTCGAGTCCCCCTTCGATTGGGACCCGTACGAACCAGTGCATACGACGCGCCGGAGAACCCCTACGACACCACCATCGTCGACTACGAGCCGGAGGTAACCCTTTGTTCCCTTGTTCTTATCTCATTTCAATCATTTTGTGTTAGATCTAGCGTTATTACGGTTCGTCTGTTCCTAGTTCAATCCTTTTGTGTTAGATCTTGCGTTATTACTGTTCGTCTCTTCCTAGTTCAATCCTTTTTTGTTAGATCTTGCGTTATTACTGTTCGTCTGTTCCTAGTTCAATCCTTTTGTGTTAGATCTTGCGTTATTACTGTTCGTCTGTTCCTAGTTCGATCCTTTTGTGTTAGATCTTGCGTTATTAGTGTTTGTGATTTGCTTTTGTTTCAGATTTGTGCCGATGATGATGAATATTTGGGCATCCCTAAATTGATTCAGGGTTTGGTCAATAAACAATTGGTGTGTACAAATTTGTTGTGCATGATCTTTGGTTTGCTGACTCAAATCCTGGATATAAGTGTGTCCAATGTAACTGAGGCTACCTCTTTTTTCGAGCCCATATTATCATGCATGATTTTTTGTTCACTCTCTGTTCAATCATCGTTGCAATTGACTCCGTGTTTTTTGCACGATCTTTGGTGCTACGTGACAGGTGGAGAGCAGCGACGTCGACAGCGACGACGAGTCCTTCCACACCAAGACTCGTCACGTCCTCAGGAGGCTGCAGTCCGGCCAATACGGTCGCCCCTTTGCTCAAGGCATTTACAAGTGCCCCTTCTGCAACAGGAGGCTCTTCGACACCAACTTCAACACCCTGCTGAACCATGCTGAATCCATTGGCAGATATGGCGCTAGAGTTGGAAGTACCGTGAACGTGCATGCGTACATGGCCAAACACAAAGCACTTGGGATTCACCTGCGCAACCTCCAAGCGAGTCACACGCGCCACCTGGAGGCGTTGAACGTGCCTACTGCACTCTGTATGTGACTGCTCTATCTGTAGAGCAACTTAAATTCATGTAAAATGTAGCTTATGTTGGATCTATCGGTACTATATTTGGATCTGTCCTGAATATATCTATGCTATGTTGGTTGCTGTATGCAGCTTATCCTATATTTTCTCTCTGGATTTGTGCCCTAGATTTCCTACCTGATTGGGTAAAAACGAAGGCATAAAGAAATGAATGGCGTTAAGAAACAGAAGGAGAAGCTTCTCTAGATTTGCTACCAATTTGGGCTATCAAATATGAATGAGATCGAGCGATAGAGAGGAAAAAGGTACATTGAAAACTGCTAATCGGGCGAAAGAGACAGAAACCACTCGTGCCCCGTCCCGGACCCACACGGCTCCACACGCTACGGCCCTACACGCTACGGCCCCACAAACACGGCCTCGTCTGTCCCACGCGGTCCCTTCCTACCAGCCCCACACGACGCGGTCCCACACGACGCGACCCCACAAACGACGACCCCACTCGTCGGCACGGAGCGGTCAACTTAACGGATTCCTTCCGTCAAGCTCCTTGCGGTTCGGACAAACGTTTGGGTAAAACTGAGGAAAAACTAAGGAGGTGGGGAAAACTGAGTACAACTAACGAAGCAGGGGCACGAAAATAGAAATCCCTTTCCTTTATCACTAATTCAAATAAAATTCAATAATTATTTAAGTTTAGAAATTAAATAATAGTTATTCAGTAGCTAATTAAAATATTAAGATAAATTTTCTTTATCATATTCTAATTAACTTAAATATTAGTGGTATTTAATGAAACCCTAATTTGCAAATTACCATTTACCATTTTATTTAAATAATAATAAAGCAAGAAAATAAAAAAAGCTAATCTTAGTTTGGTAGCTCAAAATTTGTTTACTTAAACATTTTTAGTTCACAATTATAAAACCCTAGTTTCTAATTAAACCCTAAGTACTATTTATCTTAATTATTAAATCACTTAAAATTAATAAAATGATAATACCATTATTAATTTTGTTTCAAAATAATTAGTACCCACACCTTTATTGTCAATTTATTATTCTAAGAGTTGTATCATAATTTAGAAACCCTAGTTCTAATATAAGTAAGATCTTGATTCCATTATTTTATGTGATCATCCCAAATTATCTTAACTCTAAAACCCTAGTTGTTTATCACCTGTGATCACATAAGTTTCATCTTTACCTTTAGAACCTTAATATGCAACAAATAAGTACATGTTTATGATCTACTAAACAAAGCTAGGCCAATTCACATGAAGTCATTATTTCATGTCTTTATTTTTGATTAAACCTTATATAACCAACTAATATCACCTCATGTGCTAATGCCTAAACCAAATCTTGCAAGCCTTAGATATTTATGAACTCAACTATATTAGGTTCCTCCAATAATATTTAAAAGGTATTTCTATCTTCGTGCCCTCGGATCCTTAGTTGTGCTCAGTTATGCCCAACGCCTTAGTTTTTCCTCAGTTTTCCCCAAGACCTTGTCTGAAACCATCACATGTGCTGTAACGGCCGGTTGCCCGACGGTTGACCGTTATCTTCTGACTAGTGGGGCCACGTAGAGCTCGCAAAGATACGTCAGACGATCCATCTTTGTTTGACCGTAAGCATCGCTGTATCCCTGACCAAAACACGCACGAGTGGGGCTTCGGTATATCGAATGACAAGTGGGCCATGACGCTGATACAAGGGGCAATACACGGGTAGGATTAGATTTTTAAACGGAGCTCTACAGCGATGGCACGGAGGAGGTGGCCTGCGGGGTGCCGAGATGAGATCGACGTCCACAAAGAGCTGCATGAGGCGAGACCAGACGCATTAGATAGATATGAACTAGACGCGTTTAACCATGCAAAGAAGAGAAGAAATGGTCGACGACATCGACGACTACCTCAAAACTTTGACTGGAGTCGGACACGAACACGAGCAATGTAGAGAAAACTAGTGTCTCTCCTTTCTGGGGTCTATAGATGGGTGCTAGAAGAGTGTGGTGGCGAAGGGAAAGACCTCGCGGATGAGTGGCGTCGGCATAGCGGGCGGCGTGGCCGTGCATGCATGTTCGGCATTGGCATCAGCATGTACACGTTCGGCATTGGCCTCGGCGGTATCTTTGGTGTGTCAGTGATCGAATGAGGGGACGGGATTGAGGGTGCATCCCGACGGTGACCTAGCAGTGGCGGCGAGCATAGCCGTTCTGACCATGCCGATATCGGCATCGGCATCATTTGGAGGCTGTGGTGCTCGAATCAAGGTGAGATTTGTTTCTTGTACGCCAAAATGAATTTGAAACAAGTTTCGTGTTGAAGGTTAGGTAACGAAAGTTTGTAACTAAAAATTATACTAGCTAGCGCCATGGTGAGGTTCTTTTTGATAGAGCTATACGGTTGGGCAAACTTTTTTGACACTTTTTAGATAGGGTTCCTTGTTGTTACACGTATGGCATCATGTATGGCAAATTTGGGGTCATTTGGAAATGTTCGAAAAAATCACTTTGCTTAAACGCATGCCGTTTCGTCTCACTGAAACCAGCTTTTCTAACAAGGTGATTTTTTCTACCTTCTCTAAATGACCTCAAATTTCATACAGCTGATCTTCTATGCATAGATAGATAGATTGTTTGGTTTTTACATTTTTCGAACTTTTTATTTCCCTTTATAATACCCAATTGATTTTCAGGTCAAAACCTCGAAAAACAACATCATGTATGGCATCATTTCATCCTAAATTTCAAATTTTGTGAAACTTTCCCTTGTAGATATTCCTTGTTGTTATAGGTATGGCATCATGTATGCCAAGGTTTTTTCGACCTTCTCAAAAGGGATTTTTTCTACCTTCTCTAAATGACCTCAAAAATCATACAGACGATCTTCTATACAAAGATAGGTAGATTGTTTCGTTTTTACATTTTTTTGACTTTTATTTCCCTTTATAATACCCATTTGATTTTCAGGTCAAAACCTCGAAAGTTAACATAAGTAGATGGTGAACCCTTCCAAACTTCAAATACAGAGATAGATAGATTGTTTCGTTTATCATTTTTACCATGAATAGTAATGGCTACAAGAAATCGGTGATAGTTTATCATTTTTTGTGTGAAAAGTAATGGATACAACAAATCGGTGATGGTTTATCAATTTTTGCGTGAAAATTAATGGCTACAACAAATCAGTGATGGTTTACCATTTTTTGCGTGAAAAATAATGGCTACAACAAATCGGTGATGGTTTATCATTTTTTGCGTGAAAAGTAATGCCTAAAAGAGTTTATAATTTTTAGCGCGTGAAAAAAATATACAGAAAACCGCCCTTTAGCATACTTAGAGAGTGGAAGCTAACAGCTGTTAGAGAGAGAGAAGGGTTATCCTGCCCGTTAGATCATACGATCAACGGTCGGCGGGCACGATCCGCGTGACATGGGCTAGACCAATCAGGGCAATGTTGCACGTCTGCGAGAATTTGTGGAGGGAGAGGGCAAAACTGAGTAGTATCAAGAAACTAAGGGCACCTGAGTAATAAACAGACTAAGGGATTCAAATATGAGATTTAAAAAATGGAAAATGCGTGTTTTGTACAATGAAACCCATATTGGCCTACCTCAAACTATTTGCAATACAAATATACATGAGTGTGAGAATTGTGGCCTCATTTAGACAAAGTATGTTTTGGGGAAAGCTGTTTTGGGTAGGGCTTATTATGGAAAACCATGCACCTTCATAGCTACTAGGTGATTTGAGAAGTGGCAATTTGTGGTAAAACTTGATTTATCTATGACTTATCTATGATTTGAGAAGTGGCAATTTGTGGTAAAGACTCCATGAGTAAGTGCCACTATTTTTCGGATTTTTTTGCACATTAAATGACTCATTTAACTAGTTAATCACATATGTTGACTCTCTGTTGACCAGCCACTTGAGGGTAAAACTGAGCATATTGCACTAGCCAGTATTAGCACTCAAGGGGAGCACACAAAAAATGCTAGTATAATACTCGAGGGTATACCTGAGTATATCTAAATTTCCAGGGTTCGACTCGAGGACGCGTGTTGCGGTACAGAAATGGAAGACGTGCAATTGTTGACGCGTAGACGCGGGTCGCGATGCAGATGTCGAACAGTCGAAGACGTGCAATCGTGGACGCGTGTTGCGCTGCAGAAGTCCAAGGCGTGCAGACGTGCAACGGTGGACGCGTAGGATGCGGGTCGCATTAACCACCCCTCGCCTTTATAGACGCCTCCTCCCACTATCTCTGTCACTCTCACTCGCCCACGCAACGCCGCCCCTCTCACGTCCCATCATCTTATCCAAAGCAAAAAACCCTCTCCCTCTCCCTCTCCTCTGCCGGCGAGATGGACAAGGAGAATGCCAATCCCATCGTCCACGACGCCGTCGGCTCAAGCGCGACGCCTCCCTCTTCGATGCCGTCCCCTTAATGGACGTCGCCACCTCCTCTGCTGGTGCATCGGAGGCTGCTGCCGCCGGTGGCGGTCAGATCTCGTCGGGATATGACCCCTACGATGAGGTGCCGTACGTCCCGCCCCCGAACCCCTACGACACCTCCATGGAGGACATATGGAGCGAGGCAACTACGGTTTGCTTCCTTTTTTGTTCCCCATTCCTTTTTGAACCTTATTTTTGCTGGTGTAGATGGATCTGTAGATGGATGAGTACTGGGCTAATATTTGTGCCGATTTTATTCCCTTCTTGATTTCGTTTAAGATTTGGGGTTCGGCCATTCGGTTAATTTATGCAAGTAATAATGGGATCTCAATCAGTTAATTTATGCAAGTAATCATGGGATCTCAATCAGTTATTTTATGAACGAATCAAAAGATGTCAACCGTTTAATTTTGCAAATAATCTGGAATGTGTTCAAGATCAGATCTGGAATCTGTTTCTTTGCCTATGATGAATCGGTGGGCACAAATTTTTACAGGGAGGGTTCAGCGAACCATTGCTGTGTACAAATCTGTTGTGCATGAGCTTTGGTTCGTTAACACCATCCCTGTAGACATATAATTGTGTCCACTCTAACTGAGGCTGCCTCTGTTTTTCCTAACTTTGTTATCATGCACGTTAGTCATCGTTGCAACTCATTCACTAATAGTTCCCGTTTGATATGGATCAGCTGTCGGCAGCGACATCGGCAGCGACGGCAGCACCATGACATCAAGACTCGCCAGGTGCTGCGGAGGCTGCAGGTCGACCAGTACGTCTCCTACTTCGCCAAGGGTGTCTACAGGTACCCCTTCTGCACTAGGAGGCTCGGTGGGTGATACGCGCGAAGCACACGTCCGTTGGGAACCCCAAGTGGAAGGTATGATGCGTATAGAAGCAAGTTTCCCTCGGTATGAAACCAAGGTTATCGAACCAGTAGGAGCCAAGAAGCACGTGAAGGTTGTTGGTGGAGGAGTGTAGTGCGGCGCAACACCGGTGAAACCGGCGCCAACGTGGAACCTGCACAACACAATCAAGATACTTTGCCCCAAGGTAACAGTGAGGTTGTCAATCTCAGCGGCTGCTGAAAACAAAGGATTAAACGTATCGAGTGGAAGATGATGTTTGTTTGCAAAGAACGGTAGAGAACAATGATTGGTGATTGTATTCAGATGTAAAAGAATGGAGCGGGGTCCACAGTTCACTAATGGTGTCTCTCAATAAGATAACTAACATGCTGGGTGAACAAATTACAGGTGGGCAATTGACAAATAAATATTCAATACATATCACGATGATCACTATGAGATTTAATCAGGGCATTACGACAAAGTACATAGACCGCTATCCAGCATGCATCTATGCCTAAATAGTCCACCTTCGGGTTAGCATCCGCACCCCTCAGTATTAAGTTGTAAACAACAGACAATTGCATTAAGTATGGTGCGTAATGTAATCAACACAAATATCCTTAGACAAAGCATCGATGTTTTATCCCTAGTAGCAATAGCACATCCACAACCTTAGAACTTTTCACTGTCCCAGATTCAATGGAGGCATGAACCCACTATCGAGCATAAATACCCCCTCTTGGAGTTACAAGTATCAACTTGGCCAGAGCCTCTACTAGCAACGGAGAGCATGCAAGAACATAAACAACACATATATGATAGATTGATAATCAACTTGACATAATATTCTATATTCATCGGATCCCACCAAACACAACATGTAGCATTATAAATAGATGATCTTGATCATGTTAGGCAGCTCACAAGATCTAAACAATGATAGCACAAGCAGAGAAGACAACCATCTAGCTACTGCTATGGACCCATAGTCCAAGAATGAACTACTCACGCATCAATCCGGAGGCGGGCATGATGATGTAGAGCCCTCCGGTGATGATTCCCCTCTCCGGCGAGTGCGGGGCGATCTCCTGAATCCCCCGAGATGGGATTGGCGGCGGCGGCGTCTCTGGAAGGTTTTCGTATCGTGGCTCTCGGTACAGGGGTATTCGCGACGAAGGCTATAAGTAGGCGGAAGGGTAGGTCAAGAGGCGGCGCAAGGGCCCCACACCATAGGGCGGCGCGGGGCCCACCCTGGCTTAGTTCCTACAAGCCCTCAAGTAGGTAAACGATAACAACAAATAATTTCTGAAGTGACATGCTACCAACATAATCTTGATCAACATTATTATAAAGCATATGAGATGGATGGAGTGATCTGAAGCAAAAGATTGCTAACAAAAGATGATGACTAAACAAATGAATCATATAGCAAAACCTTTCATGAATAGTACTTTCAAGAAAAGTATCAACAAGACTTGCATAAGAGCTAACTCATAAAGCAATAGATTCAAAGTAGAATGCATTGAAGCAACACAAAGGATGATTAAGTTTCAGCAGTTGCTTTCAACTTGTGACATGTATATCTCATGGATATTTGTCAGCATAGAGTAATATAACAAGTGAAATAAGTAAACATGTAAGAATCAATTCACACAGTTAACACAAGTGTTTGCTCCTAAGATAGAAAGAAGTAGGTAGACTGACTCAACATAAAGTAAAAGAATGGCCCTTCGCAGAGGAAGCATGGATTACTATTTTTCGCTAGAGCTTTTATTTTGAAAACATAGAAACAATTTTGTCAACGGTAGTAATAATTCATATGTGCTATGCATAATACTTCCTACAAGTTGCAAGCCTCATGCATAGAATACCAATAGTGTTCGCACCTTGTCCTAATTAGCTTGGATTAACACGGATTATCATTGCATAACATATGTTTCAACCAAGTGTCACAAAGGGGTACCTCTATGCCTCCTCAAAGGTCCTAGGAGATCAATTGCATTTGATTTCTCGTTTTTAATAGATCTCAACTTAAGACATCCATACCGGACAACATAGACAACAGATAATGGACTCCTCTTTTAATGTTTAAGCATTCAACAACAGATAATATTCTCATAAGAGAGTGAGGATGTATGTCCAAACTGAAAACTTCCACCATGATACATGGCTTTGGTTAGCGGCCCAATGTTCTTCTCTAACATATGCATACTCAAACCATTTGATCATGACATCACCCTTACTTCAGACAAGACGAACATGCATAGCATCTCACATGATATCCAACAAAGGAAAAAAGTTGATGGCGTCCCCAGAAACATGGTTACCGCTCAACAAGCAACTTATAACAAATAAGACACATAACTACATATTCATCACCACAATAGTTTTCAAGCTATTTGTCCCATGAGCTATATATTGCAAAGATAAAGGAATGAAATTTTAAAGGTAGAACTCAAGTAATTTACTTTGGAATGGCAGAAAAATACCACATAGTAGGTAGATATGGTGGACACAAATGGCATGGGTTTTGGCTCAAGGTCTTTAGATGCACGAGAAGCATTTCCTCTCAGTACAAGGCTTTGGGCTAGCAAGGTTGTTTGAAGCAAACACAAGTATGAACAGGTACAACAAAACTTACACAAGAACATATTGTAAGCGTTATAAGACTCTACACTGTCTTCCTTGTTGTTCAAACTCTTTACCAGAAAATATCTAGACTTAGAGAGACCAATCATGCAAACCAAATTTAACAAGCTCTACAGTAGTTCTCCACTAATAGATTAAACTACATGATGCAAGAGCTTAAACATGATCTAAGAGAGCTCAAAACAATTGCCAAGTTTCAAGTTATTCCAAACCATATAAAGCATTTTCTGATTCCAACCAAATAGCAATCAACGAAGAAATTTCAGCCTTCGCCATGAACATTAAAGCACAACTAAGAACACAAGTGTTCCATATGAAAAAGCGGAGCGTAATATCTCCAATATAAGGATGGTGGGATCCAACTTTATTCAAACCAAAACAAAAATAAAAGCAAAAGACGCTCCAAGTAAAGAACATAAGATGTGATGGAATAAAAATATATTTTCACTAGAAGTGACTGATAAGTTGTCGATGAAGAAGGATGCCTTGGGCATCCCAAGCTTAATGCTTGAGTCTTCTTAAAATATGCAGAGATGAACCAGGGGCATCCCAAGCTTAGACCTTTCACTCTTCTTGATCATATTGTATCATCCTCTTCTCTTGACCCTTGAAAACTTCCTCCACACCAAACTTCAAGCAAACTCATTAGAGGGTTAGTGCATAATCAAAAATTCATACATTCAGAGTGACATAATCATTCTTAACACTTCTGGACATTGCACAAAGCTACTTAAAGTTAATGGAACAAAGAAACCCATTCAACATAGCAAAAGCGGCAATGCGAAATAAAAGGCAGAATCTGTCAAAACAGAACAGTTCATAAATACGAATTTTACAGAGGCACTTAACTTGCTCAAACGGAAAAACTCAAAACTAATGAAAGTTGCGTACATATCTGAGGATGACGCACGTAAATTGGCAGATTTTTTTGATTTTTCTACAGAGAGTTATACGCAAATTCGTGACAGACAGCAATTATGTTTCTGCGCAGCAATCCAAATCTAGCATCAACTTTACATAGAGACTTTACTTGGCACAAAAACATGATAAGGAGAGGTTGCTACAGTAGTAAAAACTTCCAAGACTCAACAATATAGTAGTAAATAAAACATGGGTTATCTCCCAAGAAGTGCTTTTCTTTAACGCCTTTCAGCTAGGCGCAGAAAGTGCAAATCAAGTATTATCTAGAGAAGAAGCATAAACATTATTATCCCGGGAGTTGGGAGTTTTCTCAACTATGCATTGTATCTTATTTATGTATGGAACTCCCTTTTCAATACCTTTAGTCTTACTATCCTCCTCAAATAAATTTTCAGGGACAATCCAATCAAAATTCTTTTCTAATGCCTCGTGCATTCCTATGAGTTTATGAGGTATTGGTATTTTAATCTCCCCCTCACAATTGACTTTATTAGTGTATCTTAGCCTATCTTTTCCCTTTTTTCAAGGATATTTGCAAAATTGGTACACAAGCCTAGCATCTTATATCGAATAAAGACTTTCCTAGCTTCTCTAGCTACATCACCAAATTCTCTAAGAAGGGTTTCTAGAACAAAATCTTTCTTTTCTCCTTCTTCCATATCACCGAGTGTAAGAAACATATGTTGCATTATTGGATTAAGATTAACAAATCTAGCTTCCAACATGTGCACTAAAGAGGCAGTAGCAATTTCATAATCAGGAGCAAGTTCTACCAAGGATCTATCTTCAAAATCTTCAGTCTTACTAACATGAGTGAAAAATTCTTCTATATTATCTTTTCCAATGATAGACCCACTACCTACCGATATATCTTTCAAAGTAAACTTAGGATGAAAGATGATGAAAAAAAAAGTAAAATTGATGAAGTAAATGCAAGTAACTAATTTTTTTGTGTTTTGATATATAGCTAGTAAACAAGACAAAAAGTAAAGTAACTAATTTTTGTGTTTTTGGATATAAAGCAAACAAGACAGTAAATAAAATAAAATAAAGCAAGACAAAAACAAAGTAAAGAGATTGGATGTGGAAGACTCCCCTTGCAGCGTGTCTTGATCTCTCCGGCAACGGCGCCAGAAATTTAGCTTGATACGCGCGAAGCACGTCCGTTGGGAACCCCAAGTGGAAGGTATGATGCGTATAGAAGCAAGTTTCCTCAGTATGAAACCAAGGTTATCGACAGTAGGAGCCAAGAAGCACGTCAAGGTTGTTGGTGGAGGAGTGTAGTGTGGCGCAACACCAGTGGAAACACCAACGTGGAACTGCACAACACAATCAAGATACTTTGCCCCAACGTAACAGTGAGGTTGTCAATCTCACCGGCTTGCGAAAACAAAGGATTAAACGTATCGAGTGGAAGATGATGTTTGTTTGCAAAGAACGAGTAGAGAACAATGATTGCAGTAGATGTATTCAGATGTAAAAGAATGGACCGGGGTCCACAGTTCACTAATGGTGTCTCTCCAATAAGATAACTAACATGCTGGATGAACAAATTACAGGTGGGCAATTGACAAATAAAGATTCAATACATATCACGATGATCACTATGAGATTTAATCAGGCATTACGACAAAGTACATAGACCGCTATCCAGCATGCATCTATGCCTAAATAGTCCACCTTCGGGTTAGCGTCTGCACCCCCTCCAGTATTAAGTTGTAAACAACAGACAATTGCATTAAGTATGGTGCGTAATGTAATAAACACAAATATCTTTAGACAAAGCATCGATGTTTTATCCCTAGTAGCAACAGCACATCCACAACCTTAGAACTTTCTGTCACTGTCCCAGATTCAATGGAGGCATGAACCCACTATCGAGCATAAATACCCCTCTTGGAGTTACAAGTATCAACTTGGCCAGAGCCTCTACTAGCAACGGAGAGCATGCAAGAACATAAACAACACATATATGATAGATTGATAATCAACTTGACATAATATTCTATATTCATCGGATCCCACAAACACAACATGTAGCATTACAAATAGATGATCTTGATCATGTTAGGCAGCTCACAAGATCTAAACAATGATAGCACAATCGGAGAAGACAACCATCTAGCTACTGCTGTGGACCCATAGTCCAAGGATGAACTACTCACGCATCCGCGGAGGCGGGCATGATGATGTAGAGCCCTCCGTGATGATTCCCCTCTCCCGGCGGGGTGACGGGCGATCTCTGAATCCCAGAGATGGGATTGGCGGCGGCGGCGTCTGGAAGGTTTTCCGTATCGTGGCTCTCGGCACGGGGGTATTCGCGACGAAGGCTATAAGTAGGCGGAAGGGTAGGTCAAGAGGCGGCGCAAGGGCCCCACACCATATGGCGGCGCGGGGCCCACCCTGGCCGCGCAGCCCTGTGGTGTGGGCGCCTCGTGGCCCCTCTTCGTATCCCCTCCGGTCTTCTGGAAGCTTCGTGGAAAAATAAGACCCTGGGCTTTAATTTCGTCCAATTCGAGAATATTTCGTTTGTAGGATTTACAAAAACAGCAGAAAACAGCAACTGGCGCTTCGGCATCTTGTTAATAGGTTAGTGCAGGAAAATGCATAATAATGATGTAAAGTATGTATAAAACATGTGAGTATTGTCATAAAAGTAGCATGGAACATAAGAAATTATAGATACGTTTGAGACGTATCAGCGGCACTGACTTCAACTGCCTCCTCACGCATGCCGAGAACATCGGCAACACCTTCCCCAAGGTCGGCGCATCGGTGAACGCCCACACGCCAAGCACAAGGCGCTCGGCATGCACCTCTGCAACTTCCAGCGGGTGGAGATCTCCGGCGGGCGCATTCCTCCGCTCAAGCCCAAGGCTCCCAAGGGGAGCAACAAGTGGAGGAGAGGCAGATGGGGTAGGCGGAGTCCGGACTGCTGCTGCCTCCTCCTGTTTTGTTGTTAGCTAGGGATCCCTTGTTGTTATGTTGTTAGTATGATGGTGCTGTGAAGAACCTCGAACTGTTACTATGTTTGGCTGCTGTATGCAGTTTATTATCTAGGGAGGGATCCCTATTATCTATCAATATTCTACTATATGACTATGTGAATTTATCGTACATTCCCTGTAGATTTGCTTCTAGATTTAACTACATACATATGGACCAGATGGAGTACTAGATTTGCTGCCATATTGGGCAAACAATGAGGGCCAAAAGGCACAAATAATTGAAGAAAGACATAAATGCAAGCTTCTCTAGATTTGATACTAATTAGGTGAAAAAAGATAGAGAGAAGGAGGCGGAAAAGGTACTCTTAAAAGGGAAAATGCCAATTTGGGCCGAGAGAGACAAAACCCAGCTCCTGCTCACGTGCAACCAAACGCTATCTCGTCCTGTCCCACACGGTCCCTTTCTACCAGCCCCACGCGACACGGGCCCTGCTGGCGTGTAGTTTACGTGGGAATTAGAAATCTCTCGGGCGTAACTTTTCTTCAGGTCCCCGGCAACGGCGCCAGAAAACAGTCTTGATGGCACGTGAAGCACACGTCCGTTGGGAACCCCAAGAGGAAGGTGTGATGCGCACGGCGGTAAGTTTTCCCTCAGAAAGAAACCAAGGTTATCGAACCCGGTAGGAGATGAAGGCCACGTGAAGGTTGTTGGTGGAGGAGTGTAGTGCGGCGCAACACCAGGGATTCGCCAACGTGGAACTTTGCACAACACAATCAAAGTACTTTGCCCCAACGTAACGGTGAGGTTGTCAATCTCACCGGCTTGCTGAAAACAAAGGATTAAACGTATGGTGTGGAGAATGATGTTTGTTTGCGAAGAACAACGAAGAACAGAGATTGCAGTAGATTGTATTTCACATGTAAAAGAAAGGACCGGGGTCCACAGTTCACTAGTGGTGTCTCTCCAATAAGATAAATAGCATGCTGGGTGAACAAATTACAGGTGGGCAATTGACAAATAAAGATTCATATACATATCATGATGATCACTATGAGATTTAATCAGGTCATTACAACAAAGAACATAGACCGCCATCCAACATGCATCTATGCCTAAAAAGTCCACCTTCAGGTTAGCATCCGCACCCCTCCAGTATTAAGTTGCAAACAACAGACAATTGCATTAAGTATGGTGCGTAATGTAAACAACACAAATATCCTTAGACAAAGCATTGATGTTTTATCCCAAGTGGCAACAGCACATCCACAACCTTAGAACTTTCTGTCACTGTCCCAGATTCAATGGAGGCATGAACCCACTATCGAGCATAAATACTCCCTCTTGGAGTTACAAGTATCAACTTGGCCGGAGCCTCTACTAGCAACGGAGAGCATGCAAGAACATAAACAACACATATATGATAGATCAATAATCAACTTGACATAGTATTCCATATTCATCGGATCCCACAAACACAACATGTAGTATTACAAATAGATGATCCTGATCATGATAGGCAGCTCACACGATCTAAACATGATAGCACAAGAGGAGAAGACAACCATCTAGCCTGCTATGGACCCATAGTCCAGGATGAACTACTCACGCATCAGTTCGGAGGCGGGCATGGTGATGTAGAGCCCTCCGGTGATGATTCCCCTCTCGGGCAGTGCCGGAGGCGATCTCTGAATCCCCGAGATGGGATTTGCGGTGGCGGCGTCTCGGAACTTTTCGTATCGTGGTTCTCGGTACTAGGGTTTCGCGATGGAGAGTTTAAGTAGGCGGAAGGGCGAGTCGGAGGAGGCACGGGGGCCCACCCATAGGCCGGCGCCCCCCCCTTCTGCGCCGCCATGTGGGAGTCGCCACCTCGTGGCCCTCTCCATCTCCTCTTCGGTCTTCTGGAAACTCCGTGGAAAAATAAGACCGTGGGCTTTTCGTCCAATTCGAGAATATTTCCTGTGTAGGATTTAAACCAAAAACAGCAGAAAACAGGAACTAGCGCTTCGGCATCTCGTTAATAGGTTAGTGCCGGAAAATGCATCAAAACATCATAAAGTGTGAACAAAACATGTAGGTATTGTCATAAAACTAGCATGGAACATAAGAAATTATAGATACGTTGGAGACGTATCAAGCATCCTCAAGCTTAGTTCTACTCGCCCTCGAGTAGGTAAACGATAAAAACAATAATTTCTGAAGTGACATGCTACCATCATAATTTTGATCAACATTATTGTAAATGTTGGGGGGATGACCCCCGGTATGCCAAAGGTATGCCGTACCGGATGGTCTCACCCTTCAAGATACCGGTTTAATGTTCATACCGGAATAGGAAGATAGAGTTTGGCTAAGTAAAGCTAAGCCGGTATCCCCAAGATGGGTATACCGGAACCAGGAAGGAAAGGTACCGGCGCTCCGGAAGGAAGGGCATGTCGGCTGACTGGTCAAAGATTCCTTCAGGAGCTAAAGGACAAAGATGAGCTAAGCAAAGTAGCTTTAAACGAAGGCTAGAAGACAAAGAGGAGGATGACGGTCAAAGAAGCCAGAGGACGTCAACCTCCTTGTTTAAAGAAGACCCCGCGTCATCGTGATTAAAGTAGCTTTATAAAGTATCTTTGTAAAGTAGTTTGTCTAGTCAAAGATCCCATTAGGGTTTCTTGTTCTGTAAGCCACCCTCTCCCCTATATAAGGAGAGGGGGCAGCCTCTTCATACGCGCGATCCACGAGAGAAAACTTGTAACCTGTTTGGGATCAATAAACATGGTGATCTAGAGCGAGTTCATCCTTGTGTCTTTCTTCTTCTACCTCGGCCTTGGCCAAGTTCTTGAGGAAAGCATCCGGAAGTTCGTCCATCTAGTCACAAACCCTCCCCGAATCCTCTAGCGTCCATTCGGCCCCAAGATAAGCCATCCCATGGCATCTGTCGGATTCACCACGACGACAGTTGGCGCCCACCGTGGGGCATGAAGTGGCGCTTGCTGGAGTTCATATTCGGGCGGGCATCCTCGACATCAACGGCGAGCGCACGGTGTCCGCGCTCGTGGAACGCATCTACAACATGGACTTCATCAACGATAACGCTGGCTGCTTCGCCAACGGCGCAAGTTCCAGCGAAACGGCGCACCATCGGTTCGGCGACATGCGTCTACCTCGGCACACGTCCCGTGCGCGGCGCCTCTCTCGCCGGTCTTTGGCGCCGGATCCGCCAAGATGGCTGTGTGCTGCCGCGCCGCCGGCAGCGTGGAGGTCATGATGGCTGGCGCGGTCAACACCGGCAAGGGAGCTGTGGAGGAAGGAGCTGAACGTGCGGCATCGACCGCGCGGCAAAACCGCCCGGAGCGTGACGTGGCGTCGCGGGAGCATCATCAGCACCACCGGCAACACCTCTCCAAGCGGCGATGAACACGGCGGCCACGCCCATCGCGCGGAACATCGACCGGCAAAGGCTCGGGAGGCTGGAGGCCACACGCAAGGCCACACTGCCGCGGCAGGCATCATCCGGGCGCGCGGAGCTGAGACCTAACCCTACGTGAGTACAACGCTGCCCATGGCTTTGCTTGATTAGTGCTCATGCTGCTAGGATCCGAAAAACCGGCTTAAGGCTCCAATCTAGATCAGGATTTGCAGAAATTCTTGCCGGCAAGAGTGCATACGTACTGTGAGCATCATAGAAAAGCCTAAGTACAGTAGTCGGATAAAACTATAAAAGCCGCTAAAGCTGCGGTAGCATTATGTGAATCTCTTTCCGGTGACGAGTTGGCAAAGCAGCAAGACGTGTACAAGAGCCATTGAAAGTGATTGAGTAGCAAAATCTTGAGCGCTGGCTAAGTGAACGAGCGATGGCCTCAAAATCCGCGTTCGACAAAGAATGCCGGAAGCAAGTCTCAGGGGCAGGCATCGTCCCTCATCCGGACAAAATAAGGGAAAGAGAAAGAACGCACGGCAGATGTGTATGATCCAGTTCTTGCCGGAAAGCAAAAAGCCAACACGATGCCGTAGAAAAAGCCAAGGAGCAGATCGGGCTACGCTAAAGGGAGGCTATGCCGGAAACAATCATGCGGTAGATATGAAACGGGCAAAATTATCGAGCCGCAAGAGTGGCGTACGTGGATGAAATGCCACCACGAGGGCCGGCAAGAGCCGCGGAAGGGAAGAGTCGATGAATCAGATTCGAGGTGAACAAGAGTCACCGGAACCCCTTGGGAAACGCCGGGGAAAGATGTTTGCAGACCAGGATGCGAGGCACAGTGGACAGAGTACATCTATCTGCAATAGTTGAATGTGAAGGACCTCCCGGCCCAAGATGTTTGGCCCACGGATCATGAGAGAAGAACCACCGGTGCCTTCCAATTGCCCCGGGACACAAGAACGTACGATGGTACGACCAAGCCTGGCTGGCAGATTATGTCTGATGTTTATGTGGCTGGTGGTGGAGTAAACGGCGTTGGGCGGTAAGAATCATACCGTCCTACCTCGTGGGTCCTGCGAGGATTTGGCTTAACAACTTGCAGGAGTATTAACGGATGGTTGGACTTTGAGGAAGCATTTGTGAACAACTTCAGCAGCACCTACAAAAGGCCAAACCGGCCCCAACAGCTTGCGCTGTGCCAGCGCGTGCGGGAGGACAGACCGGGATTATCTCACCCGGTGGAACTCAATGAGAAACACGTGTGAAGGAGTAATGAGGCACAAGCCATTGCTTGGTTCAGTCAAGGATGCCGGAGAGGATCACCTTTGTGGCAAAGGCTGAGAGAAGCATGCCCACATCCTTAGCGGAGATGATACGTGTGAGACAGCTATGCATTGGGAGACCCAATGCAGCCGGCAGTGCAAGCTGAGCCGGAGCGATCGAATCCGCATTAGCAATACCGGGATAACCGGAACAACAAAGAAGGGAGGATTTCCGGATCGAAGATATGCATCGCCAAGTTCTGTGCAGAAAATTAGCCGCCAGTGATCGAGACAAAAACCGGATCGCAGCCATGGGCAGGTCCTAAGAAGCAATGGGTAGAAAAGAAGCCCTGGGGCCAGAAAAGCTGGCAGGAACCCGTGAAATACACCATGGAAGCCGCCATGGATCAACCTTGCCGGTGGCACACGCCGAATCCGGATCACCCGTCGAACCACTTGACGAAGGATTGTTCTTGGACCAAGTTCTTGATGCAAAGAGGAGCGGTAAAAGATGCGCAGGCGCCGGGGCCCCGTGCAGCAACAGCAGCAATTACCACCTCCACCACCACTCACTGGAGCAAACGCCTTACCGGTACAGCCAAACAGGCAGCAGTATCAGCAGGTTAACCGGGTGGAGCAAAACAATGACCAACCACCTCCACCGGCACCTTTAGGCGGAATGTTTACGAGGACCCGCATCTGTGCATGGTTGTCTTTGTCACGAGCCAATGGACAGGCGGAGCGTGCATCGCCGTTCCATGGAAGTGAACGCCGTGATGCCGGCAGTTCCAAAATACATGTTGTGGTCAGATCAGGAAATCACTTGGTCGTTCAAGGATCACCCCAAAGTCATGCCGAATCCGGGTGGATATGCTCTCGTTGTGGACCCAATCATGAAGGGGCCGGAAACTCGGGTAAAATTCAGCAAGGTGCTGATAGACAATGGTAGCAACATAAACATCATGTACAAGCACACCATGCGCCGCTGGGCATCAGAGAAAACATCTGCACCAACTCACACAACTTTCCATGGGATTGTTCCCGGTTTGTCTTGCGCCCCGATAGGAAAAGTTCGGGTGGACGTGTCGTTTGGAGGACGCGACAATGGTCGTGTTGAGAACCTTGAGTTTGAGGTTGTGGACTTAGATAGTCCCTACCATGCCTTGTTGGGGAGACCGGCTTTGGCAGCGTTCATGGCATCAACCCATACGGCCTATCTCAAGATGAAGATGCCGGCACCTCGTGGACCACTAGCTGTGGTGGGGAACTATAAAGTCTCAATGGAAATCTTCCGCCGGATCAAACTGGAGAATCGGCTGGTGATAGCGGAAGAAAAGAAAATAATGCAAACTGCTGTTGCGCTGGCTCAGTTGTAGCACCCTACCTTTTAATAAAGGCAAGATACCTGTGTATAGTGCTATTCCCGGGATCACTGATAGCACACACATTACAAAATGTAGTAACCATTGCAATAGTATCAAATTACTACATCGATCATTGATCCAAAGGGTAAAGTAAAACCTTACAAATTGCATAGTCACATGGACTAGCTCAACAATGTTCAGAACAAACACAGCGGAAAAATAAATCATCAATGAGCCTTCATCATCTTCATGTGCCACAGGCAGTCATGTTGGAATGTAGACTCGAGATCCTACCACGTACTTCTCCTCGGAAAATCCACGTTTGAATATGCAGCCCCACGAATGGAGGTCAGTACAATGATGTACTGGCAAATGACACTTATATGGTGGCAGTTTTTAGACATGACTATCTACATGATATTTGGTTGGTGGAGTCTTGGGCTAATTTGCATAAAGCCAATTTTATCCTATGTTTTTCAAAACAAAACATTTTGTAATTTTTGAAAAGGTTTTACAAAAAGGGGGCACATGGTTAAATCCACCATGAGCACCAAGTCGAGATGACTTCCAGGTCACCACCACATACCATGGTTAAATCCGCCAGGTATGTAGCCCTGGGGCCACTCAACTACTATAAACATCAGGTCACCACCACATACCATGGTTAAATCCACCAGGTATGTAGCCCTGGGCCACTCAACTAGGATAATCCTCAGGTCACCACCACATACCATGGTTAAATCCACCAGGTATGTAGCCCTGAGAAAAATCCAGTCCTGAGATTGTTTCTAAACAAATATTAGTCATTCATAAAAGGTGATGAGATTATTCCGTACATCCTTGTCTAGAGACTCAAATTGTCCATAACCGGGGACACGGCTAAGATCTTAGTTTTTAACTCTGCAGAGGTTGTGCACTTTCACCTTACGACCCATTCTACCCAGAGAGAAGAATGAGACGAGACCTTTCAGAAGGAGAGAGCAACCATACACGCAAGACTCGTTCCCACCTATAATTCTGCTACCAACCAATGTCTTGCAACAAGTTGAACCCTCGCATCTTACTCAATCAAGACAGAGCCCATAATATCATAAGGCTGCACTGGAAGTACACTAAACACGGAAGACATAGCAATCTCTTTGTTCCTGGGTGGCAAACCACAAGTGTACTAACCCTCGGGTCACCACCACACACCATGGTTAAATCCACCAGGTATGCAGCCCCGAGTAGCCACTCAACATAATCCAAGCCACTCCAATTCCACCCAGGTGTTTCATTAAGGTTGTTAATTTTCAATTTTTTTTAAACACCCACAACCAAGTAATGAAACAGCATTGGCATTTGGTGTTGCAAAGCAAATAGCATCCTAGCAAGTATCTTGAGAGCGGCTTCACACTACTAGGTTTGCTAAGCATAGCATATACACTTCACTTTTAAAAACAAAATCTATCATGCATACTAGTTGAAAACACTAATGCATAATACAAAATAGGTAGGATTGAATGTCACTTGCCTTTTTGGTAAATCGAGGCCGTTCAACTCTCACAGTAACCACGTGTCTCTCCGTTCAAGCTAATAAGACAGGAATAATAACACAACATAAACACACATTCTAGGGCAACAAAATCAAGCAAAGCAAACAATACAATAGGCAAGTCTGGTTGTTCATCTTATTTTACACTTTATGTATCTTATGGATCAATGGGAAAGAAGGTATGGCATGAGGCAAGGCTTGCAAGGCTTGGCTTTAAGATATTAAAAGACAAGATCAAATACTTAGAAAGAAAATGGATACTGGCAAGGAGTCAATGGAATACAAATAGATAGAATTTGTAAAGGCTCATGTGATTAGAATCACAAAAGTATCAAATGGTGCTTCTAGAATACTATCAAGTAAAGTGTGACAACACTTAACAAAATAGCACAAGGTGGCACATAGACTTTGGTAATGAACTAGTGATATGTAGAATTACTCAAATTACTCATTTGTAAGTTGAATAGTTCTAAACTAAGTCAAAGAGTGATTCAAAATGAATTTGGATAGACACGATATTGGTTCAAGATATGTGCTATGTAGTAGAGTGTCTTCACATAACATTTGCACAAGGGAGGAATCTATAGTTAAGATTGTCACTATTTACTCAAATAACTCAATTGTTATTTGAATAATATGAACTAGACAACCAGGGGTAAGCTATGCATTATCTGTGAACATGATAAAGTATTATAACTGGTTCTGAAAGATGGGTGTGATCATAAGGATCATTTTGGCAAAAGGAACTATGTCGAAACCAGTTATAGGACTACACTTTTCGTAAAAAGTCATTAGAAGAAGTTTTCCGGATGGAAGACCTTTCTACACAGAAGTTGTAGAGAATTCCACTACAAGCGTATCGCCAAAAGAATCTCTCGGAAAAAGTTTGTAGGATTTATTTTATAGACGATGTTGCGGATCAAAGGGGTACTGCGACAATAAAGTGGGCGAATCTACCACACAAAATGTCTAAAATAAACTACGCGATTTGCTGATTCTAACGGTAGAAAATTTGCTAAATTTAAACCTACGGTTAATTTTATATGGATTTTACAAAACTAGGTAGAAGCGGTTAGAGTTCTAATGGTGTACGAAAAGTTGTCCGAAAAAGTTTCTTGGATGAAAGAACTTTCTACACGAAAGTTGTAGAGGATTTAATTACGAACTTAACGGAAGAACAACTATTCAAAACGGAGCTCTAGATCTGCAGTTACCGAATTTCAAAGTTTTCAGAAGTGAACTAGCTAGCATCATCTAGGCTGATCGATCGAAACAGGAGGATGTCATTTTAGTTAAATGGCTGAATTGCATACCCTCAGATTTAGATCTAAAGGCTTATGGCGTGACCACTAATCTAATTGTACAGACATGATGCTTACAGCGGGGTCGACGACGGAGACGGTATTTGATCTCCAGAAAGCTGCCTGATGCGGCGGCCTGGTTGCAGATGGTGTCGACGATGTAGGGGTTCGTCTAGGAGAAAAATTTAGCGGACGTGAATCTAGTCTTGATGGTGAAGACCATGCGGCGCTCATCTGGCGAACTCCTGGAGACAGTGGCGGACGGCCGCGTCGGCTGCTCCTCCTGTACGACCTTTGGCTACGAAAGATTAGAATATGCAGCAGGTGTGAGCGGGAAGAAATAAAGGAATGGTGAGAAGAACGAAGTCCTGGTTCCCTGCGACTACCTCGCTATGGACATCAGCGTCGCACAGCCGTGGGAGAGTTCAGCGAAGAAGTTCTGCCTCCACAGGGGCAGCCTGGGGGCGTGGTTTGAGGAAAAGGAGTGGGGAGAGGAATGTCTCTGGCGCTGCTTAAATAGAAAGTCTAGGGAGTAGGGGTGCTGGGGAGACGAAGGGGATCATGGCAGTTTCTGTAATGGCCTTGGTGGCCATAAGAGTGACAAATTAATCTGCACTAAAACGGGGTTTTGATCTTCTGAATTGAACCATGGGTTAATGGGGAGTAGGGGACGTCCAGGTGCGGTGCACAGGGCCGGAAATTAATTCACGGGCGACGATTACGCGGGTGTAGGCGCGAGCTGGGGAAGATGCCGTGCGCTGGGCGGGAGCAGCTCGATGTGCGCGCGCTGGAGGCGAGCGAGGCCGTGGGCGGCTTGGACAATACTTTGTAAATGGAGTTTTCTCGGTTTTGTTTTTCACAAATAGAAATCCATTAAGGATTTGAAAACATTGAAAACCGAGATATATTTGATTTTTAAAATACTTTGAAACAAATTATTTGGAAACCAACATTTTGAAAAAAATACTTTTAAATAACTCTAAAAAGTTTTAGATCTTAGTGAATTTTCAATCAAGTTCAAAAAAAATCAAGCATTAATTTTATTTTTATTTTACATTCCAAAATTTAGAAAATTTCGGGATGTGACAGACTACCACCCTTAAAAGAAATCTCGTCCTCGAGATTTGAAAAGGCTAGAAAGAAAAGGTTTGGGTCTTCTAATAGGTTCATACTCACTATTGCTTCTTTTCGAACATCTCCAAGGAGATTTCGAAAGCTAACCTTGGGCTTTGAAAACTTGACACTAAACCGTATGCGGTCTTACCATCATCTGTATCCATCCTTAAGAGGGTACTCATCCCATGGGTATTATATTTTACTCGAGTATACTCGATCATGGGGAACTCCTTATGATACCTTATCCAAATACTTCTCATGCGATATCTGGTGTAAAACCATAATCCAAGGGTATGGTTCCTACCACCCTTAAAAGAAATTTTTGTAGGTAGTCTTAGGTCTTGGATTTAGGCTAAGCTCATCTTGGATATTACTTGGCTCATCCAAGGATATGACTTGACCTTAGGTCATCTTTGGAAAACATCTAGGGTTTCTGAGTTAATATCCAATAGGTTAATGTTTATTCACATATAGTGAACAACATATCTCTCAAAGGCCGAATAGGTTTCCTTCATAGTAGAGCTTCTAATCCAAATGTTTGGCTGTTAAACTACTTTTTATACTGATGGGTCACTCTTTGGGTCAATCGGAAAACCAATATGAGAGCACTTCAAGGCATCCTTCTTCTTCTTACTTGAAGTCTTCCACTATTTTTCATCTAGTGGTTGGGTCTTCAAACTCACTGTAGTCCTATGGTTGGCAGCACTTGCCTACTATAAGGGTATAATATTTATCCACCCTAGGGTTTTGGCTTAATCGCCGACATCTCTTTGGTAGGTATGTCTCTCTAGATTCGCAAAGTCAACATACGAAAGCGAATAATAAGAGTAGTAGGAATGGTGATCAATCCATCCTGCACCCAGATCATTACTCCGTATTTGATTTATTGAATCTCGTATTCTAACACTTGGTCAACCTCACAAGTTTGATAAAAACTTCTATGGAGAGTTGAATCAATGTTTCAGTCCCCATTATTGAATTGTTTTGAAAACACCTCTACCGATCCTTAACTAGAGTTTTGTGTATCTCACACTCTATCCTTCTTCATCTTGATAGGAAAGAATTGAGATTAGTTTCACTACTGTTGTCTTCATGGCGAGTTGCCGAGAAAACATTCTCTGGGTTGGGTATAGATGAGAATAGATAGAAAGGTTCTAAAGGAGAATTCCTACCCAAACACAGTAGATCAAAGCAATTTAGCAAACAACAATCATCTAACAAACATCTACCAACATGGTTCAAACACAAGCAAGGTAGTATGGTCATACCTCAATTTGGTAAGATCAATACTTTGTTCTTTATCATTGGTTCGCTAAAAAAAAACTAATGGTGGTCTAGTCTATTTCTATATTGGATGCATCAATTTTCTATTCTACTCCTTCGGTGTATCTTCGTGTGTTGTGCAGTCTGCATCGAAGTCTTTGCTCAAGTCCTTCATTTGTATTCATGAAACCCTTCTTGTTGAGTCAAAGAATATCACATGAATCATCACTCTTCATGCTTCAGGGACATGGTCATCATTAGTCCTTGTTGATAGTCTTGATAAGGTGGACATCTAAAGTGAGAGGAAAACAATTTTGAAGATGGAATAGATGAGAATACCAGAAGTTCACAAAGCAAACATCTTTTGATTGAAATAGGATTAGACAAATTTTTCATCCTAGGGTCTTCCTATTTCTAATCCAAACCTAGGGTCTCGATCCTACAGGCAACACTATGCTCTGATACCATTCTGTAGCACCCTACCTTTTAATAAAGGCAAGATACCTGTGTATAGTGCTATTCCCGGGATCACTGATAGCACACACATTACAAAATGTAGTAACCATTGCAATAGTATCAAATTACTACATCGATCATTGATCCAAAGGGTAAAGTAAAACCTTACAAATTGCATAGTCACATGGACTAGCTCAACAATGTTCAGAACAAACACAGCGGAAAAATAAATCATCAATGAGCCTTCATCATCTTCATGTGCCACAGGCAGTCATGTTGGAATGTAGACTCGAGATCCTACCACGTACTTCTCCTCAGAAAATCCTGCACGTTTGAATATGCAGCCCCACGAATGGAGGTCAGTACAATGATGTACTGGCAAATGACACTTATATGGTGGCAGTTTTTAGACATGACTATCTACATGATATTTGGTTGGTGGAGTCTTGGGCTAATTTGCATAAAGCCAATTTTATCCTATGTTTTTCAAAACAAAACATTTTGTAATTTTTGAAAAGGTTTTACAAAAAAGGGGGCACATGGTTAAATCCACCATGAGCACTAAGTCGAGATGACTTCCAGGTCACCACCACATACCATGGTTAAATCCGCCAGGTATGTAGCCCTGGGGCCACTCAACTACTATAAACCTCAGGTCACCACCACATACCATGGTTAAATCCACCAGGTATGTAGCCCTGGGCCACTCAACTAGGATAATCCTCAGGTCACCACCACATACTATGGTTAAATCCACCAGGTATGTAGCCCTGAGAAAAATCCAGTCCTGAGATTGTTTCTAAACAAATTTTAGTCATTCATAAAAGGTGATGAGATTATTCCGTACATCCTTGTCTAGAGACTCAAATTGTCCATAACCGGGGACACGGCTAAGATCTTAGTTTTTAACTCTGCAGAGGTTGTGCACTTTCACCTTACGACCCATTCTACCCAGAGAGAAGAATGAGACGAGACCTTTCAGAAGGAGAGAGCAACCATACACGCAAGACTCGTTCCCACCTATAATTCTGCTACCAACCAATGTCTTGCAACAAGTTGAACCCTCGCATCTTACTCAATCAAGACAGAGCCCATAATATCATAAGGCTGCACTGGAAGTACACTAAACACGGAAGACATAGCAATCTCTTTGTTCCTGGGTGGCAAACCACAAGTGTACTAACCCTCGGGTCACCACCACACACCATGGTTAAATCCACCAGGTATGCAGCCCCGAGTAGCCACTCAACATAATCCAAGCCACTCCAATTCCACCCAGGTGTTTCATTAAGGTTGTTAATTTTCAATTTTTTTTAAACACCCACAACCAAGTAATGAAACAGCATTGGCATTTGGTGTTGCAAAGCAAATAGCATCCTAGCAAGTATCTTGAGAGCGGCTTCACACTACTAGGTTTGCTAAGCATAGCATATACACTTCACTTTTAAAAACAAAATCTATCATGCATACTAGTTGAAAACACTAATGCATAATACAAAATAGGTAGGATTGAATGTCACTTGCCTTTTTGGTAAATCGAGGCCGTTCAACTCTCACAGTAACCACGTGTCTCTCCGTTCAAGCTAATAAGACAGGAATAATAACACAACATAAACACACATTCTAGGGCAACAAAATCAAGCAAAGCAAACAATACAATAGGCAAGTCTGGTTGTTCATCTTATTTTACACTTTATGTATCTTATGGATCAATGGGAAAGAAGGTATGGCATGAGGCAAGGCTTGCAAGGCTTGGCTTTAAGATATTAAAAGACAAGATCAAATACTTAGAAAGAAAATGGATACTGGCAAGGAGTCAATGGAATACAAATAGATAGAATTTGTAAAGGCTCATGTGATTAGAATCACAAAAGTATCAAATGGTGCTTCTAGAATACTATCAAGTAATGTGTGACAACACTTAACAAAATAGCACAAGGTGGCACATAGACTTTGGTAATGAACTAGTGATATGTAGAATTACTCAAATTACTCATTTGTAAGTTGAATAGTTCTAAACTAAGTCAAAGAGTGATTCAAAATGAATTTGGATAGACACGATATTGGTTCAAGATATGTGCTATGTAGTAGAGTGTCTTCACATAACATTTGCACAAGGGAGGAATCTATAGTTAAGATTGTCACTATTTACTCAAATAACTCAATTGTTATTTGAATAATATGAACTAGACAACCAGGGGTAAGCTATGCATTATCTGTGAACATGATAAAGTATTATAACTGGTTCTGAAAGATGGGTGTGATCATAAGGATCATTTTGGCAAAAGGAACTATGTCGAAACCAGTTATAGGACTACAGTTTTCGTAAAAAGTCATTAGAAGAAGTTTTCCGTATGGAAGACCTTTCTACACAGAAGTTGTAGAGAATTCCACTACAAGCGTATCGCCAAAAGAATCTCTCGGAAAAAGTTTGTAGGATTTATTTTATAGACGATGTTGCGGATCAAAGGGGTACTGCGACAATAAAGTGGGCGAATCTACCACACAAAATGTCTAAAATAAACTACGCGATTTGCTGATTCTAACGGTAGAAAATTTGCTAAATTTAAACCTACGGTTAATTTTATATGGATTTTACAAAACTAGGTAGAAGCGGTTAGAGTTCTAATGGTGTACGAAAAGTTGTCCGAAAAAGTTTCTTGGATGAAAGAACTTTCTACACGAAAGTTGTAGAGGATTTAATTACGAACTTAACGGAAGAACAACTATTCAAAACGGAGCTCTAGATCTGCGGTTACCGAATTTCAAAGTTTTCAGAAGTGAACTAGCTAGCATCATCTAGGCTGATCGATCGAAACAGGAGGATGTCATTTTAGTTAAATGGCTGAATTGCATACCCTCAGATTTAGATCTAAAGGCTTATGGCGTGACCACTAATCTAATTGTACAGACATGATGCTTACAGCGGGGTCGACGACGGAGACGGTATTTGATCTCCAGAAAGCTGCCTGATGCGGCGGCCTGGTTGCAGATGGTGTCGACGATGTAGGGGTTCGTCTAGGAGAAAAATTTAGCGGACGTGAATCTAGTCTTGATGGTGAAGACCATGCGGCGCTCATCTGGCGAACTCCTGGAGACAGTGGCGGACGGCCGCGTCGGCTGCTCCTCCTGTACGACCTTTGGCTACGAAAGATTAGAATATGCAGCAGGTGTGAGCGGGAAGAAATAAAGGAATGGTGAGAAGAACGAAGTCCTGGTTCCCTGCGACTACCTCGCTATGGACATCAGCGTCGCACAGCCGTGGGAGAGTTCAGCGAAGAAGTTCTGCCTCCACAGGGGCAGCCTGGGGGCGTGGTTTGAGGAAAAGGAGTGGGGAGAGGAATGTCTCTGGCGCTGCTTAAATAGAAAGTCTAGGGAGTAGGGGTGCTGGGGAGACGAAGGGGATCATGGCAGTTTCTGTAATGGCCTTGGTGGCCATAAGAGTGACAAATTAATCTGCACTAAAACGGGGTTTTGATCTTCTGAATTGAACCATGGGTTAATGGGGAGTAGGGGACGTCCAGGTGCGGTGCACAGGGCCGGAAATTAATTCACGGGCGACGATTACGCGGGTGTAGGCGCGAGCTGGGGAAGATGCCGTGCGCTGGGCGGGAGCAGCTCGATGTGCGCGCGCTGGAGGCGAGCGAGGCCGTGGGCGGCTTGGACAATACTTTGTAAATGGAGTTTTCTCGGTTTTGTTTTTCACAAATAGAAATCCATTAAGGATTTGAAAACGTTGAAAACCGAGATATATTTGATTTTTAAAATACTTTGAAACAAATTATTTGGAAACCAACATTTTGAAAAAAATACTTTTAAATAACTCTAAAAAGTTTTAGATCTTAGTGAATTTTCAATCAAGTTCAAAAAAAATCAAGCATTAATTTTATTTTTATTTTACATTCCAAAATTTAGAAAATTTCGGGATGTGACATCAGTCCTTAAAGTTGAGCCTAGCAGCAATGAGTGGAAGCTTGGACTCACCGGCATTCAAGCCGACAAACGAGACAAAAGACATTGTGCTAGATCCGGCTTACCCAGAGCGCACCGTTCGTATCGGTGTCGGCCTCAGTCAAGCATAGGAAAGCGCGCTCGTCAGCTTCCTCCGTGAGAATCGGAATATCTTCGCCTGGTCTACTGATGACTTGGTAGGTGTTCCGAGGGAGCTGGCTGAGCACTCTCTAAACGTCCGGAAGGATGCTAAGCCGGTGCGGCAACCTTTGCGCCGGTTCGCTGAAGATAGGAGAAAAATCATTGGAGAAGAAGTAACAAAGCTGCTGGTTGCCGGTTTCATCGTGGAGGTCACGCACACAGAGTGGCTGGCCAATCCGGTGCTGGTCGAAAAGAAAAAAGATGAGAACCTGGAGGCAAAACTGCAAAAGTGTGGCGCATGTGCATCGACTACACCAACCTCAACAAAGCTTGCCCAAGAGACCCTTTCCCTTTGCCCGAATCGATCAAGTGATTGATTCTACTGCTGGGTGTGAGTTGTTGTCGTTCCTGGATGCGTATTCCGGCTTCCACCAAATCCCTCCGAAAAAAGAAGATCAAATAAAAACTGCGTTCATTACCCCGCACGGGGCTTATTGCTATGTTACTATGCCTTTTGGTTTGCGCAACGCTGGTGCAACGTACCAGCGCTGTATGCAAAAATGCTTGTTTGATCAAATCGGAAAGAATGTGCAAGTTTATGTGGATGATATCGTGATAAAAACTAAAGTAAAAGATACCTTAATCGATGACATCCGGCAAACATTTGATAACCTAAGGCGGTTCCGGATGAAACTCAATCCGGCAAAATGCACCTTTGGTGTCCCTGCCAAGCTGCTTGGTTTCCTTGTGTCAAGCCAGGGGCATTGAGGTTAATCCGGTAAAAATCCGGGCGATAGAAAGAATGACTATCCCACGAGCTGAAAGATGTGCAAAAGTTTACGGAAGCTTGGCATCGCTAAGCCGGTTCATAAGCAGGCTAGGAGAAAAAGCCTTGCCACTCTATGCCTTGATGAAAAAATCGGATACTTTCGTCGGACAGGCAGACGCAGCGTTTAAAGAATTGAAAAACATGCTCGTAACGGCCCCAATTTTGGCCTCACCCTTGGAGAGAGAACCTATGTTACTTTATATAGCAGCAACAAACCGGGTGGTTAGTGTTGTGGTTGTGGTGGAAAGAGAAGAGGAAGGAAAAACCGTCCAGAGGCCGGTATACTACCTGAGCGAGGTGCTCTCCTCATCAAAGCAAAACTACCCACACTTCCAAAAAATGACTTATGGCGTGTTCATGGCCGCACCAAGCTCAAGCATTACTTTGAGGAACACCCCATGAAGGTGGTGAGCGAGGCACCCATCTCCGACATCATGGGCAACAAGGATGCCAGGGCAGGATTGCAAAATGGGCAATTCAGCTATCACCGTATGTGCCGGTATATGAAAGAGAGATGCCATAAAATCGCAAGCTTTAGCTGATTTCTTGGTCGATTGGGCGGAGATACAATACAAGCCGCCAGAACACAAAATAGAGTACTTGGAAGATGCATTTTGACGGATCCAAGCTCAAGGAGGGCCTAGGTGCCGGTGTAGTACTCACCTCACCAAAGGGAGACCACCTCCGGTATGTTCTACAAGTGCACTTCGGGGCATCAAACAATGTCGCTGAGTACGAAGCTCTGATACATGGGCTCAAGGTTGCAAAAGAAATCGGGGCACTCGGGATCATTTGCTATGGCGATTCAGATCTTGTGGTGCAACAGTGTTCCGGAGATTGGGACGCAAAAGATGCCAACATGGCCTCATACCGGTTCCATGTGCAAAAGATTGCCGGATTCTTCGAAGGGTGTGAGTTTCACCATGTGCCGCGCGAGAAAATGAGGCCGCGGATACCTTATCCAAGCTAGGTTCGTCCAGGCAAGAAATTCCTCCCGGAATAGCTCTGGCGCACTTGAGAGTTCCATCAATCAAGCCAAGTCCGGAGTCGGAATCAATTTTTGTACCGGAATCACATGTGGTGCCAATGGAGATTGACGAAGGAAACCCGGGGACTACTCCGGCAAACTCGGGGACTGTACCGGCAAACTCGGGGACTGCGACGCCCATGCCGGAAGAGGCAATGCTTGTGGACAGCATGGACATAGACATGCCGGTGTTTGTGGTTAGAGAAGCACCATCTTGGGTTAAACCTATTAAGGAATTCCTGATCAACGGCACCTTGCCGGTTGACGAAAATGAATCAAGAAGGATACAGAGAAGGTCCAAAGCTTACACCATCATCAATGGTGAAGTATACAAGAGAAGTGTTACCGGTGTCCTCCAAAGATGTGTGGAGCCGGAAGAAGGAAGAGAAATGCTTGAGGAAATTCATCGAGGAGAATGTGGGCACCACGCTTCTTCAAGAGCGTTGGTAGCAAAGGTGTTCCGGCATGGATTCTACTGACCTTAGACAATGCTGAGGATTTGGTAAGGAAATGCAATGGCTGCAGAGGTACGCTAAGCAAAACCATACCCCACATCCGGCTTAAAAACCATACCGTTAACTTGGCCTTTCGCTGTTTGGTGCCTAGACATGGTCGGACCGTTCAAAACCGCAAGGGAAACATGACCCACATCTTGGTAATGGTGGATAAGTTCACCAAGTGGTGGAAGTGAAGCCTATCGCAAAATGTGATGGCCATACAGCAGTAAAATTTCTAAAAGATGTAATCCTGCGATATGGATACCCACATAGCATCATAACTGACAATGGCACAAGCTTTGCCCAAGGAGAATTCAAGCGATTCTGTGAAAGCAAAAACATCCGGTTGGATTTGTGCTCAGTGGCGCACCCACAAGGCAATGGCCAAGTTGAGAGAACGAATGCTTTGGTACTTTCCGATATCAAACCAAGACTCATTGATGCAATGGAAAAATCGCCGGGATGTTGGATCGATGAGCTACCGTCAGTGCTGTGGAGTCTAAGAACAACTCCGAACCGGTCTACCGGATACACGCCATTCTTCATGGTTTATGGAGCAGAAGCGGTCATACCAACCGACATTCTCCATGATTCCCCAAGGGTGCAACTCTATACCGAAGAAGAGGTAAAAGAGGCCCGGGAAAATGATGTGGACTTGCTAGAAGAAGCAAGAGAGCTAGCTTTGGCAAGAACAGCCATTTATCAGCAAAACCTCAGACGCTATCATAGCCGGAAGGTCAATCCAAGAGTGTTCCGAGAAGGGGACCTGGTGCTACGCCTGGTGCAGCGCACTGAAGGCCGGCATAAACTTTCCCCTCCGTGGGAAGGACCTTTCATTGTGAGCAAGGCTCTCCACAATGATGCATATTACCTAATCGATGCGCAGGAATGGAAGAAGGGAAAGGCGGACAAATCCGGAGACGAGACCAAACGCTCGTGGAACGTAGCCTTGTTGCGTCCTTTCTACTCTTGAAGTGGTGGTGTAATAAGTTCCTTTTTGTACCTTATGTGCTATGAATAAAAGATGTCGGAACCTCGAATGAGTCTCGGGGACTTGCTTTGATTAAATTGCATGAAACATGTCTATTTTTTCTGTTTACCGGTTGCTTATTGAACGTTTTTTCTTTCCGGTTTAGTAGTGTGCTAAACCCTACCGGAGTCTTCGACTCTGCTGTCCATGGCTTCATGGCAAGCAAGATAAACCGGTAGGGGATAAGCACATGAACTGTGAGAGGGAGACCGGGAAAGAACAATCCGGAAAAATTAACTAACCCCGGTTATACCGGTTTTTGCAAAATTTCGAATTGTTTCTAAGTTCAAGAAAATGCTTGTTTGGTGAAAGAACCTTGTGCTCATACGCCAAAGAACGCCCAGAGAAGGCAGGCAGAGCCAAGGCAAAAGAACCAAGTATGCATCGAATTGGATGCAGAGGCAATCTGGAAATCTTTGCGGTACAGGATAAAAGCAGAACCAAAACGCAAAAGTGTTAAGGCAAACTTAAGATAATTAGCTACCGGTATAACTTACCGGCACAAAATGTTATACGTCAGATACGAGCAACTTAAAGTTTTACATCATAAACCCCGGCATACCGGGGTAGAATTTAACAAGTTTTATGGCAAAGTACTCAGGGACAGGTAATATCTAAGGTAAGATCAGGCAACAGGGGCTTCCGGGGGAGCGGCGCCGGCATCAGGAGTTGGCGGTGGCACATCCTCGCCTTCATCCTCCTCCTCCTCGCTCAGATAATCTTTGACATCTGCTGGAGGGGGGATGAAGGTGCGCATGTCAGCGTACTCCGCGATGTGGTACGCGCGGTCCTGCCGCTTAGCGGTGAGAACCGGATCCACGTCGGTAGGAGCACCTTCACGCACGCCGATGAAGGCATCCAAGTCCAACTCCGGATACCAGGAGCAGGCAATGCGCAGCGCGGAGTCCGCTCCGGCACGGGCAGCAGAGCACTGCCACTCCCGGATCCTTCTGCAGGCACCCTTTAGCCGGTCGCTGATCAAGGAGAAGGTATCCGGCACCGCTTCACCAGGCCAGAGGGTCTTGAAAAGTTGGGAGGCTACTTCAGGGATATCGGAAAGGTTCCGATCCACTGAGCGCATGTGGGAGATCCGCGCGCTTAGAGCAACCAAGTGATCGTAGGGATCCCAAGGTGCACCCAAGTTGGCGCCGGCCTGCTTGGCCCGGTGCTCCGCAACCTTCTTCATAGCATGGGCCTGGGAGTCCGGAAAGAGCCCTGCGAGACAAACAAAAGGCTAAGTATATGATACCGGAACGAGTAAGCTTCTAAGCGAAACCGGAAAAGAGAAAAGAAGAAACTTACGGAGCGCAAGCGCGTCAGTCCGCGTGACCAGAAGGTCGTACTCCTTCTGTTCCGCTTTCAGCCGCGCTACCTCGCTCTCGGCTGCTTTCTGGGCTTTCCTGGCCTCCTCCGCGGCAGCTTTGTGCGCCTTGGCGGCTTTGCCCTCGGCTGCTTTTAGCGCCTTGACGCTCTCCTCCAGCTCTGCCTGCAACACCACATTGGCATTGCCGGCATCCTCCAGCGCCTCGTTTAGCCTGGCCTCCGCGGCAGCTTCGGCGGCCTTCAGCTCCTCAGCGTACCGGACTCCGGCCTGCATAGCCTGGTCCTTGAGCTCTCTGGAGATATCCTTTTGGGCGTCCAAGGCCACCTGGTGATCCCGGATGAGCTGCTCCTTTTCAGCTAAGAGCCGGAACAGAAGATATTAGCAAAACACAAAGGCAAGTGAGAAGCGAGTCAACCGGAAAGATAGAAGTTGTACCTTGGAGCTTGGCAACCTGGTCCTTGAGGGCCTCAATGGAGGCTTCCGGAATAGCTGTTGTGCAAAAAACTTGTAAGTCACAAAGAAAAGAAAAACATTCCGGTGAAAAGATGTCGGAGGTGCGAGAAATTACCTAGGCACTTGCTGTGCGCCTCAGCAAGGCTCCGTGCTCCCATAGAAGCTCCTCAAAAAGGGCTTTCCGGGCGTCGGCCGTGCTCTGTTTAAGAAAATGATGTTAGTGAAGAACAAAAGATCTTAACCCGAAACCCGGGGACTGGTGATGCCGGTTTCGTGCATTTCTAGTAAGTTTTGCGCTAAGAGCAAGCTCTCGGCCCAAAACTCGGGGACTGGGAGTTTGCGGCATCTTTTAAGAGAAAGTTTTGCGCTAAGAGCAAGCTCTCGGCCCAAAACTCGGGGACTGGGAGTTTGCGGCATCTCTAAAGAAAGAATTTTGCGCTAAGAGATAGATGCCGGTTTCGGAAATTCTTTAAAAAGGAAGTTTCGCGCTCAGAGTTGCACTCTAAACCCAAAACTCGGGGACTGGGAGGATAGACAAGATCCGGAAAAGAGAAAAACCGGCATCAAGAAGATTTACAAGGAAAGTTGATAAAACTTACCACCACGTTGGCGGTGGCGTCGTACCACGCGCTGTCGAACTCCTTCACGGCGCGCTTGAGGCGCGTGAAGTGTTCTTCGTGAGCGAGGGCCGGCAGGATCCGCGCCGGGAGGCGGTCCTTCCCTATGCCGCGGGTAGCTGCGGAGATGTCCGCGCGTTCCAGCGCTGGCGTAAGGAAGGAGAGGCCCCAAATCTTGGCCTCCGCGTTTAAGCTCAACGATCCGGCCCAAGAGGCCGGAAGGTTTGTCTTGAACCGTCATGGCGGCAGGCCCGGTGTGCAGCACTAATGGGTGCGCGCCGCCTGAGGAGTCCGTCCGCACCCTTTCCGCGTGACGCCCGCGAGGACGCCGGCGGCGCAGGCGCTGCCGCGGGAGCTTCCCGGGTCGGTGGAGGCGTTGGCGTGGGCCCGGTTGCTTGAGGACCAGAGGTTTCCGGTGGCGGTGGCGGTGCGAGGTTTCCGCGCGAAGCTTCCGGCGTGCTTGGAGGAAGTTTTCTTCCTTTTCTTCTTCTCGAGGGCGGGAGGAACCGAGGGTTCCGCCTGGACAGGGTCTTTTCCGCGCCCATGTTGCTGCGCCGGTGTCTTGGGTCTCTGGAGGCAGGTCCTCCTCCGCGCGGATCGGCGGTGTAGCCGCGCGCCCGAACATTGCCCCCAAAGGGGAGGCAGAGATGTTGCGGCACCAGATGGTACCGGACTGAGGAGGAGGAGGAGTCGAGGCCCTAGCCGAGCCGGCAGAGCCCTCAGGCCTGGGCCAAGCTTGAGCGCGGGGCTGAAAGAAAGAAAGAAAAGAAAAAGTTGGGAAAAAAGCAACCGGAAAAGAACTTGGTGAAAACAGAACAAGCAAAAGATTGAAGCCTTACCCGGTGGCCGTCGGCATCTCCTTGCCCTTGCGGCGCCTCATGGCAACGACCTTACCCGCGACGGGCTCGGTCCTGAAGCGTTTGGCGGGAGGAGCTTGGCTTGAGCCGGCATCAGAGGCCGGCGTCTTGTTCTTCTGGCCCTGGGCCATGAGTTTGTCCACAAACTCTTTGCCGGCCTCGGCCTGCAGCGGCGTCGCATGCTCATGAATCTGTGGGTCAAGGTTGGCTGAGGGTACATCTACAGAAGAACAATAGCAAAGAGTATGAGAGGAATGAAAGAAAAGCTACCTCGAGAATGGTTAACTCATCAGACGAACCGGAAGGTTCCGGCGGAGCTTTGCCAAGGCGAGCGGCAGGAGTCCCCCATCTTTAAATCCTTCCAGAAGATGACGGGGTCGGGGTCAAACTTGTCGAGACCGCGCTTCCGGCAACGGCCTCGCTTGTCGGATTCGATCCGGGGGAAACGATCCTTGGCCTGAGAAAACAAAAAAAAAGAAAAAAGAGGTTAGCCTCAATAAAAGCTTCCGGAGAACCGACCCGAGTTATGTAATTTCTTACTTCTTGGGTCGGAGGGTTAGTGGAGCTAAGAGGCCGGAGGCCCATTCCCGATCTTCCGGCATGGAAGTCCGGCAGATCTGCCGGCCTTGAGGACGACGTCCTTCTTGCCGAGAGGCGGTGATCTTGGTAGGATCACCAGGACCATACATCTCGCTCATCTTGTGGGCGCGGCGCAAGAGGAAGCACCCGGCGCGATATGAAGGTGCGGATGATATCGTCGGAGCAGAGGTCGGTGTCCTTCATGCGCTGTTTCATGAAGCGTATGATCCGGGTCTCGTTGTGAGACTCCTTCGGATTGTAGCTCCAGTTAGTTTTGGTGGGGCGCGGATCAAAGGGAGGCAGATCTATGAGATCCGCGGCGCCGGTGTTCTTAACATAGAAGAAGGTCCCTTGCCATAACCGGCATGACTCGAGACCGGAAAATTTGAAGAAGGGGCTCGCTTGGCGAGAGCCAATGATGCAGGACCCGCATTGCACGGGAGGTTTGGGTGCAGGAATGTCAACGCCCTGAACGGAATTAATCCGAAGGGCGAAGAACCGAGCAAACGTCTCACGAGTGGGACGAATGCCGATGTATGCCTCCATGAAGGTGACATAGCAAAAGAAAGATAGAAAATGGCATTGCCAGGAAGATGGTGAGGTTGAAGTTTGTAGAAGTCAAGGAAATCCCGAAAAAAGGAAGAAACGGGAAGGCGAAGCCGCGCTCAAAGTGAGCAAGAAAGACAACACGTTCGCCGGGTTCGAGCACCGGCTCAATCTCGTCGCCGGGAATCCGGCAGGAAACTCCTTCCGAATCCTCCGGACCGGTATAACCAGTCGATTTCATACGGCTGACGCTGGAGCCCATCCAGGCTCGCGGGTGACCTCGGAAAGATTGGTGCCGGAAGCTTGGCTAGAACTTC
The DNA here is from genome assembly GCA_030979885.1 of Lolium multiflorum. Lineage (NCBI taxonomy): Eukaryota > Viridiplantae > Streptophyta > Magnoliopsida > Poales > Poaceae > Lolium > Lolium multiflorum. Next base: position 62,841 of record JAUUTY010000502.1, read on the forward strand.
CGGCATCTTGTCCTTGGGAGCTCTCGGTTTCCGTCCGCGCAAGTTCTGCGCTGACCCCGTCAGATGCGGGATCTTCCGGGTTACCGGAGGAAGAGGAGGAAGCGTATTGTTCGGAAGACATTAGGATTCGAGAAGTTTTTGGTATCTACTCGGAAAAAACAGATTACCTAAAAACTACCCCCGCGAGAAGAACAGAAAAAGCAAAGAAAAAGAAAGAATAAATATGCTTTCAACTCAAGATCTGAACTGCGAGTAAAAGAGGAGTAAATGGGAAAAAGGACTAACCTGGGGCGGCAGAGTCGCACAGGGAAGTAACCACCGGCGTCGGTGCGGGCTCGCTGTAGACAGAGAGGTCCGGCGACGGCGAGATGGAGAAGAACTCGAAGAAGCTCCAATGTCGCGGCGGAGAAGGAGGCGCCGCGGAAGTTTTTCCCACGGAGAAGTCCGGCGACGTCCGGCGGCGCGCTCAAGAGAGTTCACTGGGCGGCGGAACTCGAGCGAGCAAAGGAGCGGCGGAGGCGTGCGAGCGAAGAACGGCTGTGCGCGAGGAAGTGGAGAGTGCGAAGAAGAAGAAGGAGAAGGGGCGGTTTTTCCCTTATAAGGAAAAAGACGTGGGCTAAAAACCGCCGAATCGTAGCGGTTCAGCCGTGGGCCGCGACGGTTCGCCTCGCGTGTGGCCACGTGGCGCGAAGATACACGCGCGGAAGAAAAGGGGCCACAGGGAGGCACACAAGATCCGGAGAAGTGGTTGGGATCCGGTGCGGCTCAATTAATGCGCGCGGGAAGCCGAACGGAAATGACCACCGACACCGGCGCGACAGTCACGGTGCGCATGTCTGACAGGCGCGGGGCCCATATATTCTCGACTTCGCCGAGGAAGTATTTAATAACCAAGATGCCGGAAGAAAAGTTGCCGGAGAATGCCTTGCAAAGAGAGAAGGCATGAGTCGGGCAAAGATGCCGGAGCCAAGTTGAGCGCCGGATAGATTAAACCGTATATAAGAACGTGAGAACCTGGTATGGTCTGTTGGATAGAATCCGTCGACTATACCGCTCGGGACTAATGATGGGGGGATGACCCCCGTATGCCAAAGGTATGCCGTACCGGATGGTCTCACCCTTCAAGATACCGGTTTAATGTTCATAATTTAATAGAAGATAGAGTTTGGCTAAGTAAAGATAAGCCTGTATCCCCAGATGGGTATACTGAACTGGAAGGAAAGGTACCGCGGCCCGGAAGGAAGGGCATGTCGGATGGTCAAAGATTCCTTCAGAGCTAAAGGACAAAGATGAGCTAAGCAAAGTAGCTTTAAACGAAGGCTAGAAGACAAAGAGGAGGATGACGGTCAAAGAAGCCGGAGGACGTCAGCCTCCCTGTTTAAAGAAGACCCGGCGTCATCTGTGATTAAAGTAGCTTTATAAAGTATCTTTGTAAAGTAGTTTGTCTAGTCAAAGATCCCATTAGGTTTTCTTGTAACCACCCTCTCCCCTATATAAGGAGAGGGGCAGCCTCTTTCATACGCGATCCACGAAGAGAAAACCTGTAACCTGTTTTGGGATCAATAAACATGGTGATCTAGAGCGAGTTCATCCTTGTGTCTTTCTTCTTCTACCTCTGCCTTGGCCAAGTTCTTGAGGAAAGCATCCGGAAGTTCGTCCATCTAGTCACAAACCCTCCCCCGAATCCTCTAGCGTCCATTCGGCCCCAAGATAAGCCATCCCATGGCATCTGTCCGTTCACCACGACGACAGTAAAGCATATGAGATGAATGGAGTGATTCGAAGCAATAGATTTCTAACAAAGAGATAATGACTAAACAACTGAATCATATAGCAAAAACTTTTCATGAATAGTACTTTCAAGACAAGTATCAACAAGACTTGCATAAGAGATAACTCATAAAGCAATAGATTCAAAGTAAGAGGTTTCGAAGCAACACAAAGGATGATTAAGTTTCAGCAATTGCTTTCAACTTGTAACATGTATATCTCATGGATAATTGTCAACATAAAGTAATATAACAAGTGCAATAAGTAAACATGTAAGAATCAATGCACACATTTGACACAAGTGTTTGCTTCTAGGATAGAAAGAAGGTAGACTGACTCAACATAAAGTAAAGAAAGGCCCTTCGCAGAGGGAAGCATGGATCACTATTTTTGTGCTAGAGCTTTTTATTTTGAAAACATAGAAACAATTTTGTCAGCGGTAGTAATAATTCATATGTGTTATGCATAAAACTTCCTACAAGTTGCAAGCCTCATGTATCGAATACCAATAGTGTTCGCACCTTGTCCTAATTAGCTTGGATTTACATGGATTATCATTGCATAACATATGTTTCAACCAAGTGTCACAAAGGGGTACCTCTATGCCGCCTGTACAAAGGTCCAAGGAGATAAATCGCATTTGATTTCTCGTTTTTGATAGATCTCAACTAAGGACATCCAGACCGGGACAACATAGAAAACAGATAATGGACTCCTCTTTAATGCTTAAGCATTCAACAATAGATAATATTCTCATAAGAGATTGAGGATTAATGTCCAAACTGAAACTTCCACCATGATACATGGCTTTGGTTGGTGGCCCAATGTTCTTCTCTAACAATATGCATACTCAAACCATTTGATCATGATAAATCACCCTTACTTCAGACAAGACGAACATGCATAGCAACTCACATGATATTCAACAAAGGTGTAAAAAGTTGATGGCGTCCCCAGAAACATGGTTACCGCTCAACAAGCAACTTATAAGAACTAAGATACATAGCTACATATTCATCACCACAATAGTTTTTAAGCCATTTTCCCATGAGCTATATATTGCAAAGACAAAGGAATGAAATTTTAAAGGTAGCACTCAAGTAATTTACTTTGGAATGGCAGAAAAATACCACATGTAGGTAGTTATGGTGGTGTTGCCTGCCAAAACCCACCGGCGAGCAGTGGTTAAGCAACACGAAGAGCCGGGAGGCTTCCAAGACTGCAGGGGGCCCTGGTCCCTCGACGTCGTCCCGCAAATGTTTCGGCACACGTCCTAGCGGTTGCAAGGCGTGCCACCTGACCTATACCTGGTCGGGAAGGTGTTGGATTGCTTCGATTAGTTTCCTGCATGGATACACGTAAACATTAAATACGAGCCCTATCGGCTCTCAGGTTGCCGTGGATCGGCTCATAGAGCCGATCGCCCATGGCTACGTCGGGTTAACGATGACATGGGGCTCCGCTTGATCAATATAAAGCTATACCAATCTACGACAGCTTAGGGTTTTCACCGCATGATCGGAACATCCTGCGCGTAGTTGAGCCTAATAGACACAAAAGATAATGGAAAACTAACCCTAGAAGAGGCCTAAAAACCAACACTAAGTCAATTCCCGGAACATCCCTCTTAGGATTAACAAACCATACCTTACGTGCTACCGGATCGTTCAACCCGTTGCAAGGCCTAACCATACAGATATTAAACCAATCCTTGAAGAATCAAGGAGCAACCATAACGATTGGATCTACTAAACAACGAACAAGCAAGGTGCTGCCCTTACACCTAGGTAGGTGTAAGGGCAGCTAGATATCGTGGGGCAGCATAGCTAAGCAAGCATGTATAAGAAAAGCATCCATGCCAGCCCCAAAACATCTATGATAAATAGTGTTACTCGCCATCAACAACGCTTCAACACGAGCAACACAAGGTAACGAATAAAACGCCTAGATCGCAAGATGCGATCTAGGCAACATGATGCTTACCCGAAGAAACCCTCGAAAGAAGGTGGCGATGCGCCTGATTTGTGTTTGTTGTGAACGTGATTGTCCTCTTTTTCCGATAACCCTAGATACATATTTATAGTCCAAGGGACTTTCTAATTGGGTGCACCTAACCGTGCACGGGTTAAACTCTATCTTTTAATTCTAAACTAAGATGCGATCTACTATATTTACAGATACACGGCAATCTAGCCCAAACTCTTCGCGCAAGGCCGCTTCAAAGACGCTCCACGTGTATATCCTTCAAGCCCATCTTCACTTACGGCCCATCTCCTGATTTGGCCAAAATCCGGGGATAACACATGCCCCCCTGGTTTTGGCAATGATAATTTCAAAACCACTCTGTTTTCCTTCGAAGGGTCATGTCGTGGCAGAGCGAACCGTCGCAGTATTCTTCATCATGATGCCTTGCCTTCTCAACTTCTCTGCACGATTTGACAGTTGTGGCACCACATCCTCGAAAACTTCTTAAGCATTAAATCTCCACTGTATCCCCTTTTATTTAGCCACCACTTGCAGTTTGCTTTTCCATCCTCTGCTCTGTACCAACCATCAGTCCAAAAAACTCTCTTCCTATGGCCACGTCTTCCTCCTCCTCCTCTTCCGTTTCTCTCCAATCCTCTTCCTCGAGCGAGCCGATTCCAGAGCACAACCAGATGGAAGCGTACAATAGGCGTGCTCCCCAGCATTGGGATGAGCAGGAGTGGGACTTCGATTTCGTGCCAGATGGCCGACCCGAAGACCTCGTCTGGTCAGATGGCGACATGCCTTTAACTGACGGGGAGGACGACCTATGTTTCCTGATTGACGGAGAACTGGAGGTGGAGAGCGACGATGACCTCTCCTTCCGGGGTAAATTCACCTCCTCCACCAAAGAAAAAGAATCAGATGATGAAGACGAAGATATCTCCTCCGACATGAAGGAGGAAAAAGAGGACGACGTCTCCTCTGACGAACCGCCGCCAAAGCACATCCGTGGCTGGGCTTGGTCGATGAAGACGACGATGATGAAGAGGAAGGAACTCGCTGAAGGTTACTGAGGCAGACGAGGAACTCGTCGACAAAGCAGTGACGGCACTTCCCTAGCGACCGCAACGCCCTTAGAATAGGGACTACTAGCATAGGATTAGCAGTAGCAATCTCTTCCCTTTTTGTCGAGCAACCGGCTTCTCCTTGTAAGAAATCATATGATTAATGAAGAATTCCCTTTGATTTTGCCGATTTCCTTTATGCTAATTTTGCCGATTGTCAACTTGGTCAAGCTCAATGAGCCGATGGCAATGCGTCAGTTTCAATCGAACAGCTCGCAGCTACGCAAACCCTGGATTTTGGACACGCAAAAATCTCCGCAGCGAGCCCAATGGTGAAATCGTCCAGCGCCAATGCCACGGTTTCTGGCCTGAAGGTGATTCTTAACCGCTCAAAATCACTAGGGCAAGGCCTTGTATAGTATTCCAAGCATCAAACTGAACCCCAAGGAAGCATCCGAACGGTTCAGAACTTCTTACCAGGGCCTGGATGACCCTCTCCTCATTCCTTATCAGGAGTTTGAAAAATTTAAAAATCCGGTCTCCTTCAGGTTTAGACAGCTCTGCCGAAGATTCGGCAGTTATATTCCATCATGATCCGTCCCTGCTTCCTCCCAGTTGGTATGAGCACGTACAAAGAGTCGATGCACCAAGAGGGCTCGGAAGGATCAGTAAAACCCCTTTCTCGAACCAAGACTTCACAGGTAATGGCTTTCCAACTTCTCCTGGCTCAATTCTTGTGATTTACTGCCCCGATTGGCTCACCATCTTCGGCTGTTCCCATGGTCCTAGGAGAGGTATGCTTCCCTTGCTGGGCTCGGCCCCTCCACAGCATGTGACGAACCAAGTCCCTACGTTCCAATGATGCTGCAATTGAAGCTCCGGCCAGTCATGACGTCGTATGCCTTTAGGTAAAGGGTGCAGTTGGCTCATCAAAATGGCAGTTGAAGCTCCGCAATTCTAGAGTCGATGTCCGAGCATCGGCTGTGCTTAAAAATTTTCTATTTTGATTTTTTATTAGCCGATCGATTTCATGATCGGCTCCTCCTGGTACATACTTCGTGGCCTTGTATCTTCTCTGTGTGTATGCCCCCCGAGCCGAATCCTTCAAGTGATTGAAGATATCGGCTTTTCAGCCAACTATAAGCCTTTCACATCACCCACCATGCTAAATAGCACAGCGACTAGCAAATGTGATGAGAATGTGTTTTGGCCAATTCTGGAATCGGCCTCCTTGCAGTTGTATCGCTAAGTAAAAGTCTTTACTCTTCCTGTCCATCAGATGCTGTAACCCCTTCCCCAGCTTCCCATTGCCTGCTAAATCAATGCTGAACACAGGCAGAAGGCATGTTGAGGCTAATTTTGGCCGATTGCTAGGATCGGCCTCCTTTTTCATTGCAATGTTTACTGATGGTTCACAACTTTTTGGTTCTCCGCTATGGCTACGTGACATGTGATGTGCGTAAATGTACACGTCCGTTGGGAACCCCAAGAGGAAGGTATGATGCGCACAGTGGCAAGTTTTCCTCAGAAAGAAACCAAGGTTTAATCGAACCAGGAGGAGCCAAGAAGCACGTTGAAGGTTGATGGTCGCGAAATGTGATGCGGCGCAACACCAGGGATTCCGGCGCCATGGAACCTGCACAACACAACCCAAGTACTTTGCCCCAACAAAACAGTGAGGTTGTCAATCTCACCGCTTGTAAACAAAGGATTAAGCGTATCGAGTGGAAGATGTTTGCAAAGAAAACAGAAACACAATTACAGATTGTATGCTATGTAAAGAATAGGACCGGGGTCCACTTCACTAGAGGTGTCTCTCCCATAAGATAAAAGCATGTTGGGTGAACAAATTACATCGGAATTGACAAATAGAGAAAGGCATAACAATGCATATACATGATATGATAAATATAGTGAGATTTAATTGGGCATTACGACAAAGTACATAGACCGCCATCCAACCGCATCTATGCCTAAAAAGTCCACCTTCAGGTTATCATCCGAACCCCATTCAGTATTAAGTTGCTAAGCAGACACAATTGCATTAAGTATGGTGCGTAATGTAATCAACAACTACATCCTTAGACATAGCATCAATGTTTTATCCCTAGTGGCAACAAAGACATCACAACCTTAGAACCCTGTCACGATCCCAGGTGTCAATGAAGGCATGAACCCACTATCGAGCATAAATACTCCCTCTTGGAGTTAAGAGCAAAAACTTGGCCAGAGCCTCTACTAATAACGGAGAGCATGCAAGATCATAAACAACACATAAACAATAGATTGATAATCACCATAACATAGTATTCTCTATCCATCGGATCCCGACAAACACAACATATAGAATTACGATAGATGATCTTGATCATGTTAGGCAGCTCACAAGATCCAACAATGAAGCACAACGAGGAGAAGACGACCATCTAGCTACTGCTATGGACCCATGGTCCAGGGGTGAACTACTCACTCATCACTCCGGAGGCGATCATGGCGATGAAGAGTCCTCCAGAGATGAATCCCCTCTCCCAGGGCTGAGGCGATCTCCGAATCCCGAGATGGGACGCGGCGGCGGCGTCTCCGGAAGGTTTTCCGTATCGTGGCTCTCGAAACTGGGGGTTTCGCGACGGAGACTTTAAGTAGGCGGAAGGTCAACGCGGGGGGCCACACGAGGTGCCCAGGGGGCAGGGCCGCGCGGCCAGGGCCTGGGCCGCACCGCCCTATCCCCTGGCTGCCTCGTGGCCCCACTTCGTTATCTCTTCGGTCTTCTGGAAGCTTCGTGCAAAAATAGGACCCTGGGCGAAAGTTTCGTCCAATTCCGAGAATATTTCCTTACTAGGATTTCTGAAACCAAAAACAGCAGAAAACAGAACTCGCTCTTCGGCATCTTGTTAATAGGTTAGTTCCAAAATGCATAAATATGACATATAATGTGCATAAAACATGTAGGTATCATCAATAAAGTAGCATGGAACATAAGAAATTATCGATACGTTGGAGACGTATCAGCATCCCCAAGCTTAGTTCTCTCCGAGAGCAAAAAAACGATAACAAAGATAATTTCTGAAGTGACATGCCATCATAATCTTGATCATACTATTTGTAAACATATGTAATGAATGCAGCGATCAAAGCAAAGGTAATGACATGAGTAAACAAGTGAATCATATAGCAAAGACTTTTCATGAATAGTACTTCAAGACAAGCATCAATAAGTCTTGCATAAGAGTTAACTCATAAAGCAATAAATAAAAGTAAAGGTGTTGAAGCAACACAAAGGAAGATTAAGTTTCAGCGGTTGCTTTCAACTTATAACATGTATATCTCATGGATATTGTCAACATAAAGTAATATAACAAGTGCAATATGCAAGTATGTAGGAATCAATGCACAGTTCACACAAGTGTTTGCTTCTTAAGGTGGAGGGAGATAGGTAAACTGACTCAACAATAAAAGTAAAAGAATGGTCCTTCAAAGAGGAAAACATCGATTGATGTATTTGTGCTAGAGCTTTTATTTTGAAAACATGAAACAATTTTGTCAACGGTAGTAATAAAGCATATGAGTTATGAAAATTATATCTTACAAGTTGCAAGCCTCATGCATAATATACTAATAGTGTCCGCACCTCGTCCTACTTAGCTTGGACTACCGGATCTTTGCATGCCATGTTTCAACCAAGTGTCACAAAGGGGTACCTCCATGCCGCCTGTACAAAGGTCTAAGGAGAATGCTCGCATTTTGGATTTCTCGCTTTTGATTATTCTCAACTTAGACATCCATACCGGGACAACATGGACAACAGATAATGGACTCCTCTTAAATGCATAAGCATGTAGCAATGATTATTATTCTCATATGAGATTGAGGATATATGTCCAAAACTGAAACTTCAACCATGGTTCATGGCTTTAGTTAGCGGCCCAATGTTCTTCTCTAACAATTTTGCATGCTCCAACCACTAAAATGATAGATCCTTCAGACAAGACGGACATGCATAGCAACTCACATGATATTCAACAATAGTTGATGGCGTTCCCCAAGCATGGTTATCGCACAACAAGCAACTTAATAAAAGATAAAGTGCATAAGTACATATTCAATACTACGATAGTTTTTAAGGCTATTTTGTCCCATGAGCTATATATTGCAAAGGTGAATGATGGAATTTTAAAGGTAGCACTCAAGCAATTTACTTTGGAATGGCGGAGAAATACCATGTAGTAGGTAGGTATGGTGGACACAAATGGCATAGTAGTTGGCTCAAGGATTTTGGATGCATGAGAAGTATTCCCTCTCGATACAAGGTTTAGGCTAGCAAGGTTATTTGAAGCAAACTCAAGGATGAACAGGTGCAGCAAAACTCACATAAAAGACATATTGTAAACATTATAAGACTCTACACCGTCTTCCTTGTTGTTCAAAACTCAATACTAGATATTATCTAGACCTTAGAGAGACCAAATATGCAAATCAAATTTTAGCAAGCTCTATGTATTTCTTCATTAATGGGTGCAAAGTATATGATGCAAGAGCTTAAACATGAGCACAACAATTGCCAAGTATCACATTATCCAAGACATTTTAGAATTACTACATGTAGCATTTTCCAATTCCAACCATATAACAATTTAACGAAGAAGAAACTTCGCCATGAACATTATGAGTAAAGCCTAAGGACACATGTGTCCATATGCAACAGCGGAGCGTGTCTCTCTCCACAAAGTGAATGCTAGGATCCATTTTATTCAAACAAAAACAAAACAAAAACAAACCGACGCTCCAAGTAGAGAACACAAGATGTGGCGAATAAAAATATAGTTTCGGGGGAGGAACCTCGATGATGTTGTCGATGAAGAAGGGGATGCCTTGGGCATGCCCAAGCTTAGACGCTTGAGTCTTCTTAGAATATGCAGGGGTGAACCACGGGGGCATCCCCAAGCTTAGAGCTTTCACTCCTCTTGATCATAGTATATCATTCTCCTCTCTGACCCTTGAAAACTTCCTTCACACCAAACTTCAAGCAAACTCATTAGAGGGTTAGTGCACAATTAATAATTCACTCATTCAGAGGTGACACAATCATTATTTTCACTTCTGGACATTGCATAAAGCTACTGGACATTAATGGATCAAAGAAATAAATCCAACATAGCAAAAGAGGCAATGCGAAATAAAAGGCAGAATCTGTCAAAAACAGAACAGTCCGTAAAGACGAATTTAAAGCTGGCACCAGACTTGCTCAAATGGAAAAACTCAAAACTAATGAAAGTTGCGTACATATCTGAGGATCACGCTCGTAAATTGGCAGATTTTTTCGAATTTTCTACAGAGAACTGTGCCCAGATTCGTGACAGACAGCAATGCTGTTTCTGCGCAGCGATCCCAAATATAACATCAACTTTGACATAGAAACTTTACTTGGCACAAAAACATGATAAGGAGAGGTTGCTACAGTAGTAAACAACTTCCAAGACTCAAATATAAAACAAAGTACTGTAGTAAAAAACACATGGGTTATCTCCCAAGAAGTTCTTTCTTTATAGCCATTAAGATGGGCTCAGTAATAAGAGTTGATGCAAAAGAGAGCATCAAGAAGCAAATTCAAAACACATTTAAGCCTAACCCACTTCCTATGAAAAGGAATCTTGTACACAAATAGATTCATGAAGAACAAAGTGGCAAGCATAGAAAAGCAACACAAGTGCAATTTCAAGATTCTCAACATAAAGAGGGGAAACTTAATATTATTAAGATGCATATAACCATGTTTCCCTCTCTCATAATAACTTTCAGTAGCATCATGAACAAACTCAACAATATAACTATCACATACAACATTCTTGTCATGAGCTACATGCATAAAATTATTACTCTCCACATAAGCATAATCAATTTTATTAGTTGTAGTGGGAGCAAATTCAATAAAATAGCTATCATTATTATTCTCATCACCATAATCATCATACATAGGAGGCATATTGTAATCATAATTAATTTTCTCCTCAATAGTAGGTGGACTGAAAATATCATATTCATCATTGCAAGCATCATATATAGGAGATAAAGTATCATCAAAGTAAATTTTATCCTCCATGCTTGGGGGACTAAAAATATCACAACCAGCTTCCCCAAGCTTAAATTCTTCCATAGCTTTAGCAATAATGGTGTTCAAAGAGTTCATGCTAATAACATTGCTACAACTATTTTGCAAACAAAGTTCCATGGGTTTTTAAATTTTCTCTTCAAACACATCATGTCCTAATTCAAGATAAATTTCATAAAGATCTCTAATTTTTTTGTTGTTTTCCATTAAGCCTAACTAGTGAAAATAAAAACAAGTACAGGACTAGACATGATAACAAAATAAATTAAATGCAAGTAACTAATTTTTTTGTGTTTTTGATATAGAGAGCAAGACAGTAAATAAAGTAAAACTAGCAACTAATTTTTTTGTGTTTTGTTTAGGTGCAGCAAACAAAGTAGTAAAATCAATAAAGCAAGACAAAAACAAAGTAAAGAGATTGAGAAGTGGAGACTCCCCTTGCAGCGTGTCTTGATCTCCCCGGCAACGGCGCCAGAAAACATGTGCTGGCGTGTAGTTGACGTGGGAGTTAGAAATCTTTGTGGTGCAGCTTTTCTTCAGTTCCCCGGCAACGGCGCCAGAAAACAGGCTTGATGCGCGTAAATGTACACGTCCGTTGGGAACCCCAAGAGGAAGGTATGATGCGCACGGTGGCAAGTTTTCCCTCGAAAGAAACCAAGGTTTAATCGAACCAGGAGGAGCCAAGAAGCACGTTGAAGGTTGATGGTCGCGAAATGTGATGCGGCGCAACACCAGGGATTCCGGCGCCAACGCGGAACCTGCACAACACAACCAAGTACTTTGCCCCAACGAAACAGTGAGGTTGTCAATCTCACCGGCTTGCTGTAACAAAGGATTAAGCGTATCGAGTGGAAGATGTTTGCAAAGAAAACAAGAAACACAATTGCAGATTGTATGCTATGTAAAGAATAGGACCGGGGTCCACAGTTCACTAGAGGTGTCTCTCCATAAGATAAAAGCATGTTGGGTGAACAAATTACGGTCGGGCAATTGACAAATAGAGAAAGGCATAACAATGCATATACATGATATGATAAATATAGTGAGATTTAATTGGGCATTACGACAAAGTACATAGACCGCCATCCAACTGCATCTATGCCTAAAAAGTCCACCTTCAGGTTATCATCCGAACCCCATTCAGTATTAAGTTGCTAAGCAACAGACAATTGCATTAAGTATGGTGCGTAATGTAATCAACAACTACATCCTTAGACATAGCATCAATGTTTTATCCCTAGTGGCAACAGACATCACAACCTTAGAACCTCACACGATCCCGTGTCAATGAAGGCATGAACCCACTATCGAGCATAAATACTCCCTCTTGGAGTTAAGAGCAAAAACTTGGCCAGAGCCTCTACTAATAACGGAGAGCATGCAAGATCATAAACAACACATAAACAATAGATTGATAATCACCATAACATAGTATTCTCTATCCATCGGATCCCGACAAACACAACATATAGAATTACGATAGATGATCTTGATCATGTTAGGCAGCTCACAAGATCCAACAATGAAGCACAACGAGGAGAAGACGATCATCTAGCTACTGCTATGGACCCATGGTCCAGGGGTGAACTACTCACTCATCACTCCCGAGGCGATCATGGCGATGAAGAGTCCTCCGGGAGATGAATCCCCTCTCAGGGTGCCGGAGGCGATCTCCGAATCCCCGAGATGGGATTCGCGGCGGCGTCTCTGGAAGGTTTTCCGTATCGTGGCTCTCGGTACTGGGGTTTCGCGACGGAGACTTTAAGTAGGCGGAAGGTCAACGTGGGGGCCACACGAGGTGTCCAGGGGGCAGGGCCGCGGCCTGGGCCGCGCCGCCCTATCCCCTGGCTGCCTCGTGGCCCCACTTCGTTATCTCTTCGGTCTGGAAGCTTCGTGCAAAAATAGGACCCTGGGCGAAAGTTTCGTCCAATTCCGAGAATATTTCCTTACTAGGATTTCTGAAACCAAAACAGCAGAAACAAAATGGCTCTTCGGCATCTTGTTAATAGGTTAGTTCCAGAAAATGCATAAATATGACATATAATGTGCATAAAACATGTAGGTATCATCAATAAAGTAGCATGGAACATAAGAAATTATCGATACGTTGGAGACGTATCAACATGCTTGAGGTGAGATCCTTGCTTTTTTATTTTTTGGGGCCGATCGCAGGGATCGGCCTTGCCACGTATGTCCATAGACTCGGAACTTGTTACTCTGTCAGGCCGGTGGATAAGACCAGCCTCACCCCGTTTTTATAAGCTTCGATGCGCTCACAGCCGTCCAGATTGATTCCAGAGAGCGGCTCTTGGTCGTTTGCTTTCCAGATGTTCATGGCGGCCAAAGAGATTTCGACCGAATCGTCTGCATGAACAACCTCCACTTCATCTCCATCCCATTGTATGACGCACTAATGCATTGTGGATGGAATGCAACAGTTAGCGTGGATCCAATCCCTTCCTAGCAGGACAGCGTAAGTGCTCTTGCTGTCGACGATGAAGAAGGACGTAGGGATGGTCTTCCGGCCGACAGTTAAGTCCACGTTCAGAACACCCTTGGCTTCTGACGCTTGGCCATTGAAATCGCTTAGCGTGACGTTGGTTTTGATCAGATCTTCATTGGAACGTCCCAAACGTCGTAACATGGAGTACGGCATTATGTTGACAGCTACTCCCATGTCAACCAGCATCTTGCTGATAGGTTGCCCATTGATATAACCTTTCAGGTATAGGGCTTTCAGATGCCGTAGCTCTTCTCTCGTGGCTTCTCAAAGATGATGGCCGCGGGCCGCAATCAATGTGCCACCGACACTTCGTCTCCTGGAGCACAAAACTCGACGGAAGGATGAACACCATGTTTGTATCAGCCGCGATGCCTCTACATCGGCTTTTGTCTGCTTGCGTCGCCACACTTTCTTTTGTGGCCGTGCCTCGTCTCCAATGTTTGCTGAATTTTCACGGCCAGATCGGGCCGTGCTTTCCTCAACGTGTACAGGTATTGCGCCTCGGCTTCCTCCAAGTTACGTAGCCGCTGCACTCGCTTTGGCTTAGTCCATCGGGGCACCACCTTGGCCGGTGATACCTATCTTCTTCCTCCGACTCCTCGAAGTCTTCATCTTGAGATGACTCAGCTCGTTTTTTCTGAGGTGGAGAGGGCCCGACGTTTGAACACCGAAACTTCATTTGTTCCCTTCCTCTTGTTTACATTCTGGGCGTTCTCGATTGTAGGTCGGCTCATTCCTGAATCCCAACAATGTTTGAAGAAAGGACAGTTCCAATGCCTATCCATGTCCTCTTGCTCTCTTGATCTCCCTCTAGCGTGACGCTCATACCCTTCGTATCGACGGTATTTCCTGTCGTCTGCATCAGACCGACGATATCTATCATCATCTACATCGTAGCGCCGACGTCGGTCGTACTGCTGCTCATATTTGTTGAGGAGGTGCGCGAAAGTGGCCGTTGATACCGCACGCTTCTCACCTCTTCCTCGTTAAGTACCGTCTGTCTTCATGCTGGGGCCGGTCGCGTGGATCGGCCACCTCTTTGTCTTTGCCACGGGAGTGACTGCTCTCTGGCTTATCCTTGTTATGGCGATCTGCAAGCCCTACCATGTTGATATCAAAAGAGAAACCTGGCTTACGTATGCAGTGACTGAGATCCACCATGTTGACGTCGGGAAACGGATTCGTATCAACTCTCATGGCAAACTGACCGAAGAGTAATCGGCCTTGTTCTATCGCCATTTGAATCTGTCCGCGCAAGACTTTGCAGTCATTGGTGGCATGGGTGAACGTGTGATGCCATTTGCAGTATGGCATGCCGTTCATCTCTTGTACCGTGGGGATTTTGTGGCCTTCGGGTAACTTCAGCTGTTTTTCGTTCAACAGCAAATAAAAAATTTGCTTCGTTTTGCTCAAATCAAAGTCAAACCCTTTTGCAGGCCCTGGTTGTTTCACCCACTTGCAAGACACGGGCTTTGCCCCCGAGTCCATTCAGCTACAGCGACTTCCTGATCTCCTACAGAATCTTCATCTTCTTCCATCTCGATCAGGGCAACGCGAACTTGTCCTGGTACAATTCCGGGTGGCGCTGTTCATACGATGTCAATTTCTGAACCATATGTGCCGGTGAATTGTAGTCCGCTTGGAAGGTCACGTCTTTGAGCGGCGCTGACAGGCCTGCTATCGCCAGCGCTTCCTTCTCGATAAGCGAACCGAATAACATCGGTTCCTGACGGTCCTGAAGCGTTGGATGTATTCGACACCGTCTCTCTCGCCTCTGCCGAACGGTCAGATCGGCAATGCCGCTTCGTAGCTTCGAATGGTATTGTATGTGGAATTGTTCCTCCAGCTGCTTCCACGTCCGAAGGTGTACCACCCAAAGGCCGGACCCGTGAGAGATTGTGAGAAGAACCTCACACGCAGCTCGTCTGAAGCTGAGACCATGCCCAACTGTGCCAAATATCGGCTCACGTGCTCAATTGAGCTGGTTCCTTCTGATCCACTGAATTTTGTGAAGTCAGGGAGCCGATACTTAGGCGGTAGTGGGATTAGGTCATACTCGTTGGGACACGGCTTGGAATAGCCGATCATTCTCTTCTTCGGCAGGATGCCGAACTGATCTCTCATGATTGCGGTGATCTCATCCACCGTAGGAGCTGCAGAAGTTGAGCGTTCGTGACTTGTTCCGGTGGCATATTTAGTTAGCCACGCTTGTTTCTCAGCATCTGCTCCAGGACTCCTGCTCCAGCAATTACTCCTGTTCCGGCGACCCTTCCTACCATGGCAGTCCCTCCTGCTGTAACCTGGCTCATCCAATTGTTGCAGTCCGGCACGTATGTGCACACGTATCCATGTGGAACCTCCTTGGGCGGCTCATACAGGAATTGGTAATCGCCAGGATCACCTCCAACCTTGTAGACAACGTACGCCCGAACCTTGTTGCTGTGGAGCTGCCATAGCGTACGGCAGTGGTGGCCTGGTGTAGAACGGTATCTCTCCCCGATGAGTTCCTAGCGCAGGTCCTGAAGGAGAATACTGATGCTTCATGATTTCTTGCAC
Source organism: Lolium multiflorum (assembly GCA_030979885.1). Lineage (NCBI taxonomy): Eukaryota > Viridiplantae > Streptophyta > Magnoliopsida > Poales > Poaceae > Lolium > Lolium multiflorum. The sequence goes on from JAUUTY010000502.1 coordinate 78,808, forward strand.
CACGTGAAGCGCAACACGCTCCAAAGTGTTCACCAGGCTCTCAGAATGCCGATGTAGAGAATGAGCGACGGCATAGTTAATTTCCTGCCGCAGGGCTCTGGTACGTTCATCCGAAGGGAGAGATAGATCTAGTCCCTCCAACGCGCCTTCGGGTTGGAACCCTTTGAACTTGATCCCGTGCGAACGGGTCTTCTCGAAAGAGCCGATGAGATCGGCTTCGAAGATGGCCTTGAGATCATCATATTTCTTCTTGTGCTCAGCAGGCATCTTCGTACTTGACCGGTTCTTCCGCCATCTCGGATGTTGACGTGGATGTTGCGGAAGATTGTCCCACCGGGCGTGCGAATGTGTTGCTCCAAAACCCACCGGCGAGCATGGTTAAGCAACACGAAGAGCCGGGGCTTCCAAGACTGCAGGGGCCCTGGTCCCTCGACGTCGTCCCGCAAATGTTCCGGCACACGTCCTAGCGGTTGCAAGGGCGTGCCACACCTATACCTGGTCGGGAAGGTGTTGGATTGCTTCGATTAGTTTCTGCATGGCAGACACGTAAACATTAAATACGAGCCCTATCGGCTCTCAGGTTGCCCTGTGGATCGGCTCATAGAGCCGATCGCCCCATGGCTTACGTCGGGTTAACGATGATATGGGGCTCCTGCTTGATCAATATAAAGCTATACCAATCTACGACAGTTTAGGGTTTTCACCGCATGATCGGAACATCCTGCGCGTAGTTGAGCCTAACAGACACAAAAGATAATGGAAAACTAACCCTAGAAGAGGCCTAAAAACCAACACTAAGTCAATTCCCGGAACATCCCTCTTAGGATTAACAAACCATACCTTACGTGCTACCGGATCGTTCAACCCGTTTGCAAGGCCTAACCATACAGATATTAAACCAATCCTTGAAGAATCAAGGAGCAACCATAACAGATTGGATCTACTAAACAACGAACAAGCAAGGCCCTTACACCTAGGTAGGTGTAAGGGCAGCTAGATATCGTGGGCAGCATAGCTAAGAAAGCATGTATAAGAAAAGCATCCATGCCAGCCCCAAAACATCTATGATAAATAGTGTTACTCGCCATCAACAACGCTTCAGCACGAGCAACACAAGGTAACGAATAAACGCGTCGCCTAGATCGCAAGATGCGATCTAGGCAGCATGATGCTTACCGGAAGAAACCCTCGAAAGAAGGGGTGGCGATGCGCCTGATTTGTGTTTGTTGTGAACGTGATTGTCCTCTTTTCCGATAACCCTAGATACATATTTATAGTCCAAGGGACTTTCTAATTCAGGTGTGCACCTAACCGTGCACGGGTTAAACTCTATCTTTTAATTCTAAACTAAGATGCGATCTACTATATTTACAGATACACGGGCAATCTAGCCCAAACTCTTCGCGCAAGGCCGCTTCAAAGACGCTCCACGTGTATATCCTTCAAGCCCATCTTCACTTACGGCCCATCTCCTGATTTGGCCAAAATCTGGTGTTATGTGGACACAAATGGCATGGGTTTTGGCTCAAGGTGTTTGGATGCACGAGAAGCATTTCCTCTCAGTACAAGGCTTTGGCTAGCAAGGTTGTTTGAAGCAAACACAAGTATGAACAGGTACAGCAAAACTTACACAAGAACATATTGCAAACATTATAAGACTCTACACTATCTTCCTTGTTGTTCAAACACTTTTACCAGAAAATATCTAGACCTTAGAGAGATCAATCATGCAAACCAAATTTCAACAAGCTCTACGGTAGTTCTCCACTAATAGATTTAAACTACATGATGCAAGAGCTTAAACATGATCTATGAGAGCTCAAAACAATTGCCAAGTATCAAATTATTCAAGACCATATGAAGCATTTTATGATTCCAACCAAATAGCAATCAACGAAGCAGTTTTCGCCATGAACATTAAAGTAATACTAAGAACACAAGTGTTCAAATGAAAAAGCGGAGCGTGTCTATCTCCAATACAAGGATTGTGGGATCCAAATTTATTTAAACAAAAACAAAAACAAACATACGCTCCAAGTAAAGAACATAAGATGTGACGGAATAAAAATATAGTTTCACTAGAAGTGACCTGATAAGTTGTCGATGAAGAAGGGGATGCCTTGGGCATCCCCAAGCTTAGATGTTTGAGTCTTCTTGAAATATGCAGGGATGAACCACGGGGCATCCCCAAGCTTAAACTTTTCACTCTTCTTGATCATATTGTATCATCCTCTTCTCTTGACCCTTGAAAACTTCCTCCACACCAAACTTTAAGCAAACTCGTTAGAGGGTTAGTGCATAATCAAAAAATTCACATATTTAGAGGTGACACAATCATTCTTAACACTTCTGGACATTGCCCAAGGCTACTGAAAGTTAATGGAACAAAGAAATCCATTCAACATAGCAAAAGAGGCAATGCGAAATAAAAGACAGAATCTGTCAAAACAGAACAGTCCGTAAAGACGAATTTTCTGAGGCACTTAACTTGATCAGATGGAAAAACTCAAAACTAATAAAAGTTGCGTACATATCTGAGGATCACGCATGTAAATTGGCAGATTTTTTTAATTCTTCTACAGAGAGAAGGACGCGAATTTGTGACAGACAGCAAATCTGTTTCTGCGCAGAAATCCAAATCTAGTATCAACCTTCTATTAGAGACTTTACTTGGCACAAAAACATGATAAGGAGAGGTTGCTACAGTAGTAACAACTTCCAAGACTCAACAAAACAGTAGTAAAAATATCATGGGTTATCTCCCAAGAAGTGCTTTTTTTAACGCCTTTCAGCTAGGCGCATAAAGTGCAAATCAAGTAACATCAAGAGAAGAAGCATCAACATCATAATTTGTTCTAATAATAGAATCAAAAGGCAACTTCATTCTCTTTCTAGGGAAGTGTTCCATACCTTTCTTGAGAGGGAATTGATACTTAATATTTCTTTCTTTCATATCAATAATAGCACCAACAGTTCGAAAGGGTCTTCCCAAGACAATAGGACAAGATGCATTGCATTCAATATCCAAGACAACAAAATCAACGGGGACAAGGTTATTGTTAACCGTAATGTGAACATTATCAATCCTCCACAAAGGTTTCTTTATAGAATTATCGGCAAGATTAACATCCAAATAACAATTTTTCAATGGTGGCAAGTGAAGCATATCATAAATTTTCTTAGGCATAACAGAAATACTTGCACCAAGATCACATAAAGCATTACAATCGAAATCATTGACTTTCATCTTAATGATGGGCTCCCAAACATCTTCCAACTTCCTAGGAATAGAAGCTTCAAGTTTTAATTTCTCTTCCCTAGTTTTAATGAGAGCATTTGTAATATGTTTTGTAAAGGCTAAATTTATAGCACTAGCATTAGGACTTCTAGCAAGTTTTTGTAAGAACTTAATAACTTCAGAAATATGACAACTATCAAAATCTAAACAATTATGATGTACAACATTCTGAAAAATTTCAGCACTTTTATCACAAACAGATTCAGTAGTTTCAGGCAATTTTACACGCTTTGCAGTAGAATTAGAAACATTTCCAACACCAATTATTTTACCATTGATAGTAGGAGGTTTAGCAACATGTGAAGCATCAACATTACTAGTGGTGGTAATAGTCCAAACTTTAGCTACATTATTAAGATGGGCAGCAACATCTTCAGTACTAACACCAGAAAATTCCTCTCATAACAAGATTCAGTAAAGCAGGTTTAATTTCATAAAATTCTGCTGTAGTAGCAGGTGGAGCAATAGGAGTACATATAAAATCATTATTATTTGTGCTAGTGAAATCACACAACTTAGTATTTTCAGGAGTATTCATTTTAGCAGTAATAAAATTAAACTAAGCAAACAGAATAAAATAAAGTAAAACAAGTAACTAATTTTTTTGTGTTTTTGATATAAGAAAGCAAACAAGACAGAAAATAAAATAAAGTAAAGCAAGACAATAAACAAAGTAAAGAGATTGGATGTGAGAGACTCCCTTGCAGCGTGTCTTGATCTCCCGGCAACGGCGCCAGAAAAATTGGGCGTGTAGTTGACGTGGGAGTTAGAAATCTCTCGGGCGTAACTTTTCTTCAGGTCCCCAGCAACGGCCCCAGAAAACAGTCTTGATGGCGCGTGAAGCACATGTCCGTTGGGAACCCCAAGAGGAAGGTGTGATGCGTACAGCAGTAAGTTTTCCCTCAAAGAAACCAAGGTTATCGAACCAGGAGATGAAGGCCACGTGAAGGTTGTTGGTGGAGGAGTGTAGTGCGGCGCAACACCAGGGATTCCGGCGCCAACGTGGAACTGCACAACACAATCAAAGTACTTTGCCCCAACGTAATGATGAGGTTGTCAATCTCACCGGCTTTCGAAAACAAAGGATTAAACGTATGGTGTGGAGAATGATGTTTGTTTGCGAAGAACAACAGAGAACAGAGATTGCAGTAGATTGTATTTCAGATGTAAAAGAAAGGACCGGGGTCCACGGTTCACTAGTGGTGTCTCTCCAATAAGATAAATAGCATGGGGTGAACAAATTATAGGTGGGCAATTGACAAATAAAGATTCATATACATATCATGATGATCACTATGAGATTTAATCAGGCATTACGACAAAGAACATAGACCGCCATCCAGCATGCATCTATGCCTAAAAAGTCCACCTTGGTTAGCATCCGCACCCTCATTAAGTTGCAAACAACAGACAATTACATTAAGCATGGTGCGTAATGTAATCAACACAAATATCCTTAGACAAAGCATTGATGTTTTATCCCTAGTGGCAACAACACATCCACAACCTTAGAACTTTCTGTCACTGTCCCAGATTCAATGGAGGCATGAACCCACTATCGAGCATAAATACTCCCTCTTGGAGTTACAAGTATCAACTTCGCCAGAGCCTCTACTAGCAACGAGAGCATGAAAGAACATAAACAACACATATATGATAGATCAATCAACTTGACATAGTATTCCATATTCATCGGATCCCACCAAACACAACATGTAGTATTACAAATAGATGATCCTGATCATGATAGGCAGCTCACAAGATCTAAACATGATAGCACAAGAGGAGAAGACAACCATCTAGCTACTGCTATGGACCCATAGTCCAAGGATGAACTACTCACGCATCAGTCCGGAGGCGGGCATGGTGATGTAGAGCCCTCCGTGATGATTCCCCTCTCCGGCAGGGTGCCGGAGGCGATCTCTGAATCCCCCGAGATGGTATTGGCGGTGGCGGCGTCTGGAACTTTTTCCGTATTGTGGCTCTCGGTACTAGGGTTTCGTGACGGAGAGTTTAAGTAGGCGGAAGGCGGCGGAGGAGGCAGGGGGCCCACCCCATAGGGCGGCGCGCCCCCTTCCAGGCCGCCGCCATGTGGGGTCGCCACCTCGTGGCCCCTCTCCGTCTCCTCTTCGGTCTTCGGAAACTCCGTGGAAAAATAAGACCGTGGGCTTTTGTTTCGTCCAATCGAGAATATTTCCTGTAGGATTTCTGAAACCAAAAAGCAAAAACAGCCGGCGCTTCGCATCTTGTTAATAGGTTAGTGCCGGAAAATGCATCAAAACATCATAAAGTGTGAACAAAACATGTAGGTATTGTCATAAAACTAGCATGAAACATAAGAAATTATAGATACGTTGGAGACGTATCAGGCCCCACATGTCAGCATGGAACGGTCAACTAAACGGGAATCCTGCCATCTGAGCTCCTTCTGCGGGTTTCAAACAAGGACTTGGGGAAAACTGAGGAAAAACTAAGGAGCTGGGGAAAACTGAGCACAACTAAGGACCCGAGGGCACGAAAATAGAAATCCCTATTTAAAAGGCTTAATTGCATATCATAAAGAACCCTAATTCAATTGTTAATTGCATGACCCCATCTTAACCCATAGGTTAGTGAAACCATTGAGATCAACCTTAACCATCATGATTTAGAAAACCATTATGATCCACCATCATACCAACTTTGTGGAGTAATTCACATCTTATGATCCTATCAACTAAACCCTACTTGGGCATAATAAATCACCTAGCTTAGAAACCATTAAGTGATTACTTAGTGAAGCAAATGAGAAGTTATAGTAAACCCTAATGCTTAACTCATAGCACCACCTTGATCACCATCCTTGGATAATATAACCTATGATCAACCCTAGTAACAAATCAACCAATACTTGTTGTATATAGATCCATTCAACTTAAGAACCAACTAGTCCCTATTAGAGAACTAGATGCCTTAAATAGTAAACCCTAGAAGCCATAGCTTCTATTTATAGCACTTCTTGTTCTTATTTAACCTATTCTTCAAAAGTTATTCTTTTGAATTATAAAATAAGTGATCATTAACCATGTCCTGTAGAACTTAAAATTGACAACTACTCTTGACTTGCTATGCAACCACCATTCCTTTATGTGTATGTCTATTATGATGCATTATATCACTTGTTTATGCTATTCATATCACAAAACCCTAATAAGAACCTTATTTGAGAACCATCCTAAAAGTGCAACACACCCTAAAGAAATCTTTACAACTCAACCAATCCTAAATCATCGGGGTTATGTTACGCTCGAGACGATTGCATCTCATACTATGCATTATAGCATCTTTGCCAGTTCTTTAAATGTTGTCCTTACCGGACGATGATGGTATTTCAGCATTTGGAGTTATCACGTATCGAAGCTTTTGCCTGCATAATCTTGCAATCAAGAAAGGCAAGTTCATCGCTTGCTCATGTCATTTGATTATTTTTATCAAACTATATGCAAAGTACTATACTTATCACTCCTGCATTAAAAAGCAAAATATTAATTTACAATTATGAATATGACTATGTGGTGGGCAATGGAACCATGGTATGTGTTGATTGGTGGAGGTTCCATTGCAAGGGTACTACTCATCTAGGACTAAGTACCAATGTCGTCCAGTGATTCTAGCGCCGTACATATCGCGTTGACCATAAGATCTATAATGGCTCTGGGAAGTCAGTTGTATCTTTTCCCTCCTGCACATCAACGGACTTGATAGAGCCTGGCTGGGTGTTGGGATAACACCGCAGTAGGTTGGGAAATCCTTTTAAATCCCCATCCATGTGGATGAGAGGCTCTACCGTCTATGAAGAATTGTCCGACGTACATCGTGGGTAAAGCCGTATGATCGAGAGATGTCTACCGGGATGTACGGGTGGACAAAAGGGTGGATTTGCAGGGTCACGGAGAAGGCGGTGTTTGGCTTGGATCTTACACCTGGCCTCACACCAAGGAAGTGTGGACGGGAAAGTTAACGCCTGGTTGGCAACAAGGATAAGGTCCCTTATGGGAAAAGTAACGCACCTCTGCAGAGTGTATTGAATTGTGGTTGTCACTCCCTGTTCGGAAGGGAACTACGAACGCGGCAGAAAGGAACTCGGTGAAGTTCGTTGAAGACTGACGGGCATAGTTTTCAGAATAAAATAAACCTTTTAAAGAAATGTTTACGAAAACTTGCATTCGCCTATGACTTTCTGGTCTATGGCTGTAACTAGTGCATGATACACCTATTTCCTAATATGAACTTGATGAGTACGCTCGTACTCATTCCCTCCCATTTGAACCCCCTTCTTAGATCAAGGCACCTAAGAAGAAACTACCGTGGAACTCGAAGACAAAGGAGTCAACTGCAACAAGATGAAGAATCCAATCAAAGAAGTCAAGGGAGTCAACTTCTGCATCAGCTGGAGTGGAAACTTAGACTAATAATAGAAGAGAACATTTCCCTAATCCTAGCACCTAAGTAGCTAGAGTTCTATAGCAAGCCAAGTAGCTCTTAAGCTTGAGTTAGCAATAAGTTAGACTACGAGTCGTTCTTTTGGAGTTTTATTTGAAGTTTTACCTCACCGTAAAGTAGGAGGTTGTGTTGATCTTCTGTAAACAGTTCATGTATCCTTCTATAGACATACCTTGGACTCACATATATTTCTGGTGTACCACTCTGAGGGATGTAATATGAGTGGAACGGCGTTTCACTTGTGTTATGTCTACGACGTGCGTACTACACCATGCAGTGGTACGCTGTGTCACCACAACTCACAAATCGAAGCTCGCAGTCATTGGCCTTGTTGCTAGGACTTGAAGACCTTCAATGACATCTATCAGGAGAAAATGCCCTTGTCGCCGCAACAATTGAAGTCCGCTCGCCTTCCTTGTTGCCACCCTGGCTCACATATCCACATTCATCTACTTGCCAAATCCCTAGCATGTGCTCCCAAATCAAAGCTTGCAATCATTTTCCTTGTTGCTGGAAGTTGAAGAGCTTCAACGACATCTCTCAGGAGAAAATGCCCTTGTCGCTGCCACTACCGAAGTCCGCTCGCCCTCATCGTCCTACCCATGCTCTCATCTCCTCATTGTTCCCTAGGTGCCGCGCGTCGCAAGAACACACCGGCCCTCCAGTCCTCCGCTGAGGTTCCTGCCATCGTCGTCGAACATCTATTGACGCCGATTCACATCCAGATTGTTGGGGTGTTGAATATGAAAGTAGTAGCTTAATTTGGATGGCGAGCGAGTATGTTGAAAATAATTTTGTGGGATCCCTGGCAACTAGCGTGCCATGGACCTATGGTTGCTAGGCCCATGTTAGCTCCTCGGAAGCAATCGCTCTGAGAGGCCACTTTCGAGTGAGGCTCCGCAAGGTGTAAAACCTCACAGAGACATCAAGCCGAAGTAGAAGACAGGCTCGGGGAGGAACTCCCTCGTGGAGGTTCCCGACTCACGGACTTATCCACGCAGGAAGGTCCCATTGGAGGTGACAAGACCAACGAGGGAGCTTAGGATTCCTTCTCCAGCAAGCCTGCAGCAAGGACTGACGGAGTGGGCTCCCAGGCTACAAGACAAGCAAGGCCTGCGCCACTCACGTCATGGCTGAGCTCACAAAGCTCCATCCTGAGGAGGCAAGATTCCTTTGCCCCTTTGGTGATTAAAACGGGCTCGACGATTACCAAAAGACCAAGGCCCTGCCCTTGCCTCTTTAGTGCAAGGCTGGGTGGACGGCACAAGCTGCCAGTGGAGGCGTCATTGACGACGTCAGCATCTACCATGGGCTGGCACTTTAATCGGCCATGGACTAGGTCCATCTTGTAAAGGGCGGGGAGTTCCCACCCTCAGCTTGGAGATGTGGAAACCCTTCACCCTCAAGATATTTCGAGGGGAAGAGGACCGGCTCCTCTATAAAAGGGCTAGCCTTGCTAGCATAGAGGGGGACGAGGGAGAGCGGTCACAAACCCAAAATATTTGTACGGTCATCTTCTTCATTGTGACCTGCAATACATACACCAAGGCAGGACGTAGGTGGTTTACCTCTCCGAGGGTCCTGAACCTGGGTAACTGTTGTGTCTCTCTCTGTAGTGCCCAACGTTGGTGAGGCGACGACGTAATATTGAGTCCCCTATGTTCGAACCTTTCGGGTTCGGTGATACCCGTGTTCCTTCATGTTGTGGGTATACTTTATGGGTATGCCAAGGACATGGTCTAGATCTGGCAAGCCCGGGTGGCCCACAGATGGTGGTAGTAGCATATGACCCACCGGGCGGCCCAGTTGTTGTTGATAGAAGATGGATGAAGTCCATCCCAGGAACAGGAGCCGGATCCCAACCGACCTATGCAAGTAGGCGGATCCATGGAAGCCTATGAAGTATCCAGATTCATGACGGCAAGATTAGATCTAGGTGTTTCCTTGACATGCACGGCAATATATATTCCGTAGTTAGACATCTTGTATTCCGGCTAGGACTCTCCGTGTAAACTATAGATCCAAACGACTTTATTAGCCGGATCCTAGGAGCCCTAGAGGCACAACCTGTAGATGATCTCAAAGTAAATGTTAGTCATCACAAATCCTGTACTCATCAAACGCTAAAATAACATTAAAGGAGTAAATACGCTTACACATTAAAATGTATGCATTTTTACAACTTATTAAAAAGTTATGATAACTTCAAAGTACTTTGTTTATTAGTGATAGAAGTTGCACCAGACACCGACACCGACACCAAATGAGGTACAATACAAGAAAAAAGGATCATCCCGCCGAAAACTCGGGTTCGGCCCACGAGCCAGTCTGATTCCAGGAGCACACTATTACCTCCATACCAGTTTACAGAGCAATTACGAATTTCGAGAAAGAAATTTAACTATAAATTTGATCAGCAAAATATGAGATATATGCCATAAAAATTATACAGTTGGATTCATATTCAAAACAAGTTTTCAATAGTATAACTTTGTAATAAATATCTTATATTTTGTTTACCAAATTAGTGTCAAAGTTTTAAATTTTCTCGAAATACGTAATAACTCTGTAAACCGGTATGGAGGGAGTATTAGTTTCTAGCAGGCTATACCCAAACTGAATAATAGGGAATTGGGTTTTCAAATTGTAACAATCATCGAACATTGAGGAGTTGTGTTTTGGAACATGGGAGCATATGCTCCCCTTTATTTTAAAATGCATCATACACACATTTTAAATTTCAGAAAATTGAAATAAAAAATCGTACATATATTTTCACGTGCTACACGCTTACAAAGTTGTTTCATAAAAAAATCAACTTGTCATGTAACGTGTGTAAAAAAGATAAAACTCAGTGCTAAAAAATAATATTTTTTACAAGATAAGTTTCTTTTTTAGATAGACCATAAAATATATTGATTTTCCGTGAAACTTGATGGATGCACATATAATATAGAGATGTACATGTAGAATTTTGTTTCAAAATTTTCAGCACTTTAAATTATATTTTTTTGATAGAGAGATCATACGCGAGACATTGTTGCTACAATTACGTGAGATTTGCCTCAATGAGTATCGTATTTGACGACCTCTATGCGGTCAGATCTCATTGCCGCTATGTTGCTACACAAGGATTGCGCCACGAGTAATCCAAGCTTCGGTGGTTGCGCCTCGGTCGTGAACACTGCAGGCAATTTGGAGGCGTTGGCATAAACTAATGGCCGGTTTGCAATTTTGATATAAATTTTTCGAAAAATTCTTAAAATATAATAATTTTAGTACACTTAATATTAATCAAACTTCCCCATAGGTCATCCATTCTCACAGTACTAAAGCCCAACACTCTTAACTTCTTCATTCCTTCCGGTTGAGCTTCAATTGAAGAAATGATAGTGTACTGATAGTACTACCATATCAATCATATTACCTTAGATCTTGATGTCACAACTCTGTATTACTTTAAATTTTAAATAATTATTTAAATAATCATCAATGATTAACCAATAATAACCTTTATGCAGAATTCAATTAGAAATTTCAAAAAAGAATTCTGTAGAAAACTACAATCTTCCTGCTTTCATATTTCCCTTTAAAATTATGAAAAACTAAAAAAAACGCGAACAGCCAAAGGCGGGAAAAGTCGGATGTAACATTTTGAGAAGATCATTTTGATAAGTTATACATTTTTACCACATTGTATGCACAAGATAATGTCATTTTGCTGAGATAAATTTTTTTTGCAAAGAAAGTCGAAATTCAAATTTGTTAATTTTTCCTAATTGTAGGTTGTGTAATATACATGTATCTCAAAAGATTTTATTTTTTAAACTTTTTAGCATTCGAAACTAAAAAGGGTGATCCAAGGGGGGTGGTGGACGGCCAAAAAAAATTAAAACGTCTATGGATGGCTGCTGTCGGCGCAGGTTAGCCTACGTCGACGACATTCCTATGCGGCTATGCCAAACTCAGCATGTTGACATGCCCGGTTGGAAACCTGTGCAAACGGCCCGGATAAAATACCATCAACACAGGACGTGATCATCAGCACCTTGTGTTAGTACTGTAGTGGAAGGCATCCTAGATAAAAAGAAAATCAAGTTTTGTATTGCATGCTTTGTTAAAACGTGCAGTACTATCACTGATTATAGCACCGTTATTTCACGTTGCAAGAATCTTTTTTTCAAGAAACACAATACAAACATAGATGCTCACATACAGGCATATACATTCACTCCTACGAACGCACATCTTACCCCCATGAGCACCTCCGAAAGACTGAGTCGGCAGATCGAATCTTGAAATTAACAAAGTCATCATAGGTGTCTCGCTGTTGATGGGAACATCGCCTAACACTTAAAAAAAAGATTTCGCCTTTATGAGACATACAGATGTCAAACCTGAGATTTAAACTTTGGTGGGTTGGAACCACCCTCCTAACCATCCAACCTCAGGTTGGTACTCCACGTTGCGAGAATTTTCATCAAGGACGCATCGACATTCACTTTCACGTGTTCTTCATAAAGTATAAAAATACGATTATAGCAAAGCATTTCACATAAATCTCACTGTTCAAATCATGTAATCTAAGGTGGACCTATATTGTTGCGGCATGGACAATCATTCTCTATACAAGTTCTCGTATGAGGTTTTTGAAGAGAACTTCGATAGGTGAAGCATCGCGAGGCATGAAGTGATTTTCGTACTACACAAATGTGAAAAAGAATCAGAGCACTAAATATTTCGTAACCTTTCTAGAAAACATGTTTTTTTAGGAAAAGAAATTCATCTAAAGATGCCAGTACATCCACTAGACGCGTTTAGCACACTGGATACATAGTTTTTCGTGAAGACCTTCCGGTGGGATTTTTGGAGGAGATGATTCCAAATACGATAAAACGAAGACAAGGAAGGATTAGGAAGACTTAGGATCTAATTAAATAGATTTATTTAATGGATAATCCTCCCGTTGTATTTCTTTGTCGGTTTGTATAGCAAACCGTCGCGTCCTTCTCTTGTACCCCTGCGAGCGGACGTGACCCATATTTATATTCTTTCCTCTTGCATAAATGTGTCATATTCATATTGTTTCCTCTTGCATAAATGTGTTGATCATCAATTGAATAAGACATATGTTTGCCTCTTGATTACTTTGAACACATTTTATATGCAGTTTTACGCGGGCGAGCAGCTGGCTGCTGATAGTATGAGAGAAAATGTGGTACACGTGGAGCGTCTCCAAGCACGTCAGACAGACAGCGGACGAGAGAGGAATGGCACACGGCCCACGTCGGGCGATCGACGGAGCGGGCCCAGGCACAGCGTCAGTGGCAGCGGGGTAAGCACACCGGACGTGTGGGCTGCTGTTACTGCCTCTGCCTTTTTAAAAGCCCGAACCGGCTGCATCTCCTCCAGCTCCAGGCCCTCGAAACACCCGCTCCTTCTCGCGGCCGAGCCGTGCCCACATCGTGCACGTTTGACTCGGACGCGCGCGCGCGCAGGCAGGCAGGCATGGACGTACGGCGGAGGATGGCGCCGCCGCCGGCCGTGGGCGTGCCCCACCGCAAGGCAACTGGCGCGCCAAGGGCGCTGCAGGCCGGCGACGCGCTGCCGCTGCCAATCCGGCACACGAACCTCATATTCTCCGCGCTCTTCGCCGTGTCGCTGGCATACCTGATGCGCCGGTGGCGCGCCAAGATCCGCTCCTCCATCCCCTTCCACGTCGTCAGCCTCACCGAGATCCTCGCCACATTCGTCCTCGTCGCCTCGCTCATCTACCTCCTCAGCTTCTTCGGCATCGCCTTCGTCCAGTCCATCGTCTCCTCCACCGACGAAGACGAGGACTTCCTCGTCGCCTCCTCCTCCACCTCCTCCACCGCCAAGGCCCAGGCCCCGGCGCCGCCCACCCAGTGCGGCCTCCTCGGGAGCGCCGACGCGGTGTCCGAGAAAATGCCGGAGGAGGACGAGGAGATCGTGGCCGGCGTCGTCGCCGGGAAGATACCGTCCTACGTGCTCGAGACCAAGATCGGCGACTGCCGCCGCGCCGCGGGGCTCCGGCGCGAGGCCCTGCGCCGGATCACCGGCAGGCAGATCGAGGGGCTCCCGCTCGACGGCTTCGACTACGCGTCCATCCTCGGGCAGTGCTGCGAGCTGCCCGTGGGGTACGTGCAGCTCCCGGTCGGCATCGCCGGGCCGCTCCTGCTCGACGGCCAGCGCTTCTACGTGCCCATGGCCACCACCGAGGGCTGCCTCGTCGCCAGCACCAACCGCGGCTGCAAGGCCATCGCCGAGTCCGGCGGAGCCTCCAGCGTCGTGCTCCGGGACGCCATGACGCGCGCACCCGTGGCACGCTTCCCCACCGCGCTCCAAGCTGCACAGCTCAAGGCCTTCTTGGAGGACCCTGCAAACTTCGACACGCTCTCCGTCGTCTTCAACAGGTACAACACTATTCACCCAATACTTACTGTTACTGATGACACAATACCAAGTTATTGACAATTTTGGTTGATTGTTACGTACCAAGGTACCATCGTGTTAGCATTGGATTTGCTCGCAGCTTGTGTTCGACGATACGCCTCTCACGCCCAAATCACCTGTCTCTGTTTTTGACAAACATTGTTCTCATTGACTCCACTGTTCAAATTCTCAACTTCTTGTTTCGGATGATATATACCAGTACGACTATGAGTATTACTATCCCTTCATTCATTGTGTTAGCATTTAGTACCGCAAACCTTGTGTCCGACGATACGCCTCTTAGGCCGAAATCACCTGTCTCTGTCTTTGACACAACTTTTTTCTCATTGACTCTGCTGTTAACATTTTGAAGTTCTTGTTCGGATGATGCCAGTACGACTATGAATATTACTCGTACTTTTATTACTAGCTGTACGGCTGCTATTAATATTACTAATTTTATTACTAGCTGGAACACGACACGAGACGAGATGAAACTTGGTCTTCAACAGGTTAAATTCACAGATGATTTTTCTTGATAGCTTACGTACCACAACGACAAACTTACTAGGCTGCACCAAATGGCATTTTATTAACAAACTAAACACGCTTCTCAGCAGCGGTGGCTGAAATCACCTCACTGGTTGTCTCAATCAAAAATAATTTCTCTAATATTATCGTTTTAACGTTTGGCTGTAAGAGTGACGCTAGTATGACTTGAGCAGTATGTTTTTTTCCTGGTACACGGTACTTATTAATTGTTGGAAAATATGAATGTGAGCAGGTCGAGCAGATTTGGGAGGCTGCAGACTGTGCAGTGCGCGATGGCAGGGAGGAACATTTACATGAGATTCAGCTGCAGCACAGGGGATGCCATGGGGATGAACATGATCTCCAAGGGCGTGCAGAACGTGCTGGACTACCTCCAGGATGACTTCCCTGACATGGATGTCATTAGCATATCAGGTTCGCTTGTCTTGCCGCCTTACACATAAGCGGAACTACTGGAGTTAGTCACCTAGTAATCTTCTGATAATTAGAATGGAACTGCTATTAATTTCCGAGACAACTATGGCTTGCTGAACAATATTCAAAGAATAAGCAGAGTGGTGTTTTCATGATTCAAAACCTTAGGCCCTGTTTTCAAAAGGGATAATTAACAATAATTCGTTGACAAATTCAGTTATCGGGGTAACCAATGACCAACATATGCTGAACATTGACATATTCAGTCAAATATAAGATGTTGAATTTGGTACTTGCCACTGTTCATTACGAGATATATAGAAAGGGCTTTGAAAGCGGTCTTTTTGTTAATAAGGTAGTATTATATCTTTAATGCAAGATTCCTAATAGGAGTGAACAACGATATTGACTTCCATTAGTACAAACTTTGAGTAGCTGGGACCTCCTTTACATCATTCAAGATTTCTGATATGCATGCTGTATCATTTCGTTTGCTTTCGCTTTGTTTTTTCTTCTGGATGTAAACTGGCATCATTTGACGTTTCCTTCTAATACAAAATGATGCGCACGTAGGTGTGTATTTGAGAAAAAAGAAGAAGGTTCAGGACAGAGTGCGTAGTCTGTCAGAATAATTGAAAGAATGAATATTAGAAGCAGGCCGACCACTAGGACCTTTTTTTTCTTATACAGATTAACAGCCTGAGTCATCACACATATTGTATTTGGCCATATTTATACACAGATATATATAAATAAACAGATCACCATGTCTCCATTTTTTTCCAAACTAATTAGTATTCTTCGGCAACGAAACCAGGTAACTTTTGTTCAGACAAGAAGTCAGCCGCTGTGAATTGGATCGAGGGGCGTGGTAAATCTGTGGTTTGTGAGGCAGTGATCAAGGAGGAGATTGTGAGAAAGGTTCTGAAGACCAATGTGCAGTCACTGGTAGAACTAAATGTTATCAAGAATCTTGCGGGCTCAGCTGTTGCTGGAGCTCTTGGGGGTTTCAATGCCCACGCAAGCAATATTGTATCAGCCATCTTCATAGCCACCGGCCAGGATCCTGCACAAAATGTGGAAAGTTCTCAGTGCATCACAATGTTGGAAGCTATAAATGACGGCAGAGATCTTCACATATCAGTCACTATGCCATCTATTGAGGTATGCAGCTGTACAGTTTTTATACATCCAGTTGTCAGTATATCCAGGTTTTGCGCCGATGATGTGATCGTCACCTACGATTCTTTTGGTCCCACCATACTTTTGATTTGCAAGAAATGCTCTGCACGTAACTTATGGTCCCTAATCGGTTAATTGATACTTAATATGTTGCTTGTTCAAACTAGTGACCATCCCCATCTAGCACCTTCTTTAAGCTTTATGAGTTTTATTTTTGAGAAAGCTGGAGGCGACTCTGGTTTTTCATTCATTTATTTTTGAACTACTTCCTTTTCATTGAGAATACAGAAATCCTGTACAACTAATAGGGGAAAAGAATTTGTTAAGGTTTGAAAATATGTGCTTCTAAGCTGCCTTGTCCAGTTTCTCAAATGTTTATGAAGGCTAGAATTCAACATCAATGTCACTTAAAGAAAGATGCCCCTTTCTCTTAAGGCTGCAGCTACCAGGATTGGATGAGCTTTTCAAACTAAAGGCCTAAACAGCATCTCCCAGCACTCAAGCTACACATATTGTGATTTATATACTTTAACTGTTATATATAACCATAATAATGCTTTTGCTATAAACTGTCAACTATATATCGCCAGCAGATTTGTATCATAGGATTCTTTCCGAGAGAAAGGGCATATTTTCCGATGCCCTGTTTCCCTACTCATTAGCCACTTGTTAAGCAGGCCTTGTCGATCATCTAGCCGTGTATATATTGTGTGGTTGGTAGGATGAGAGACACATTTTCCTATATATTCGATGTTTGTTTGTTTCCTACTGGAACACATTGAGATCAGCGATGGGCATGTAGTGATATTTTAGTGAACAATTGCAGGTGGGCACAGTTGGCGGTGGGACTCAGCTGGCGTCTCAGTCCGCATGCCTGGACCTGCTGGGCGTGAAAGGCGCCAACAGGGAATCCCCTGGAACGAACGCGCGGATCCTGGCCACCGTGGTGGCAGGCGGGGTTCTCGCCGGGGAGCTGTCCCTCCTGTCGGCCCTTGCCGCCGGCCAGCTCGTCAAGAGCCACATGAAGTACAACAGGTCCAGCAGAGACATGTCCAAGGCTGCATCGCTGAGCTTAACTCCCTGAATTTATCAGGGGAATTAATGGAGAAACGAAACCCACAGGGTAAAAATACCCTGCAAGTGTAAATGAAGAAGGAAGGTTGTGTCCTGTGGTCTGTTTCAGTGTTTTCTCGCGGGCTGATCAAAGCACTCTTCAGCAAGCGTCAATTCGTCAATCGTCGTCAAGCAGCAGTGTCGCGAAATCCCCATGGCTGAAGCATTTTACACGAGTTTGGTCTGTTTATCACTTCTGGCCCGTTTCCTTGGCCGCTAAACTTGCGTCGTTCTCCTCCTGCTGCAGCTGCCATCGCCGTCAGACGCCACGGGCACAGGAGAAGCTAACATCTTTGGTCTGTTTCGCTGTTTGTTTGTTCATAAGCTTTGTGCAGAAAGTGTAGAGATCCTCTTGAAACTTGCAACTGTACTTAACTAGAGATTTCTCTCCTTGCTTCAGGAAGCTAGCCTTGTAACTGTATATCACCTTTGTTTGATCATATTTCTTCCTTCGTTGTTAATCGAACCCTGTCGAAGTTGGTGGTGTGATCTTAAACAAAGGGCTGTTTTACGGTAGGGACAAAGCAGCGTGAGCCGTCCAAGGGCAGAGATCCGAGCGCTCACGTTGAGTCATACTGGTCGTCTGCCTGAGTAGTATTTTTTGACCGAAGTGCACAATCGCTATTTTCCTGGCCACCGAAGGGTACTTTAGGGAGTTGTAAAAGGAAAAAAAAGAAGAGTATTTTTGGGAGATCGGTATTTGTCTACCCGGCGGTTCAGCCCCGATCCAGCATAGTCGCTTGGCGGCGCACCACCACTCCACCGCACTATGACTCCACTACGCAGATGGAGGGCAGCGGCGGCTCGGCGTCAACCTGGCTCCCGCCCATGACGCCGTCCCCGCAGGCTCCCGCCCATGACGCCGTCCTCAGCCCTGCCGCGTCTTTCCTCGCCGAGCACCGCCGATGGAGCCACCACAGCACCGACCTGCCGGCGAGGAGCCCGACGCAGACCCGCCGCTTGCACACCGCCGCGGCAAGGCTGCTGGTGCCGGGCGCGCGGGAGAGATCTTGCGCCAGGCAGCACACCGACCTGCCGGCGAGGCGGACCCGACGCTTGCACACCGCCGCGGCGAGGCTGCTGGTGCGGGCGCGCGGGCGAGCTTCTGCGTCAGGCTGCACCTGCACGCTGACCTGCGGATCCGCCGCTTGCACACTAGTGCAGCGAGGCTGCTGGTGCCGGGCGCGCGGGCGGCCTCCTGAGCCAGGCTGGCCCCTCACCGCAGCAGCGCGGCTACTCCGGCTTCTGCTTCCTCTAGCAGTAGCAGATACGGCACGGGACATTGCCGTCGGTTCCCAGTGGCAATGCACTCCACCGACACCCCCATGAGCAGCACTGCTAACATGCGTGAGTGGTACTATTACAATGCAAACATGAGTAGAGGCACTTCTGATCTGGATGCAATGTGCAAAGATGATAGGGCAAGAACTGAAGGAATGGGCAGTTGTGCGCAGGTCAGATCGAACAATGCGGACACTGTACGCAATTCGAGTGACCAATCGCCTGAAATTTCGCAAGCCTAATCAGATCAGTTTGGACATTGCGTTGCAACATCATTTAAAATTCTTATCACCAAGTCACTAAGATGATTCGGAACCAAAACCTGAATTTTATTTCTTCTGCCTGAACTTTAAGGACAAAAAATGCACATATTACATGACATTATGACAGTTCATCAGAAAGAGGGGAACGGGGCAGCGTGACCGGAGACAGGGGAATAAGATGGAGGAGGAGAACAGGGCGGCGTGGGCGGGGGCGCAGCCGCGTGCAAGCGAAGGCAAGGACGGAGCGGCGGCGTCGGGGCCGTGCGAGGGCGGCAGCGTCGGGTGCGTGCGAGAGAGCTGTGGTCGATCGATCTAAACCGACCCCTAATCGTGGACCAAGCTGCCCTCTCAGGAAAAAGAAAGCAAAACATGAACTTCCTAAACTACCCCTAGCTCAAATACTACTCGCCCATGGTACAAGTAAATTGTACCGTAAAAAGTCTCTAAACAAAAGATGTGGTGGGTCTCCGAGCTCTCCAGAGCGTCCTGACAGGTTCACCCGCCGTGTCATGTCAGCACACAGCAAAGAGCATCGTGACCTTTTGTAGATCTGCCTAATATTCCAGATCAATGCGTGTGTCAGCAGATGTTCAAGTGTCGCCTTCGCGTGTCTGTCCCCTGCAAGGTCTGTTGGATGAACCTGGTAGTAATCTTGATCTTGTGCTACAGATCTGTGATTTGTCTTGGCACCTGTGAGTAGTAATCTGATGGGTGCAGCGCGTCATTAACAACACATAGCTGGTAGTTGTGGCATTCTAAAATCACAGAGCTTTTCCCTTTCCCGGTGCTTCGACTTCGATGGTTAGTAGAGGTGGTGGTTTTTTTTTTTTTTTGCGGGGAAGAGGTGGTGGTTGAACTTATCTTAGTAAGATGATATACAGCATTTTCTTGAAGCAGTAAGATATGATGTTAGTGGTTTAGTGGCAGACGACGTACTCTCGGCAACATGAACAGAAGTGTGAGTCGTCTGGTCTGTCGATCCACGATGTAGAGGCGTCGACGGGCATGTGGCTGCACGTTCTGCAGACCACATCCAGCATGGCACATGGACCTGAGATTGCACTTTGTTTTCTTACAGGGAAGAGATCCATGTATGGCGTGTGTGCATGGCACCGGCCAAAGATCCTCCTGTTTTGAGACGGTGCACAACTGTAGCTGGCACCATTGCGTTGGAAGTGCAGGAAGCGTGAGTTGGTGCACGTGAAGCATGCCTACACCGCTGCACGTACGAAATACAAGGATGCATAACTGCCAACAAGATTTCTTCGGCTATTTTTCGTTAAACTTGATGAGAAGGAGTGAAGATAAAGTTTTCATCAATCAAAGTATAATCAATAGCGAATTTACCTGTTGTTTAAGTAGCTTCGCACGAGCCCTTGTAATGGGTCCAATCCTAACTTTATTGAACTTGAGATTCGTAGCAACATCTTGATCATCTTGTAATGACGGAGGTAGTAGTCGGTAGGGATGTCCTCATCAACTCTCCTCCTGGTTGACCAACAATTTGTCTCCCACTTCTAATTCACGGGATCTCCGATCACATAGAGTGAGTTACCACTTTAGACAACTTTTATATTGTGTGTCTCATACCAATCTCATTCGATGGATTATCTATCACATTACTTGTTAGACCCTTTGTGAACGGATCTACTAAGTTTCTAGAACTTTGGATATAAATCAACACAATAACTCCATAGTTTCTCATTCTTCAAACAAATTTTAGTCTCCGCTCTTCACATGCTTTGATAACTTCATATTATCCTTAAACTGTTTGCCTTTATGATCGCGGTTTGTCAGGATAGCGAGTATTGGTTTTTAAACTACATGAAAGTTCGCCAACAGCTCACAAAACCACTCTACTTTAACAATGTTTGTGTCTAATGCTATGAGTTCTTCTTCCATTGTTGACCCATTTAAGATGGCATACTTGCTAGAGTTTTAAGAAACAACGCTATTGAAAGTGCATGGAGGCTCCATGTGTGGTTTTGGTAATTATCGACAATCTCTATAGACTAACGTTTGCATTGAGTTATACTAGTATGATTTATTCATAGGCAATGCTTGAACAATATGTTGGCTTCAAGGTTGTAATAAGAAAAATATGAAGAATATCAAGGATCAAGTATGGCTTGAAGAAGAAGATGGAGTGAGCTCTCATCCGTATCTTCCAACATCAACATAAGGAAGATGAGCCATCTCGAAGAGATCATATGCTTAAAGCTTGTCATCCATATGGTGATTATGGATATGTGAAGATGTGTTGGAAAAGAAGCTCTCCCATAGTTGAGTATGGGGAGAAATTTGCAAGACTTCATCATGCAAGCACAATCAAGAAAGACATTTTATCCTGTTGCGGTCAATATCGTCTTCATCTAGTTCAAGTGAAATGCGCAAGGTTAAGATTTATTTTTGATGTGGTTTCTTTTTTACCGGTCTCCTATTTTATTTGGTAGACCAAATTATAGGTTAGTTGTTGTACTATCAAGAGAGCTCTCGAATGAGTGACTCGGTCGTATCGTTCCGAGAGAACTTAAACCTTGCATCCTTGCATCATATTTATTGGTTGTTATTTGAATTTTATCTATATGATAATTTTAGAACATACACAACTGGAACTTAACTCTAGACACGCTCCATCTACGTACTCAGCAGCGGCCGCTATTAACTTCTACAGACAACTAGCCCTACAAGATGCGTTCGTTGGGGCCGCTAGCATGCTTAAATAGACGTGTGTGCTCATCTGTCCGCGAGTGACTTCAAACTAATCCAAATAAACAGTTTAGTTTGGCAACAAAGTATTTCTAAAATTAGAGTATTACAAAACCGTAGTATTTTATGCATCCCCTAGCAATACTTCAGTTTTAGAGATCTAAGGTGTTTTTCCAATATTTAAAAAAATAGCATGTTTTGAGGCATAACAAAGTAGGAGTATTAATTTGGTCACAACCAAACACATTAAAATATTTAAAACGGTGATATTTGAGAAGCTATGGTATTATTGAAATACTTTAAAAATACTTTGCTACCAAACATAGCCTAAGGGCATCTCCAACGGGGCGACGCAAACGGTCGCCGCGCGGATGAAAAATGTGTCTGGGACCAGACCCAGCGGCCCGACGCATATGACGCGCCGAGTGACCGCCGAAACTCACGTAGGCCCCGCGCGTCAGGGAAGGGACACTGCTAACATTCCCGCTAGTGGCCATTCCCAGCGCGAAAAATCAAAATAGACCGGCGCCAACGGTCCAGGCCATAGCGATGCACGTCCTCGTCGCCGCAATCACCATAGATTCCGAGGGAACCCTCGTAGCCGCCGTCCCGGACTCTCCCATAGCCACCACCATAGCCCCAATGGAGCCGCATCTCCGGCCAAATAAAAGCGTGCCGCCACCGGTAGCCGGGAAGCTAAGCCGAAGGCGGGAAAGAAGTTCTCGTCCAAGGAGGAGAAAGGCACCGAGGTCGCGAAGCATCGCGGCCGTCGCAAGAATCTGAAGGAGAGGAATGCAGCGGCCCATCGCCGCCCAGCACGTGGAGGCTGCCGCCCACATCGCGTGGCAGATGCAGCTGAAAGCCGGCGCGCAAGTAGGCCTCTATCCGAGCCTAGCGGAGGCCATGATCCTCATCAAGCAAGAGAGGATCGTCGGCATCGCTCCTCGGCCTCGTCGGTGAGCTCGGTAAGTTCCCAGCTACGTCCTGAAATGCATGCACCCTCGCAGGTCCACACGACATGGCCCCGGTTCCCGACTTGAACCGAACGTCGAGGAGCAGTGACTCATGCGCGGGCGCGACACAGAAGACGCGTCAGGTCCCGGAGGAGAGCATGCCGGTGCCCCGCACCCGGTTTGAGGAAATACCTCCTTCTGGCCCAACGATGGACGACCCGGTACGTTAGCTCTCTTAGTGTGCCGGTCTATCGTGTGTCATTCGTCTGACGTCTGGTGATTCGTAGGCCTTTTGGGCGGGATGCAATGAGGGCGATATCCAGACCATGATATTCAGCAGCGGCTTCGTTGGCGAAGTCGGCGCCGGGATAGGGACGCATGATCAGTGGCCACAGACGCGTGATGGGGTGGACATCGATGGCGCACGACTGTTCTACAACCAGCCCACGCAGGCAATAACTGTCTGCGTCGATGACTATGAGGAGGCGCCAAGCGGGCCTGTCCTCACCATGGATGATGCTACCAAGAAGAAGGGGGAGAGCCACAGGACCTGCGGCTTCAACGATGAGGAGGACAAGTATTTGTGTGAGGCGTGGCTGGCGACCAGCCACGACTGCATTAATTGTGCCCAGCAAAAGGGCAACGTGAACTAGGCCAAGGTGGTCCAGGAGTACCATGAGAGAAAGCGTCACACACCCTACGAGATAAAAAGCCCTTGCATGGAAGAGTCCATCAGAAAAAGATGAAACTACATCAAACAAGAGACCGGTAAGTTCTGCGCCGCCGTCGATCATGTTGTTGCCCACCCTAGAGCGGCATTGGCGTGCTTGGAGTGGTAAGAAACGAGCATTATTATGTCATTCCATCTACGTACAGCATTAGCAAACCATGATCCGGGCTTTAACCAATTGCATGTACCCATGGCCTTGGAGAGGTTCAAGGTAACACATAAGAAAGGTCTTCTATATGGTCCATTGCTGGGACTTGCTGAAGGACGCGCCAAAGTGGAGGGTAGTCTATGCGGCCTACCATGAAGTTGTCAAGAATGGGACAACAACGATTGTCGTCGACAGCGAAGACGACGATCCTAGGCAGAAAGCCCTTCCACCTCGTCCCCGGAGCCATAAGGCTACCAAGACCGATCTAGCCCGGGAGGCATCAGCCCTTGCGTTGAGACAGACTTTGGAGAAGATCATGGCCGAGAATAGAGCCTCCCTGGACAAAAGGGATGAGAAGAAGCGTCTGAAAGAAGAGGCCGCAGCTGCCATCTACCTCAACCTCACCAAAGAGGTCATTGAGGTCGAAAGGATGGACGTCGAGACCAAAATGGCAGACACCAAGGCCAAATTGCGTGACACCGAGGCCAGGAGGATGGACGCTGAGGTCAAGACCCGTGCAGAGGACACAAGGATCATGCTGGCCAACTTGAGCAACATGGAGGACGACACCAGGGCCTGGTTCATGAAGAAGCGCGCCGAAATCCGCGTGTGAGACGTCTGATATGCGGCGCCATTGTCAAGCACCATGGCCTTCTTTTAAACTATATTTGCCGTTCTGGCCATGTTTTGCACTTTTTGGACTCCATTTTGTGCCGTACCATGGGCAAAATGTGATGAACTTATTTGAGATCTTAATTTAAGCCAATATGATGGCCATATCTTCGTGCAATTTAATTATTTCAGCTGTTTTCGAATATTTCCGAAGAACTGCGTCCGAAATGCGTGGGACCGCTGGAGCCACCCAACACTAACAGACACATGACCATTTCCATGTCCACGCGCCGACACAAACGAACGCACGCGGACATCTCGAGCATCCAAAATGCGTCGAAATGTCATCCACCTTTGTAGGTGGCTAGGGCCCCGACACCTTCCCCAACACCTTCGTCCCTAGTGGTTCCCTCGCTGTTGCTTCGGTGGAAGCCCGAGGAAGTCGACTAGCTTGGGGCCCCGACATCTTCGCTCCTAGTGGTTCCCTAGATTTTTGTCGATGATTCGGATAATCTAGCAAACCCCACTCTCAACGTCCCTCGCCGGACGATGGCGCATACGACGGTGTCACCTCAGGCGGTGGCGCTCGTCCCTGTCTGACCGACGCAAGTCGGCAGCCCTGCGTCCTCATCCCAGCCTGCCCTACCTCCCACGAGACCCAGGGTGACCATCGAATGGGAATTTCCGTAAGCATGTCGCATTTAGCAATGGGCTCCGGCCCAGCCAATATGTGCCCTCGACCTGGGCTACTCGTCGACTCGTCCGGCACATTCCAGCCCAGCATCTCTCGATACATCAAACGGGCCGACATTTCGACGGACGACGGCTTACCTCGCGCAGCGCTGCTCCGTTTCCTTTCTTGCGGACCACTACTAGACACAGAGGCGATCGAGAGGGGTCGGAGCGGAGATTTGGGGGTCGGCGGCGACGCAGCAGCGGTGACTCCGCGGCGGCCGGTCAGAAGCCACCGCTCATCTCCCCTACCTGAGGAGCGTGCCTGCCGGAAGGGGGTGAGAGATGGCGCCGGCGAAGGGGTGGAGCCGGACGGTCGGGAGCGCGCGGTCCTTCGTGGGGAACGCGATGGGCGGCGTCCGCGGGTGGAGCAACGCCGCGTCCTGGGCCGTCGCCGGCTCCATCGCCTACTACCTCTGGGTCAGGCCCGCGCGCGAGCTCAAGAAGGAGCAGGAGGTACCGGTTTCCATTTCCCCCTTGCCAATTCCAGTTGCCCCTCTGTGGTTGTCTTCTGTTGGGTGGATCAGTCTGGAAATGTGCTTTCTCAGATCACTACCGTATGTAGGTTGCGGTTATTCACATATGTGCCTGCCTGCTTAGCAGCTACCTGGCGATTGTATAATTCGTGCGTGTGTAGGTGTTGGCATGAAGAGCTCTCTGTTTTACTACTAGGAATTGTGCGTTGGATTGCTCGGAATTGATGCTACTGTTGTTGGTTTTGGTAGAGACCGGCCAATTGTCCACCATTTTTTTCCGCCAGATTTCATTTCACTAGTGGAAGCTCCGCTTAAATCACAACTGGGCCGGTGTTCCACCTTCGTGCTGTGATGCCATTTTACTTGTAGAACAGATTTCATTTCACTGTTGGAAGAACCACTTAAATCACACCTGGTCCGGTGTTCCCCTTCGTGCTGTGATGCCATTTTACTTGTAGAACTGATTTCATTTCACTATTGGAAGCACCACTTAAATCAAACCTGTGCTGATGTTCCCCTTCGTCCTGTGATGCCATCTTACTTGTAGAATTAAAAGTGGAGACTTAGTATGCCCCTTCTCCCAGCAAGAATAATGTAGTGATGCACTTCAATAAATGGTTTGTTCAGCGCATAAATTAAAATTAGCCGTCATACGTTTAAAGAACTAGGTATGAACTTAGGGCGAATAAATGGCCATTCTCATTGAAGGTGGAACTATGTGCAGCTCTTGCTTCCTCCATATTGAAATGTTAATATGAATTGCTACTTTCTGTTAGCTGCCATTTTTTTAAATGAGCACTTGTTCTATTAAAAATGTCATACTCCAGTAACATACCCTTACTTGCCTGCAAGCCATACAGCCAAATGTCAGTTGGTCTTGTAATTACTCTCATGTGTCATGTACTCATGTTCTCATATCTATCCTGCTAAGCGGTTATTACTTGTTTATCTGATTTTTTCTTTGTTGAGCCATATGCTGTTTCCATTCTATTTCATTCACATATATGCCTTAAGTTGGATGTGCATCCAGAGAATGAACCAAATTACTTCAAACCATCGCAGTTTTACCATCTTTCAAGTCCCCCCCCCCCCCCCCTCCTTTAATATGAAATTGAATCTGGTTAATATTCTGTACACTCAGTCTAAATGGTATATGCCATTTTTTTTTTCACAGGAGCGGGCGGCTTTAACTGCTGCCTCAGATCCTTACCGCTATGTTGAGAAACGGAAGCCAATTCCTGACCCTCAGGTAACCTCACCTCCCCACTTTCACTGTATCCCTGAGACCCAGAAAACAAGCTATTCCATGTACTGATTCTGTGAGTTGCTTCCTATAATGTGACCAGGACACTGGCCTAACTTACGGGAAGAAGAAGGATCCTACAAAGTCTGACAACTAGTTCACCTGGGAGCATCATGTATCAAAATGAGCCTTTCTTCCACCTGGCAACGTTCCAGTATGGGATTTCCACAAGTCTGGTTGCTAACACATGATAAGCATATCATAAAAAAATGTTGCTTCCTCATGCTAGCAAGCCCTCTTGTTGTTGTCGAGACTCTGCGTTTTGAGTAATTTAGCTTTCGTTTTTGTGTGTTCTGCTTGTTCAGACGGATGAGGTTTTTGTTAGATATACGAGAATTCAGATACCGGAAATGTAAATGTGTAAATTGCCCCAGAACGCCTGGGGACGTCGTACTCACCTTGTCTTTGCTTAGCTAGAAGTTCAGAAATTCGTGTACGGACAAGCTGCCATCATGCACTTCCTTTTTTTCCGTGTACTGTATACCGTCACTGCTACTTGCTACTAGTGCTTTCAGCATGCTAAAGAATAAAGAATAATTATACGGTGTCTATGATACAAGTGTCAATTGCTGGTCTGTAGCATGATACTGCTCGATTACATAAAGTGTGGTCTCTCCTGCTGTGGTGGACATGGGTTGTAGGAGTCATTGTGGCCATTGTCACCTGAACATGATTTTCGAAAGAAAGTTGCATGTTGTTCCGCATATTATTTTACTACTAGATGAATTTGGTACACACTTGTCACAAAACATTGCACCAGACGCCGATCGTCTTTGCTTTCATTTGTTTACTTTCATTTTTTTTGCGAGTTTCATGTTATGGATCACCGGAGGATCATGAATTCATATCCTATATCATGCAGCAGGCTGTACTGTGAGGCTAAGGAAAGATGTGGGAACTGAGGAAGAGTAATTGAAGTGAGGCTATCTTTCTTGTGGCAAGGAGGAGCAAGTACAAGAAGATACCACTTACTCACTTAGTTAAGCGGAGACTGATATGCAAACCAAAAGAAGGTTTTTCTGATTTTAGATGTATCTAGTAACTAAATAGTGCATCCAAGTTTAGAAAAATCTAAGACAAGTTTCATTGGATGGATGGAGTAACAAAGATTCAATATTCACTAGTAGAAAAAGAGGTTATTGTTTAGCACCGGTAAGGCTACGAACCCAGACTAAAGGGTGCATTCGCACCGGTTCTAGAGGCTAGAGTTTTAGCACCGGTTCGTGGCAGAACCGGTGCTAAAGGTTTTTCTGCTCCCCACGCACCTCCACACACACACCCCTGGATCGTCTTTTTAGCTCTGTAAAATACAAAAGAAATTGGTAGAAAATTCAAAAAATAAAGTATTTTGAGATTCGTTTATGTTACGCAACCTGCTATTTGGGGAAATTAACAAATTTGAATTTCGACTTTTTTTGCATAAAAGTTTAGAAAAAAGTAAAATGACATTAACTTTTGCATACGATGTCGGAAAAAGTGTATAATGTATCAAAATGATCATGGGAAAAAGTTATATCCGAATTCACCGGGATTTACCCGGTTAGACAATTTTTAGATTCTCAAAATTCTAAATAAAAATATGAAAGCAGGAAGATTTTTGTTTTCGCTAGAAATTTGGGATTATTTTTTTATCTTTTCAAAAATTAAAATTAATAATTGCATCATGCATAAAGATTACTATTACTTTTAGACAATTTTTAGATTTTCAAATTTTCAGGTTTTAGGTTTGGCAAAAAAAAATTAAAAAAATTAAAAATTAAAATAATACAAATTAAAAAGTTAATGTTTATTTATTTATTCAAGATTATCATTACATCGTTACTTTTGTTTATTAAAAGAATTATTTGAAATTCAAACAATAAAAAATGTGACATCGACCAACATGTTAATAGGATTGATATGATACTAGTATCACATACATGCGCACGAAGCACTTGGAAGCGGGATGGGAAGGAACTCGGAAGTTAAGCGTGCTAGTGCTAGAGTAGTGGGAGGATGGGTGACCGAGCGGGGAGTTTGACCACGAGTAAATAATTTAACTAGAGATGTAGTTAGAGACTAAACTTGTCAAATAACTAAAATATTAGAAATTCTGAAAAATAGAAAAAAAGAGGGAGTGAAATTTTTTTTGAAAAAAAATTGGTAGCGGGATTCTGCCACAGCAATATTTTGGGGCGTTTTCCTACCGCGACAGACTCTTTAGCACGGGTTCGTGTCCTCTCGCCCGGGCGTTCGGCAGCCACCACGTGGTGTCCCTTTAGCACCGGTTCGTAACTGAACCGGTGCTAAAGAGGGGGCCTTTAACACCGGTTGGGCAACCGGTAAAAAAACCCCTTACCAAATTGGATATAAAAAATGACACCGGTAGCGGGGTTCTGCCGCGGCAATATTTTGGGATGTTTTCCTTCCGCAACAGACTCTTTAGCACGGGTTCGTGTCCTCTCGCCCGGGAGTTCGGCAGCCACCACGTGATGCCCCTTTAGCACCGGTTCGTAACTGAACCGGTGCTAAAGAGGGGGGCCTTAAGCACCGGATGCTTTGCACCGGTTGGGCAACCGGTAAAAAAGCCCCTTACCAAATTGGATATAAAAGAATGACACCGGTAGCGGGGTTCTGCTTCGGCAACGTTTTGGGCGTTTTCCTGCCGCGGCAAACCCTTTAGCACCGGTTCGTGTCCTCTCGCCCGGGCGTTCGGCAGCCGCCACGTGATGTCTCTTTAGCACCGGTTCGTAACTGAACTGGTGCTAAAGAGGGGGGCCTTTAGCACCGGATGCTTTGCACCGGTTGGGCAACCGGTAAAAAAGCCCCTTACCAACCGGTGCTAATGCCCCGTTTTCCACTAGTGATTTGATGTCATCTTAGGAACGAACACAAGCTTGGTTATTTGCTTGAATTTTATATCATGATTATATAATAAGATTGTATGTTATCACATATTTATAGAAAATAGGAAAAGGATTGAACCGTCAAAACCTCCTTGAACACATATGTGGCCAAAGCCCGCTAGTTTCAGGATGGGATACTTTGGGCATCTTGACTTATCTTAAATTGGCTCTGCTGCATTGGGCCAACAATAACCCTAAAACGAGAAACCTGTATTAATTGTAGGCGGAAATTCCGATTCTATTCCGACGGAAAATGTTGTTCCGTTTTCGTTTTCATTTCTCTTAAAATGTTTTGTTTCCCTTATTCCATGGAAAAAGTGTGAATCTCTCTGCTCCATTTTCACAGCATGGAGAGTCCAATAACATACTCCGTACCATTTTTGTGGTAGAAATGGCCGGTAGAAGATGGGGTTTTAGCTTTAGAAGATGGCTGGATGAAACGTGAAGAGAGAGGAGGTGACCCAAAAAAAAAAACCTAGGCTTTGTGCTCGCCGGTGACGTTGCCGGCTGCCCCGCCTCCAACGACATTGGGGCAATGGAGCTGTGGTGGACCACGACCTCTCGTTGTCGGGAGGCTTATGTTCCTTTTTAGGTATTTTCAGTGTCTTATTTAGAACGGCGCGACGATGGCTACATCCCAAAGTCAAAATAATGTTCTACTTGCCCTATCCCCATTTCAGCGCTACGCCTAGCGCCGACGAAGGGCACGTGGAGTTGTTTTTCCGGTGGATCTCCTGTGATCCGGTCGATTTTTGTTTTAATTGGTGTGGTTGCAAGACTGTGGTTCTCATTTTTAGTGATGGTTGCTGCTTTAGTGCAATCGTTATTTGTGGCCTTCGCAGAATCGCATGATGACTTTTTATCAGTTTACTACAACAAACTGTAGAGTGGTATGCAAAAGAATGCACAGAGAACGGATTCAGATAAACAACCACCATTGAAACCGTTCATGCTTCGATCTAAACAGCTAAACACTAAAAAGCAAGACCACTAGTGTTGAAGAAAGCAACTCAACTTGCACAATTTCAAAGATAAAAAAGCAACACAACTTGCACAATCTGACGGCAAACCACTGTGAGCGAATTTGCACACCCTGGACAAACGTGTCGGTCAAAGAAAGCGAACAGCGGGCACGGGAGAAAAAGAAGCGAAAGCGGCGGCCAACTGGAACGAACGGACACGCCCTCCACGTCCCGTCCCCCAAAATTCGCAGCAAACGACGGAAAAAAGCAACCCCATCGAGCTCGATTCCGATCTCTTCCGATCCATGCCATGTCGGACCCCGACGGCGCCGCCGACCCCCCGACCCCGACCCCTCCTTCCCCCTCCCCGGTCCCGCCGCCCGCGCCGGTCGAGTGGCCCGAGGACGGCGCGCTGACGCGGGACTGGGTGGCGGCCTTCACCGCCACGCTGGACTGGTGCTCGCGCCGCCTCCCGCCCGACCAGCTCCCCTCCGTCCTCTCCGCGGATTTCGTGCGCCGCCTCCTCCTCGCCGCCGCCGGCGTCCTCCACCGCGAGCCCAACATCGTGCGCGTCGACCCGCGCCCCGACCAGGCCGTCGTCGTCGTCGGGGACGTCCACGGCCAGCTCCACGACGTCATGTTCCTGCTCCGGGACGCCGGGTTCCCGTCAGAGGAGCGCATCTTCGTCTTCAACGGGGACTACGTGGACCGCGGCGCCTGGGGGCTCGAGACCTTGCTCCTCCTCCTGGCCTGGAAGGTGAATTTCCCCACACAATCCTACTGGCATAAGCTTATTATATGACCAACACTATGCACACACACCTTTATGTCTACTGGTATCTAGTAGTATTTATGTATCTCCGGTTAATTGATGCAATAGATAGAAATGTGCTGTGCAAGAAAGCTGAGTTATGACCAGATTTTGTAGCTTCACAATGAAATCAGCAGAAATAACATGAATAGAAATTTTAGCATTTATGTATATCCGATTAATTGATGCAATAGATAGAAAGATGTCATGCAAGAAAGCTGAGTTATGACCAAAATTTGTAGCTTCATAATGAAAGTCAGCAAAAAGAAAAAGAACATAAGTATTTGTGTATCTCCGATTAATAGATACAATCGATAGAATTGTGTAGTTCAAGAAAGCAGAGTTATAACCAAATATTTTAGTTTCATAACGAAAACTAGTCCAAAAATGTATGATGAAAGCCATTCTTCACATGTTCCTTCCTTTGTTTGAGCCGAACTTTGCTTTACAGTTTCTGGGGCATTCTGATTGATTTGTGCCTTCAGATTGAAAATCAGACATAATTCAGTGACCTAGTCCCAAACATTAGATCATCTACCACTAGCATCAAGGACTTTGTCATCGCAGGCTCGCAGTATTTCCACAGAGTATTAACACCTTTACACGATGTAATGACAACCTACGAGAAAACCAAGATTTGGCATATAACTAGCTAATTATCCTGTTCACACTGTAAACGATGTAGTAGATGATAGATCCGCTTAAGCTCTGAGGCAATGTAAACTGCCAGCTAACATTCATCAACATGTTTCATTTCCTGTAGATATATCTACCAAATCGTGTGTTCCTTCTCCGGGGAAATCATGAATCCAAGTACTGCACATCAGTATATGGTTTCGAACGGGAAGTAATGGTCAAATATAAAAGTCAAGGCGGTCAAGTCTATCGGAAATTCTTAAGATGCTTTGAAGATCTTCCTCTAGCATCAATAATAGCAGGATGCGTCTACACTGCCCACGGAGGGATTTTTCGTGGGGCGGTTGTATTACCATCGAAAAGGGCAAAAAGGGCCAAGAAAGGTCACAAGTACGTAGCGAGTTCCGCCGAAGACTCTACTACTTTGAAGCTTGGATCCCTGGACGAATTGTTAAAAGCAAGGAGAACTGTTCTTGACCCCCCGTGGGAGGGTTCAAATCTAATTCCTGGAGATGTGCTTTGGTCTGATCCTTCCTTGGAGAAGGGTCTTTCTCTGAATAAGGAAAGAGGCATTGGCTTGCTTTGGGGTCCAGACATCACTCAACAATTTCTATATACAAATAATCTAAAGGTATGTTTTCTTAATTACTATCAAAGTTAGCACGCTTGATTTAAATAATCTGATTAGTTGAATTATGTCTTACTAAGTTATTTTGTTTTATGCTTGGAATTTCATGTCTGCATCCGATATTACAGTGTAAGCAATCTAAAAAATGTACCTAAAGAATGTTAGTGTTAGGGAGTTGTAATCTGGAACATGTTGATGTACTGTTAAGGTCTCGTCATGTTTGCTTGTTTTATCTATCATTATCTTTTCATTGCATCTTCCATTTGGAAGGGTGTTTCTTCAATGGTGTACATTCTTACTACTTCAGTGTAGGTTCATTTGGTAGTTGGTACATCAAGAACAATTATTTAGCTTCTTGTGGATTTCCGATTGTTGTCATTTTCTTTATGCAGTAACACTATTTAAGATGCATTATTGGTAACTAAAATGATAAGATTTATGTTGCCATATTTTGTCTCAAGTACCTATTAGGGTAGCATTTTTTTTCTACAATTGGGTATCCTGCATAACATACTGGCAAATTATTCCTTTTAACATTGCATACTGTCTCACAATTCTTGTTTACATTAGTAACTGTAGTAATTATATGTCTGATCAGTTGTATATGATAGAAGTTGTAATTGAACTACTAAAGTACATCTATTTTGTGCCCTCGGAACACAAAATTGCAAATGCGAGTCGAATTGTATGCTTCATGGTTCTAATTATGTTCCAAACATTCCTAAAATAAAAGGAAAAGAACTTTCTACGCTCATAGTTTATATTCAACATTGATAACTTAAATATGTATAGATATTGTTTATACTTTAAAGTTTAGTCTGCACATGTTATGAAATTTGCTGGTAGCACGTTATGCATTTTCCTTCATAGCATTAGAAACTGGATACTATCATGAAAATATAGAAGTTTTAATTCATACTTACTTCCAATTTTCGTTGAACAAAGTTAATCATCAGATCACATGAAGGTCCAGATGCAAGAGATAAGCGACATGATCTATTAGGAATGGACAGTGGGTATACAACTGACCATCAAGTCGCATGTGGAAAGCTAATAACACTCTTCAGTGCTCCAGACTATCCACAATTTCAGGTTATACTTCGCCACATGATTTATTCTTCACGCTTAGAGTATGCTGCAATTTGTACTTTGTACAAGTTTCATAAGTCTGATTGATTTTACAACTACTACAAATTGTATTTATTGCATATTTTCTCGTTACTCTTGGAAAAGATTGTGTACTGTTAATCTAACGGTCAATATCCGACTCCTGTATAGGCTTCGGAGGACCGCTACAACAATTCTGGAGCATATCTTGTCCTCAGCCCTCCTGATTTTGCTACCCCTGATTTCCATAGTTTTCAAGCTGTAAAGCCTCGGCCTGCGGTACGTGCTACATGTTGCATTC
This sequence comes from Lolium multiflorum, assembly GCA_030979885.1. NCBI lineage: Eukaryota > Viridiplantae > Streptophyta > Magnoliopsida > Poales > Poaceae > Lolium > Lolium multiflorum. Next base: position 112,839 of record JAUUTY010000502.1, read on the forward strand.
CTAAGCTTGAGAAGTCTATGCCTTCATTAGTATTTGATTCTGTGATGTTTACGTTGGATGAATCATTTTCCCTATTCCCTCCGATCCATAATAAGTGCAGTGGTTTTAGTTCGTTTTAGTTCAACACGCTACTTGTTATTGATCGGACATCGGAGGGAATAGAAAAAAATACCATTATGTGTATCATTTTAGTATGGTACTTATCTCTTATGGTATGGGAAATAAATATACTATTTTTTTGGTGTAGGCGAATCCCTATTATGATTTTGAGGAAGTAATTGATTCTGACGAAGAGCTAAATCTGGGCGCGATGGACACTGGCAATCTGAGCAGTTGATCATATCTTGTACTGTTGTATCATTGTAAGCTTGTGAACCATCACCATGAACTAGGGAAGTGACAACTAATTTTTCTGTAGTTGATTAAAACTAACATGCAGGCTTTTGAAGTAAATATTCTGTCATTTCTGCGAAGTTTATTTATCTGATGGTTTGTTTTCATCCTGGTCTATATCCACATAACCAGTATCAAATAATTCCTGGTAATATTTAGTGTAGAAAACCAGAATGACAGCTCAGAGGATTTTCAAGTCCAATCTTTCTGTTAGCAAATTGTCTTGGTTATCTTGCAAGGATGGGTGCTGGACTTCACCACCAAACTTGCAGGAGCCAGGCACGTTTCCCTCGGAGGATTATGCTACTTGTACCAACCCAAAACCTAAGAATGCACCAGCTGTAGTTGCGACCAAACAATGTTGGTTTCTAATTGAATTATGCAATGTTGGTTTCTGATTGATTATGCATCTGTATGCACTCCTGCCTATTCTTGTTCTTTTTCTCTGGTGATTTGTTTTTGTCCAGCCGGAATGACTGGGTGAATGCTCAATCTTTGGTGTATTTGTTTTTTTACTTCAGTTTTCTCAAAGACGTGGTAGTTAGACTAGGCAAAGCCAAGACAAAGCAGGCAAAGTACCGGGGACTTCAGTTTTCTGCTTTCTCAACTTCTCCTAGAAGCCTGTCTCCTAAACTTATTGAAATTTCTAAATTAGTCTACTCCCTCTGATCCACATTATTTGATGCTAAAATGAATGTATCTACAACTAAAATATGTCTAGATACATCTATATTAGTATCAATATGAATCGAAGGCAGTACCGAATACTAATTTAAAAGTTAAAACAAATTCAGTGCAAAGAAGCCATGCTAGAATCTAGAAAGAAATGGGCCTACAGTGGCTATGTAAAGCTGATGATGAGAGGCAGTGCATGTTTCTTCGATTAACCTCGAAGTTGAAACTCTTGGACTCTTCTTAGTTCTGCAGTGCAGTTCGAATTTTATGTACTTCTTCCCTTTAAATTAATTGACTTAGCTTTGTTTAGATAGGCATGATCTGAATTAATTGATTCAGCTTATATGGACGGAAGGAGTATATGTTAGCGTTCATCAGCGTTAGATTGTTAAGTTCAGATGTTTCAGTAAAGGAGTGCATAATCAATCAGAAACCAACATTGCATAATTCCCTGTCAGGTGTTATTGCCTTGCGGCTGCCCTAGAACTGCTGGCTTGAAATTCCCTGTCTGGTAAAGCAGCACTTCTATATCTCTTCCTCGGACCATCCATCAGTTCAGCCCATTTAATATCTTGTTGTGGTTCAGTTTTCTGATATACCAGCGCTTAATATTAGTAGTTATGTTGCTCTACATTTGTGAACACAAATTTGATATCTTGCATTTCAGCTGGCCCCGAACTGCAGGTTGGAAACTCCCTGTCAGATTGAGCACTTGTATCCTATTGACCTCTTGCTTTATCCACGCTGGTGTTTGCCGTGTGAAGACGCCGGTGAATACATAGGCCGTTGTGCCTGACGTTGGAAGATGATGTTCGTGGCGTTTTTTGGCCGGCGAGATGCGGTGACATGAATGTAGTTCGGTTTTGGCCGTCCGTGGCACAAAAATGTGTATGGTGACAAACTTGTGCAATTTGGCATCTGCTTCCGCGCCTGAATTTCTGGCAAAGAGATATGGTTGGTTCGTCACGCTTATCTTGTGGCTTTATTCGCTTTTTCCAAGAGAAGCTAGAAGTCCACGAAGGCCTTGTTTGGTAGAGGTGTTTTGATGTGGTTTGCAGTGTATTATACCGGCCTAACCTAATCAAAAATACTGAAAACATTTTTAGTCCGTTTGGCATACGAGTATTGGATGGGGCCAAGAGAGCGGCGATTTTAAAGGCGCTGGTAGGTGTAGCTGTTACATCTACCCTCTACACTCTGCTTTGAGATTGGTGAGGCTTTTGACATTTGTCTAATATAAAACTAATAATTGAAACACAAGTGAAACTTTTTTGAAACTAAAGTGATACATGAAAAATATTGTGAAACAGTCTGACAAAAAGTGAAACTGATGACATCATTGCTGACGTCACTACGGTTTGTTTCACAAAAATATTAGTGTTTCAGTTATATTTCAATTATGTTTCAAATTTGTTTCACAATTTGGTACAAAAATTGGTCAGCAAATGACTGACGTCATTGCTGACATCACTCCGGTAGGTACAGGCGCCTGTAAAAATAAGTTTTCGATGGGGCCAACCCTTGTAATCCCTGAAAAACACGCCTGCACACGTCGAGTTGAAGTGATAGTGCGACACCTCTGTCGCCTCGCGTTTTTTCTGCTCGTCATCCTTAAACTACTCATAGACTATTCATAGTGGAAGTAACTAAGGTACTCCCTCTCTCACAGTTTATTAGGCGTGCACATATCCCTAGATCGTAAATTTGATCATGTTAGCATTAGTTATATGTTATGAAAATTATATCATTAGAAAGTTTAGATGTTCTATTTTCTAATGATATATTTTTTGCATTATATAGTTTAAATATAGGTTAAATTGGTGACCTAGGGATACGGGAAAGACTAGTAAACTGAGAAGGAGGGAGTAGTAACATAGAGCTACATGCATTGCCAACTATGCAAATTGATGACATGGCATGATATTAAATGAAGAAAGAGATGATTGTGGTAACTAGCTATGTTACCATAACATCACACTTTTCAAGATAGAATGAGTCACAAGCTAATTAATACACTAATACCACATCTAAGTTACTATGCATTATGAAGGTAGTAACATAGAGTAGTGTCATATGCATGACACTACTATATGTTACTCCCCACTATTATGGACCATGCTGGGCACTTCTACCTAGAAATAGCTGCTCCTAGACCACGATTGTATCCTAGCTAGCAACACAGAAGCTATTTCACACGTACGAATGGTTAACCTTGTTTCTGGCAGGTGCTTTTGGCCAAAGGCTGTAGCACGTACAACTTCTGGTCGGCAAAACACTTCTAATCACTTCCCAAATAATGCCAAAAGAGTGTATGGAGAATCAAAATTTCCTAAGTTTGACTGTGTTTAAACAAAAGGACACCAACATTTATGCCACTAAATTAGTATCATTAGATTCATGATAAAATACATTTTTACTATATAGATATTTTGTTTCATAAATATTATTATATTTTGCGTAAACTCGGACAAAATTGAAAATAGCTTGGCTCTCCAACAAAGATGAAACTACACTCTTTTGTGGACAGAGTGAGTGGCTAACTAGTAATGACGAGTTTTTGAGGACCTCACTTTATGGCGGATGATGTGACACTATTTGTGGTTCCTTTGAAGCAGCATATCCAATACATCACTTTAATATTTCATGGGTTTGAGGAGTCACCGGCCTTTGCACCAACATCCAAAGAGCTCCGTTGTCGATAAGATTTGGCCAAGTTAGAGCATCTCCGGTCACGTTTCCCAAAGCGTCCCCCAAACCGCGCCGGACTGAGCGTTTGGGGGACGTTTTTCGTTCGTGCCGCGTTTGGGGGACGTCGCTCCCCAGCCGCGTCCCCCAAACACCGCCCCCAAACATTAAAAATACTTTTTTTGGCATTTTTATTTCAATTTACATAAACTAATATATAATTGGGAACATGGTTTACACGAAGACATAATTAGGAACATGGTTTTCCACAAACTAATACATAGTTTGAACCATGGTTGACACAAATATAAAATATTGCAAAAAAACTAAACCTAACTAGGCCGTGCATCGAAGGTTTCGTGTGTTTGCTGCCAAGAAAGAACACTCCAAGGCACACCCAATCACCCAAACTGGAAAATCTAGCTGGTGACGGTACCCCTGTTGGTTCTTGCGAGAATAGACAGAAACCTTCTTTCCATTTATGATATGATTAAAGGAGAAGATTGTTCTTTTACCAAACATATGCCGTGCACGTATTCGCTGCGAAGAAACAACACTCTTCATCAGTCGTCCTCCTCGTCGGTGCTGTCGCCGTAATAGTCCCGGCGGCAGCTCGTCGAAGACCTTGACGCTCATGTCCCTGTCTCCAAAGTAGGAAAACAGGAGGATGAAGCCGGCTTCGAGGCTGTGGTGGCACGCGAACTTCTCCCAGCCGATGTGGAGGTAAATCTTGCCGCGCGTGTCGTAGATCACGTCGACAATCCACCGGTAGTAGCCGCACGAAGCCTCCCGCAGATGCATCGTGCCCGGGCGGTCGTCGCCGGCGACGTACTCGGCGAAGGAGTCCGGCAGCCTCTGGATGCCGCGTGGGTCACCCTTGAGGACGAGGACGAACTCGAACAGCACGCCCGCCTCCACGTCCATCTCCGACGATGAAGACGACGGCGTGCGACGGCGAGCGTCGCCGCGGCCACGGCCACGACCACGACCACGACCACGACCGCTCGCCTCCGCCTCTCCTAGCCATGGCGTCGACTCTTGTTGAGATGGTGGCGGCTAGGGTTGGGGAGAGGGCGCTAGAGTTTGTGTGTGAGAGGGACGATGAGAGGCGGCCCTTTTATAGGCCGGAGAGAGGCGAGCGGTGGCGCATTAACGCCGCACACGAGCTATGCGCGAGACGCGTCGCTGCGCCTCTGCGAGAACTGCACCGTCGATGCGCCTCTGCGGGAACTGCACCATCGTTGCGCGCCAATAACTTCCGTCGCGAGGTAGGCGACAGTTAGGTTAAATTTATTGTGCCGCTGACGGGTCGGCCCCACCAGTCCCCGCCTCACTTTTCGGTGTGTCCGGCGTCCCCGGTGCGTCCCCTGTGGGGCCGGGACGAGCTCGGGGCGCCGGACACCGTATCGGGGCGCGCCGACAAAAACGGGTTTGGGGGCGCGGAAGCGTTTTTCCGCGCTCCAAATAGCTTTGGGGGACGTTTTGGGGGACACGACTGGAGATGCTCTTAACCACGATGACATTCTTGATGGCCTTCTTGGGTTGCCTCTCTCGGTTTGGTGCCTCTGTAGATTGTACTTTCAACTCCTTGAACATAGAGTGTCCGGGAAAATTCCCACTTAGAATGGGAAGTACATCACAACGGCAGGGCACACCTCTGTTGTCAAGTCGGTGCTCACATCACAATCCATTTACCACTTGATCCCACTCATTGTTCCTCCCAGGACAACACATAGCATTAACAAAATTGAGAGGCCTTCTTATGGTTGGCTGCCGATGGGCAATGCAAGGTGAATTGGGAAATGGTATGTAGACCCAAAAATCTTGGCAGCGCTGGAATTCTTAACACCGACCACTTCGCAAGATCCCTATGCTTGAGATGGCCATGGCTTGAGTGGAAGGATCTGGGTGGGCTTGGGAAACCCTTGTAATGAATTACATATGGGTCTTTTCTGGGCAGCCACAAGAATTTTGTTGAGAAATACAGAGATGACTCCCTTTTGGCAGGCAACATGGCTCAGTGGGAAAAAAATGAAAAGATATAGCTCCCCTCATTTACAAGATCTCCACTAGAAAGAAATGGAATGTGAAGCTGCCCTCAACAATACAGGATGGATCTACAAGATTAACATGAAAATAGACTTCACAATGGACCACATCCGCCCATTTGTATCTCTTTGCATTCAACTTCAAGAAATCAATCTTCATGATGACGCTCCAGATGACATTACTTAGACTATTATCAAAAATTGGCTAATACACAGCTAAATCCGCTTACATGGCACCATTCTTCATTGCAACTCCCTCGCCTACAAGCTCTTCGGTTTGGAAAATATGGGCCCCTCCCAAAATTAAGTTCTTCGCTTGTCAAGCCAGCCAAAATAGGCTTTGGGCCGCCGGGCTGTCACGAGAAGAGGTGATCTGCAAAGAGGGTTTGCTTACTTTGCCAGCGGGTGGCTGAGTCTGTAGGCCACCCTTTTGTCCATTGTAGATAAACCATGAGGCTTTGGAGCTTAATCGAGGAATGGCTAGGGGTGGGCTTCATTGATCTCGGTGCTTGCCTGACGCAAACAATCCATTCTTGGTGGTCCGTTCTGACAAAGGTGAAACTTAAAAGATTTGGCTTAGATCACCCTCGTACTTGTTGGGATATTTGTTATGAGGGCAATGATCGGGGCTTCTAGGAAAGTTAAAACATGAGGTGAAGCTTTGGATTTTAGCGGGCGACAAGCGCCTGATGAGTATGACATTATTTTTTTTCTTGCAAACTCCTTTCTTAATTAAACATGGGGAGCCATGCATAGGGTCGTACTACAATAGGTATCATTGTATTGGTTTGGTTGCTTTGGACAAATCCCTAGAGGAAAGTGTTGGACCATGGTCAGCATATATAGATAATCGATTCGATTGATTCCAAAGATCGAGCATGTGACGGGTGGTGTAGTTGGCAAATTCATTATCAGTATCACTAGCAGTGGTGGGCATGGGCATATGCGTATGCGTATCACAACATGCTCCCCACACCAGCGCAGACCTAACATGCATCTAGCCATGGCCGGCCAGCTGGAAGGTCTCCATCCAGAAGAGAGACGACCGACTCGAGATTCGAGACGCCCTGAGCCCATGATTAATCAACTGTACAAGGTTGATCGATCGAGATGTGGCTGCATATGTTCGTCCGGAAGCTTATCAATTCTTCCGCAGGCGCATTTAGAAGTTGGGAGTACGTTTAATCAGTTCTGGTACCTTGGTCATGTGCGTTCAATAGTTGTTTATGATGTCGGCAGGAGATCGATCTCGCCTGCTTCTCTGCCACTGCCTTGACCGGTTTGCGAAGTTCATCTTTTTTTTTGAACATAAAAGGATATATTATATTAGAGCACAAGTACAAGGTGAGGAACTTCGACAAGTGAAGTTTTGCAGTACAAATTTTGCAACATACAAAGAAGTTCGAAATGATGCAGTACAAATTTTGCAACATACAAACTCCAATCACCTCCGTCCCGACCACCATGGACACGACGAGAAGGAGATAGAGGGGGAGCACAACCACAAGATCCGGTTTATTGGATAAACTAACCCAAAAAAGGAACCTAACTACAGACATCCGGCCCTCCATCCCACTCACCGCCGGCCACCGTGGCCGCCGGAGATGGGGGAGAGGGAGGCCGGAGCGGGGGAGGATGGAGAGTTCGAGAGGGAGCGACACAGAGGTCGAAACGCCACACGGGCAAACCGGCAACTTGCCAAACTCTCAACAGGTTCCACCCGAAGTTCATTTCTTCTTATACCTGTAGGGCTTTCATACTCCGGCGACATTCCACCTAGGCAGCAGAGACAGTTGAGCAGCCTAGGCAGCAGGATTCTTCACGCAACCTCGACCTTCTGCAGTTCTGCGCTAGAGATGTTACTGCCACCAGCAGATATTAATTTGTAAGTGGATGAAATTTCAAAAAAAGAAAAAATCGTAAGTGGATGTAAATTGAGCGTTTTTTGTTCGTATAAACAAGAAATAGGAAAACACGTAAATAGATCTATTTTTTGTTTGCGCCGAACACATTTGCGGTCTAAACCCTAGGCCCACACCCTCAACTCCTACAATTGAACCATGTTCATGATTTAGGAGTTTGATCCCGTCATCGGGTGGGTTACCTGGCGACGTGGACTTCTTCAACCGGGAGCTTATCATCATCCTCGACGAGGAGCATGAGGATGAAGACGAAGGCCTTGACGATGACAAGGACAACGGCCACGGCCACGGCGATGCCCTCTTCGAGAACACAAAAATCTCCAGACATCGGAGTTCTAGCCGGTGGACTTGACGGAGGAGGCGGACAGTGAAATGGTCATCGCCTAGAGTGAGCTCGACCAGTGGATGGCCTCGCCGTCCAACTACGGGAGTCTGCGGTAGCTCAAGGGAGGTCAGTGACTCCTCTGATCACGCATGGGTGCACTCAGGCATGTGCGTTGTCCCCCCCCCCTCCCCCGCTGCTGCTGGTGCAACAGACGACTATGTACTAACCATGGCCTTGGGTGGCTAAGGTCTTCGTCCACCTTGATATCGACGACCCATACAAACCGAAATGGATACAGTTTATGTCTAAAATGGATCGAGCCGCTCCTTTAGAAAAAAGAAAATAAACTAAAGACTTGACGGGAGTGTATGAATTCCGACCCGTTCCGATCGATCGGGTGGCATGAATGCCCTGCCCTAGTAGTGCGTATCCACACTGTCAGTAGTACTCCCTCCATCTCAGTTTACTAGTCTTCCCCATATACCTAGGTTGCCAATTTAACATATATAATTTAAATTATATAATGCAAAAATTATATCATTAAAAAGTAAAACATCTAAACTTTTTAAAGATATAATTTTTATAACATATAAATAATGCTAAGTTGATCAAATTTGCACCCTAGAGTTGACGCCTAATAAACCGTACGAGAGGGAGTGAATATTTTCGTGCAGCTGCAACCCGCGAATCCAGAAAATATCTTTCATGCTGTCAGGCCCCCACCACGTCAACTTGACGTAGGACGACTGCCCCCTCCCTACTCATGCTCCCCCCACAGGAAAATTCGACGAGGCTCGCATGATTGCACGCAACGCCGGCCGGCTAGACCGAGACGCCCCCATGCATACGGACGCGCCGACGCACGCGGGACCGTCGGCAGGTCGAGCGCCGTCGGCTCCACGGCGTAACCAGTCCCGATCCGGTCTTCTGGCGGCTCCGAACCCACGATTGTGCTTCTGTGGGTTTCCTTTCGATAGCTAGCTGCCAGTAGCAGGCAGGTAGCAGGTCGTGTCAATTTGTCTTGGTGACTTGGTTGAGTATGGATAGGATGGTCGTCAGCTACTCAGCTGTACTGTATGTCGACGTGCCTCCAGAGCCCGAGCTCGAACCTCGCAGATCATCAAATACCGAGTCTCCAGGTAGCCTAAATGAGTACCATGATTCTGTGGTATCGGGCTTGTACCCCTGGTGCGTCGTTTGCTTCAAACCCCTATGCATACGCTTGGTCGGCGACTATCTTTCTTTTTGCCAAATCTAATGTCTCATCTAATTTTTCAGCGAAACTATTTTAAAATCGAATCCCCAAGTTTGGCTACTCAACCAGGATGGTGCCAAAGTTGTACATGACATCACCACGGATAAGCAGCATGCTAAGTCACCCCTAGGGTTAGCAACACAATTGTTCAGATATAAGGATTTCAGCAAGAATTTGGAAAGAATAGAGAAGCAAAAAACATTCCACTAAATGAGGTAATTCGTGTTGCAAAATTGCAACTAATGGGTAAAAATTGAAATTTTACTTCTAAAATAAACGAAGATTCCGTGGCCAGACGAGGTTGTTTAGTGATATAAGTGGAACCGTCACTTTACCGACTTTCCTACTACTAATCAACATGCATGCTAGTGAAGTACTTAACGTACAACCGGAGGAATACTAACAAAGATGTTTCTCTGTCACGCTAATTCAGTTCTAGTCCGGTAGAGTACGTCCCGGGGAAATTTTCAGTGGGTTGGCCTTAGCTAGTGCGGGAAAGCGGGATTCAACGAAAGTTTAAGCACGGCGCTACTTGTGGCGTGACGAGTGTAAAAAAGACAAGGCGAGCCGCGCGAAGGAAGATGGCGACGCGATCGCGCGCCGCACGCACCGGGCGTCGTGGTTCATTCATTGGCCGCGCTGTGCTTGTGGATTACATCGTCGGCTCGTCGCTGAAGAAAACTAGTGTGTCGGGTTCGTCAACCTGGCCGGGGACGTAGGTTCTGTTGAATGTGGGTGTATACGAATCGGACGGAATTGAGGTGAATTTTGCCTTTACTATATTCTGTATCATATTCTTTTAACGGACACTATAGGAATGTGGCGATATGCCGAGGGCCAGGAACCCTCGGCATAGTCTGCTTTGGCCGTCGGCGTAGGCTATGCCGAGGGCCGCCCTCGGCGTAGCTCCTCAGCGTATAACTCCCTCGGCAAAGTCACTATCGCCGTCGGCGTAGCCTGGCCCTTAGGCGTAGGCGCGTAGCACGCTACGCCGACGGCAAAACCCTCGGCATAAACTTTTAAAAAATTCAAATTTCTTTTTTCCAAAAAAATTCAAAAAAAATCGAAAAAATAAATATTTTTTCTATATGCCGAGGGCCGCCCTCGGCGTAGCTCCTCAGCGTATAACTCCCTCGGCAAAGCCACTATCGCCGTCGGTGTAGCCTGGCCCTCGGTGTAGCACGCTACGCCGATGGCAAAACCCTCGGCATAAACTTTAAAAAAATTCAAATTTCCTTTTTCCAAAAAAAATCAAAAAAAAATCGAAAAAATAAATATTTTTTCTATATTCCGACGGCAAAACCCTCGGCATAGACTTTTAAAATTTTACTTTCTTTCACACCTTTTTTTCGTTTCTTTTTGTTTTTTTACTTGTTTATCTTTCACCCAATACACTTTTAACTCTAAGTACACTTAATCTTAGGTCAAATTATAATTATAGTTAAACTTCCCAGTCGGTCACCCATCCTCACACTACTCCAGCCTCAGCACGCTTAACTTCTTGGTTCCATTCGAATGAGCTTCCATTAAAGAATTGACACCTCTTGCTGATAATAATAGCATATCAACCCTATTAACCCTTGAACCGTGATGCATACATCTTTATTTTTGAATCCCAAACAATTACTTAAGTAGACAACAATGAATATATAAGTAATAATAATATTGAATTCAAATAACAATAAAATGATTTTATTTTTTGGTCTTTTTCTATTTAATATGGAATAATTAATATCTTTAAATCGGAAAATCGAAATTCCACAAATAATATGTCTAAATCGATCAGAAAAATGAGATGAATCTAAATATAACATCCATATCATCATTTGAACCTAAAAATTGGAGGAAACCAAATATGACGCCCAATTTGCCATGTGGCCAAAACGGCTCCCTCGGGAGAGGCGAAATGGCCGTATCGGACGCGCTGGTGCACCATTCGCCAACACGCTAAACAGACAAAAATTAGCACATAAAGTGATATGTTATAGACCTACAAACATTTTTTGTGGAATTTATTGAGCGACGGAAAGTGTACCCTGATGTCTACGGGTGCTTCTATTCTTGTAGACAGTGTTGGGCCTCCAAGAGCAGAGGTTTGTAGAACAGCAGCAAGTTTCCCTTAAGTGAATCACCCAAGGTTTATCGAACTCAGGAGGTAGAGGTCAAAGATAGTCCTCTCAAGCAACCCTGCAATTAAGATGCAAAAAGTCTCTTGTCCGCAACACACCTAATACACTTGTCAGATGTATAGGTGCACTAGTTCGGCGAAGAGATAGTAAAACACAGGTGGTATAGATGGTAGTAAACAGTAATTGCGATATGAAACAAATATTGCAGCAAGCGAACATGTAGCAGAACTTGTTGGAAACGGTGTTTCAATGCTTAGAAACAAGGCCTAGGGATCATACTTTCACTAGTGGACACTCTCAACAATGCAATCATAATTGAATATAAATAAGCACTTCATTATGCTATTCTGAATTACTCTCTGGCTGGATAACGAACACTAATTCACCATGTAGGGATGCAAAGCAAACCTTAAAGATGTATTACCAAGTACAAATAAACACCCCACGCTGTCACTTTGAGCATTTAGGAGGTACTAAGACACCACAATTTCATAGAGACATCCAACTCAAATCATAACCCAATGAACAAGTATTCTGTGAAATATAGCCTAAGAGACCCACACGGTGCACACACTGTCACCTTTACACACGTGGGACAAGGAGTCTCCAGAGATCACATAAGTAAAATCCACTTGAATAACATAACTACATCTAGATTACAAAGCTCATCATATGGATCTCAATCATGCAAGGCAATTCATGAGATCATTGTATTGAAGTACGAGAGCGAGATTAACCACATAGCTACCGGTAGAACCCTCCCTCGGGGAGAACTACTCCCTCCTCATCATGGGAGACAACAATGGATGGAGATGGCGGTGGTGTCGATGGAGATGCCTTCCGGGGCAATTCCCCCGGCGTGCCGAACAGAGACTGTCCCCGATCTTGGCTTCGCGATGGCGGCGCTCTGTAACTTTTCGTATCGTGGCTTATCTCTTTAGGGTTTTCGAGGCGAGACTTTATATAGGTGGAAGGGCAGCCTCGGGGAGCCCGTGGGGCCACGCATAGGGGGCGCCCCCATTGGCCGCGCCGCCATATGGGGTGGGCCCCCTGGCTCCCCTCTTATCCCTCTTCGATGCTCTGGAAGCTTCCAGGAAAATAAGGTTCTGGGCGTTGATTTCGTCCAATTCCGAGAATATTTCCTTTGTAGGATTTCTGGAACCAAAAACAGCAGAAAACAGGAACTGGCACTTCGGCATCTTGTTAATAGGTTAGTTCCGGAAAATGCATCAAAACATCATAAAGTGTGAAAAAAACATGCAAAACATGTAGGTATTGTCATAAAACTAGCATGGAACATAAGAAATTATAGATACGTAGCATCCCCAAGCTTAGTTCCTACTCGCCCTCGAGTAGGTAAACGATAACAACAATAATTTCTGAAGTGACATGCTACCATCATAATCTTGATCAACATTATTATAAAGCATATGAGATGAATGGAGTGATTCGAAGCAAAAGATTGCTAACAAAAGATAATGACTAAACAATTGAATCATATAGCAAAACTTTTCATGAAAAGTACTTTCAAAACAAGTGTCAACAAGGCTTGCATAAGCGCTAACTCATAAGCAATAAATTCAAAGAAGAATGCATTGAAGCAACACAAAGGATGATTAAGTTTCAGCAATTGCTTTCAACTTGTAACATGTATATCTGATGGATATTTGTCAACATAAAGTAATATAACAAGTGCAATAAGTAAACATGTAAGAATCAATGCACAGTTAACACAAGTGTTTGCTTCTAAGATAGAAAGAAGTAGGTAGACTGACTCAACATAAAGTAAAAGAATGGCCCTTCGCAGAGGGAAGCGTGGATTACTATTTTTGTGCTAGAGCTTTTATTTTGAAAACATCACTACAAGAAAAGTTCCCATAGACAACGTCCCAACATCGTCCACTAAGGGGTATTTTTCGTCGCCTATGGGCCTAACCCGACGATATGGGTTCTGTTGTCGAAACTGCGTCAGGCAAAGTCCAACGACGATTTTTCGGTCCGTCGCGCTTGGGCGCCTTCCGCCACGGAAAATCGGACCGTTGCCCAAGTGTTTCCGGAGCCCGTTGACTGCCGACGTCATGCAAACCGACATGTGGCGACGCCGTTAATCGCGCACGGCGTTAACCGGCGAAACCCCGTGGTAGATGGTAGGCCCACACGAGGCCTGCCACGTCTTAAGCGGGCCGGGCGGATGACATAGTTTGACCGGTCAACTATATAGCTGCTGGTCCATTAGTTACGTGGGCCGGCCTAACCTCTAATGTTGACGGTCAAAACTTAAATGGGCCGGCCCATTTAACATGTGGGTCCACTTACAGCAACTGGCCGCCCAAGAAGCAAGTGGGCCGGCCAAACACAGTGGGTCCCACTTTCCGTTAAAAGGCCGGCCCATTTAGTGTGTGGGGTCCACCATATGGGCCACCAACAAGCTAGTGGGCGGGCCAAAACACGTGGGTCCCACTATCTGTTAAAGGGCCGGCCCATTTAGTATGTGGGTCCACCATATAGCAGTCGGCCCAACAAGATAATCGGCCAAAAAACACAGTGGGTCCCACCTTCTGTTAAAGGGCCGGCCCATTTAGTATGTGGGTCCACCATATAGCATGGGCCGGCCCACCAAGATAGTGGGCGGCCAAAAACACAGTGGGTCCCACATTCCCGTTAATGGGCGGGCCATTTGGTATGTGGGTCCACTATATAGAAAGGGGCGCCCAAGAAGATAGTGGACGGCAAAAACACAAAGGGTCCCACCTTCCTATTAAAGGGCCCCATTTACCATGTGGGACCACCATATAGCAAGTGGGCCGGCCCAACAAGATAGTGGCCGGCCAAAAGCACAAAGTGGGCCCCACTTTCCAAAGGGCCGCCCAATTAGTATGTGGGGTCCACCATATTGCAAGTGGGCGCCCAACAAGATAGCGGGTCGGCCAAAAACATAGGTGGGTCCCACTTTCCTCTTAAAGGGCCGGCTCATTTAGTATGTGGGGTCCTCCACAAAGCAAATGGGCGGCCCAACTAATTAGTGGGCCGGCCCGAGGAGCGGGGTCCACCTTAAAGCAAGTGGGCCCCCAATTAGAGTGTGGGTCCACCGTAAATCAAATGGGCGGCCCAAGAAGTAAGTGGGCCCCCGTTTAGTTGTATATATGCCGCATAATATGCGCTTTAGGATTTTGCGGGCAGCACATATGTGATTTCGTTTAATTGGGCCGTTTAAGGGATGGGAATTCGTGATTTAGATATTGAGAATATTTACGCAGCATTGATTTCTGTCGGATAGCCTCACTTACCACAAGCACCAAAGAAAAATGCGCGAAAGAACTATAAAAACTAACTAAATATTACATCAGCTGCAAGGCATTGAAAAAAATATTACAGAACCCAGAGAAATTGAATGGTAATTAAACCTAGCAATACAATGAAGCGATCCGGCAATCTTTTAAGTTGTCCATGCAGCACCTATATCTGAAACAAAGACATTACAAGTTAAGACAGCAACAATGGAAAGGCAAAGACACTACAATATTGTTTGCCAAAGAATTTGGAACTCATCATTTCGTCGTTATAACAAGATCATTGTAATGCGCACAATAAGCAAACAAAGAGTGCATGCCGCATACCAACAGCCAATATAACAGAGCATGTTAGAATGAAACAGCAGACTTACTACTGTCGAGTCCCATGCAAACCAACATGTTCAGGGAGTACAAAATTGGCATGAACAACATAGTAGCAGGCTATAAATTTTGTAACAACGACTGAGCAAGATGAAGTTATGATGGATACATCTACAGAGCAGGGAATGTAAACCAAAAATAGAAGTTACGATGGCAAAAGCTAAAGAGGAGGGAATGTGAACCAACATGTGCCAAGTGCAATTACTTCATTTTGGCCGTGAACTAAATAATACTCCTGAACTTATAGTGAAGGGGATGCAAATCAAGATGTTTCGGGATATAAACTTGTAATGAGCAACACATAGAGGATAGTTAATGCTGGAGCTTAGGATGGACCAGATACAGAATATAGTGGGATCACCTGTGAACTTGTATAAGAGGGAATGCAAACCAATATGTTCAGCTTTCCATATGTGAGCGTCATGCCAAGTCAGAGAAACAAGTCAATAATGCAGCTTTTGAAGAACAAGATGGCACGCAAAATTATTATCTAGTAGTATGACAAGTTTATTTGTACTACAAGCTAGATAGCAGAGTGATAGCATGCCAAACTAAGTCCTTACTTTGTTAGCTTACAATGAACTAGATACAAAACAATGGCATCACCTGTAGTACAGGGAATGCAAGCCAACATGTTCATGGAGTAAAAATTGGCACAAACAACATAGTAGCAGGCCATAATTTTTGTAACAACGACTGAGCAAGATAAAGTTATGATGGCTAGATCTACAGAGCAGGGAATGTAAACCAAATATAGAAGTTACGATGCCAAAAGCTATAGAGCAGGGAATGCGAACCAACATGTGCAATTACTTAAAATTGGCGATGAACTAAATAATAGCAGGATGTTACTATAATACCTATAATTTTTGTAACAACGACTGAGCAAGATAGAAGTTATGATGGCTACATCTACAGAGCAGGGAATGCAAACCAAAATGTTCAATCGCTTAAAGTTAGCAATGAAGTAGAAAATAGCAAGGTGTTACGGTCATAGCTAGGAATGAACTAAAAGAGCTTCAGACAAACAAGCATCTGAACCCAGAACATGGCGCTAAAACAAGGGACTTACATTAGGAGAAACACTCTGTGGGAGTCACAGATCTTCCTGGGGTTGATAGATCCGGTGATGAAGTACGCTACATGTGCTACTTGGGGTTGGAGAGACGGCCATTACACTTCATGGTTACTCATCTCGTCTGCAAAAACGTAACGCGCGTCGTTAGCACAAACAGGTTCCCCCAAGATTAAACAAGAACTTGCAGGCAAGCAATAGAAAAGCGACAGTAGAAGAGTTTAGATCATGCACGGCGCCGGTGAAGCAGATCCGGTTCATGCACAGCGGTGTCGGTGAGCAAGATCCGATGCGGTGGACGACGGATCCGACGACTCCGGTGGGGTGGACGATGCCGCAGCTGAAGCGACTGCGGTAGACTGGGATGAGCATATGGTTTCAAGGTTCGGCGGGGATGATCCGGTCCGGTTGATGACGGCGTCGATGAAGCGGCAGGCAGCCGGATGATGAGGATCGCGAGGGCTCGGGTAGGCCAGGGAAGTCCGGCGGGGATGTTCCGGTGCGGTGGTCGTGGAGGTGGTAGAGAGAGGGACTTGAGAAGTTCCGGTGGGTGGTCTCGAGAGACTGAGGGAAATGAATTTTTTTGGGAGGGTATCCGGGGCTAGGGAGGTGGTGATCCAAAAAATGACGGCGAGACCCCCCCACCAACCGACTTTGCTGTCATCTCCACAGGGGTAGAATCAGAATTTGGAAGCGTGTGAAATTTTTGTATTTTGTGGGCGGGAAGTTTTGCCGCTATGAGATTTTGAATTTTGCTAAGGTCCAAGTATAATGATAAAAAATTGTGAGACCGTACTAGTACCTCTGTTCAAGGCCGACTGTAAAATCAAATCATCATCAAGTTGAACATCGGTTACTACCATGATCATCATCGGACACAGATCTGGTGACATGCACCTGAAATTGGTGCATTCGTTGCAAAGTATAATGCTAAAAAATTTAGTGACCGTACTAGTACTTCTGTTCAAGCCCGAGTGCAACATCAAATCATCATCACGTTGAAAATTTGTTACCATGATCATGATCTATCTCTAAATTTGGCGCATCCGCTAAATCTGCAAAGTATAATGATAAAGAAATTGTGAGACAGTAGTAGTACTTCTGTTCATGGTCGAGTGCAAAATCAAATCATCATCACGTTTAAAATTTGTTACCATGATCATGATCTACCTCTGAAAATGGGCGCATCCTCTAAAACTTGCAAAGTATAATGATACAAAATTGTGAGACCGTACTAGGACTTATGTTCAAGGTCGAGTGCAACATCAAATCATCATTTCATTGAAAAGTGTGTTACCATGATCATGATCTATCTCTGAATTTGGCGCATCCGCTAAATCTCGCAAAGTATAATGATAAAAAATTGTGAGAATGTACTAGTACTTATGTTCAAGGCCGAGTGCAGGATCAAATCATCATCACGTTGAAATTCGTTACAACGATCATGACATATCTCTAAAATTGGCGCATCCGCTAAATCTCGCAAAGTATAATGATAAAAAAATTGTGAGACTGTACTAGTACTTGTGTTCAAGGCCGAGTGCAGGATCAAATCATCATCACGGTGAAATTTGTTACAACGATCATGACATATCTCTTAAATTGGCGCATCCGCTAAATCTTGCATGTGGCGCATCTCGGCGGAGCAACAGGCCGGTGCTATCAAGGTTGAGGCGTCGTAGCGTCATCGGGCTCTCTTTTTTGATAGATCTTCTACATGGCGCGGCGCACCGCCCGTCGAGAAGCAGTCACATGTGATACCGAGGTGGAGACGTCGCCGGCATCCTCGAGGCGCGACCGCCCTTCTATGAGCCAGCGTCGACTCAAGGTATGAATCCATGCGTTGTCGCGCCCCTTCTTCCGATGAAGTGGGGTGCCTTAGATTTATTGTTCTTCTCTTACGATTATTTCGAGCCGAACATGTGTGCTCTTTCTCTGAATATATTGCTTGAAAAGCTAACCAAGTTAATTAAATTCACTTCGTTCTTAATCTTGCGTGCTAATTCTGTTATTTTTGCTGACAGTGGTGCGCGCAAGGAGATTTATTTGTGGGTGTGCTGAGCTGTTAGGCCTAAGTCGAAATCCTCAGCTTAACGAGGCCTCAGCTTAACACATAAAAAAGGTGTTCAATCTCGCCCACAATGTCCTTTTCTTTCCTCTTCCTTTATTGGAACTTGTTTTGCAGACAAGGAAAGTGGCACGTGTAATGTGAGTAAAACCCTCTTAGCCAAAATCAGCTACAAGCAAGATTTTCTGTATTGTAGATGCCCCAATTGACTCTAATCCCCAATGTAGTCTTTTTTTATGTCAGTATAGACTTCTTTACATGGCATGCATTTGCCTAATGAGCAGCATTGTATTGCCATTCTAGCCAACCTGATCGATATGTCAAGCTTCATGCACGAGATGCCATGTTTAATTTACTCCCTCACTCCGATCCATATTTCTTGGTGTAAAATGAATGTGAATCGAAGGGAGTACTTTTCTTAGATACTAGTAGTACTATACCATTTCAAAAAAAATACTAGTACTACTACATCACAAATGCATCAAAAGAGTACTACCATCACAAGACCACCACGGTTGTACTAGTAGAGTTTAATACTGAACTTCCAAAGGGAATAAGATTACACATATGAACTTTAAACAGGACCAGGAGCATGAGGGCCAGCAGCAGGGGCGTTGACTGGGAACAAGCCAGGCAAGACGTAATTCTGGAGGAAGAGGCCATATGCTGCGTGCTTGGCCTTGGTTGCAGGGCGGTGCTTCCCCGATGTACTTAGGCCTACACCCGTCGCATGCTGGATCAGGCTGCGGATGTCCTTCTGGAGGATTTTGCCACAGAATGGGCAAAATAGCTCCCCGCGCTTGCGGAAACGAATTTCACCACCCTTCAGCCGCTTCAGAACGTAGCGGCTCTTCTGGTCCCTGCGCTCCTTGTTGTCGTCCATGTCATCAGAATATTCCTGTGAATTATAAAGTACATAATAATCAGGTGCTTAATGACAGATCGAATAAATACTGCACTATCATAAGCAAACCTTAGAAACCCTAAAATTAAATGTGTAGAACAAGTAAATGGCAGAAGAAATCATACTAAATCACGAGAAAACCCTATGAACAGCAATGAACATAAGCCACAACAATTGCAAGTCCACTAAGTATGAACACATAAATTAATTATATGACAAATCAAGCCAACTACATGGCAGATTAGTCGAAATTAAACTAGAATCTGACCGTACGAACCGTAGAATCAAGTACGTCTACAAGAACAAGGTAGGAGATCAAATCAATCAAGAACCAGGTTCGTGCAAACCACGTGAACAGTAATATGACACAAAAAGGATCGGGACAGTTTCGGTAAAAGAGCAGTACCTCCTCGTCGTCACCCTCGACATCCTCCTGGAACTGAACGTTTGGGCCGAAATCGTCGAAGGGGTCGAGGTCCGCGTCCAGCACCGGGTCTAGGAAGACCTCGCCGTGGTGGCCTGCAACGCCTTGCAGATCTTCGGCGGGAGCAACGGCGTTGCTATCCACCTTCTCCTCGACGGCCAGGACGCCCGTTTCGACCGAGGTCGAAGAATCAGACAAGCAGAGGAGACGAGCGGCCTGGGTACCCGGTGAAGCCTCACCCGCCGCGACGGCCACTACCGCAGAGGCATCCTCTGCGCGAGCGGCCGCCGATTGCTCCGCCTCGTACGCAAGACCTGTCTTCATGCTGCTGCGGTTGGAAACGAGGAAGTCGATGCCTCGGAGGTGCGGTGAGTTGATGGGAGGGGAGAGGACGAGCTCGCGAGAGACGATGAGGCCGATTATTTTATAGCCTCTGACTCTCTGTATCAGAATGGCATTAGTTGTGGACGCGAGAGACGATGAGGCCGATTAGTTGTGGACGCGTGAAGTCGTGCATGTACTCGATTCTCACGTATACCAATACTTCCAAACGTCATAAGTAATTCACAATCATTCAGAATAATATGAGACCTTAACATTTTATTGTTTGTGTCAGATATTGTCCATGAAAAATAACATCCTTCAAAAAATAAATCCCCTATGCCAATCCGGTCATGCCCGTCTACTCCAACTAGCTTCCTCGAGTAATTTGTCACCTTACATTCTTAAAATGAACCAAAATTTGGCACAGGGGCATCACATGGAAAATGATGTTACCATTCTCTCTTCCCATTTTTGTTTGAATTTTTCAAAATTGTCATGCCCTAACGGAAAAAATGTATGTTCCTTCTATGAAGCATGTATCAGAATGGCATTACCAAAACCTGGGGGTGGCGGGGCACATGGTGGTGTGATGATACATCACATTTGGACCACACAACACAATTTGGACCAACCAAAAAAATTCAACCACCCTACACAAACCCTGGTCAAAACTAGTTTGACCAATATTACAAAAGTTGTACATAATTCAGAAACCGTCAGAAATATACGAAGCATTCAGGAGTCAATACTGAAGACAAAGCAATTATGCCAAAAGACGAAGGCAGAGGAGGAACAGGTCTTGCTATATTGCACAACAAAGCCAAATTCAACTTTTCATCGATTCCAAAATTCTGGCTGCAATTAGCACACCCTGGTCTCCTGATGTCGCAATAGTTGGCTGCTGGGAGCGGAGACACTCGACTTCCTTCTTCAACTTATCGCACTCTGTGCGAACTTTCAAGTACTTCGTCTCGAAATATTGCGCATGTTCAGCATGCAACTCCACTTCCTGTTGAAAACTTTCACAGTCACAGTTGCAATCACACTGACCAGCCTTGTCAGTGACCACACTCATCGGTGGCTGGGCGCGTAGTTCCTCGACTTCCTTCTTCAACTTCTTACACTCCGCGAGAACGTCTGAGTACCGTTTATCAAAAGAAGATTGCACGGAACGGGCATTCTCCTTCGATATGGCACGATTTAAAATGCACCTGCCCACGAGGTGGCGGATTTTCTTATGAAGGATGGTGTTGTGGCCCTTGATCTGGTCCAGTTTCGCGGAGAATCGTGTTATCACATCCTGCATTGCAAATTCAACAGCAATGAAGTATGCAGAGTGCAGATGAGGGGGGAGAAATAAACAAATGGAGTGCCAACCTCTTCAATATGCCTGAGAGCTGCAAAGTCCTTGTCCATAGGAACCTCTTCAACGATGGAACCGCCATCCCTGGAAGAAAGACATTTAAGTAGTTGGATCTGGCAGCCAGCAAGGAGGCGATGAAACTGCGGCACGGCAATGGAAACATACACGGCCGAAGATGCACACACGCGCACTGGCTGCTCCTCTCCCGGAGACTGGGCATTCGTCTCTGATTCTGCATTCATGATACCAAACCTATGCAAGAGTTTGAGGTTTCTGTTCTGAAGGGTGGTGTTGTGGCCCTTTAATCTCATAATCCCTTCCTGCATGGAATGTTGGGCCTCCAAAGGTTTGTAGAACAGCAAGTTTCCCTTAAGTGGATTACCCAAGGTTTATCGAACTCGGGAGGAAGAGGTCAAAGATATCCCTCTCATGCAACCCTGCAACCACAAAGCAAGAAGTCTCTTGTGTCCCCAACACACCAAATAGGTGCACTAGTTCGGCGAAGAGATAGTGAAATACAGGTGGTATGAATATATATAAGCAGTAGCAACGGTGCCAGAAAATAGCTTGCTGGCGTGTGGTGTAGTATTGCAGCAGTAGTAACACAGTAAAACAGTAAACAAGCAGTAGTAACTCAGCAGTATTTAGGAACAAGGCCTAGGGATTACACTTTCACTAGTGGACACTCTCAACATTGATCACATAACAGAATAGATAAATGCATACTCTACACTTTTGTTGGATGATGAACACATTGCGTAGGATTACACGAACCCTCAATGCCGGAGTTAACAAGCTCCACAATAATGCTCATATTTTAGTAACCTTTAGTGTAAGATAGATCAAAAGACTAAACCAAGTACTAGCATAGCATGCACACTGTCACCTTCATGCATATGTAGGAGGAATAGATCACATCAATATTATCATAGCAATAGTTAACTTCGCAATCTACAAGAGATCATGATCATAGCATAAACCAAGTACTAACACGGTGCACGCACTGTCACCTTTGCACACATGCAGGAGGAATAAAACTACTTTAATAACACATCACTAGAGTAGCACATAGATAGTAGTGATACAAAACTCATATGAATCTCAATCATGTAAGGCAGCTCATGAGATCATTGTATTGAAGTACATAGGAGAGAGATTAACCACATAGCTACCGGTACAACCCCGAGCCTCAATGGAGAACTACTCCCTCCTCATGGGAGCAGCAGCGGTGATGAAGATGGCGGTGGAGATGGCAGCGGTGTCGATGGAGAAGCCTTCCGGGCACTTCCCCGCTCCGGCAGGTGCCGGAACAGAGACTCTGTCCCCCATCTTGGCTTCGCGATGGCGGCGGCTCTGGAACTTTTCTCGTATCGTGGCTTCCTCCCTAAGGGTTTTCGATGCAGGGGCTTTATATAGGCGAAGAGGCGGCGCAGGAGGGTCAAAGGGGCGACGAGACCATAGGGTGGCGCGGCCAGGGCCTGGGCCGCGCCACCATGTCATCTGGCCCACCAGCCCCCTCGCGGCTCTCGGGTGTTCCGATGCTTCCGGCAAAATAGGAACTGGGCGTTGATTTCGTCCAATTCCGAGAATATTTCGTTACTAGGATTTCTGAAACCAAAAACAAGAAAACAGGAACTGGCATCTTGTTAATAGGTTAGTTCCAAAATGCGTAAATACGACATATAATGTGCATAAAACATGTAGGTATCATCAATAAAGTAGCATGGAACATAAGAAATTATGGATACGTTGAGACGTATCAGCATCCCCAAGCTTAGTTCTGCTCGTCCCGAGCAGGTAAAACGATAACAAAGATAATTTCTTAAGTGACATGCCATCATAACCTTGATCATACTATTGTAAGCATATGAGATGAATGCAGCGATCAAAACAATGGTAATGACATGAGTAAACAACTGAATCATAAAGCAAAGACTTTTCATGAATAGTACTTCAAGACAAGCATCAATAAGTCTTGCATAAAAGTTAACTCATAAAGCAATAATTTAAAGTATAGACATTGAAGCAACACAATGGAAGATTAAGTTTCAGCGGTTGCTTTCAACTTGTAACATGTATATCTCATGGATAATTGTCAACATAGAGTAATATAACAAATGCAATATGCAAGTATGTAAGAATCAATGCACAGTTCACACAAGTGTTTGCTTCTTGAGGTGGAGAGAAATAGGTGAACTGACTCAACATAAAGGTAAAAGAATGGTCCTTCAAAGAGGAAAGCATCGATTGCTATATTTGTGCTAGAGCTTTGGTTTTGAAAACATCAAGAGAGCATAAAAGTAAAGTTTTGAGAGGTGTTTGTTGTTGTCAACGAATGGTAGTGGGCACTCTAACTACCTCATCAACCAGACTTTCAAGAGCGGCTCCCATGAAGGACGTTATCTCTACCAGCAAGGTAGATCATCCCTCTTCTCTTTTGTTTACACATGTACTTTAGTTTAGTTTTTCTTTATTTATGGATGACACTCCTCCCAACCTTTTGCTTACACAAGCCATGGCTAACCGAATCCTCGGGTGCCTTCCAACATTCACATACCATGGAGGAGTGTCTATTTGCAAAATTAAGTTGCTTACTGATGAATCAGAGCAAAACATGTGAAGAGAATTATTAATGAAAGTTAATTAATTGAGGCTGGGAACCTCATTGCCAGCTCTTTTTGCAAAATTATTGGATAAGCGGATGAAGCCACTAGTCCATTGTGAAAGTCTGTCAAAAGTAAATGACAAGATCGAAAGATAAAACACCACATACTTCCTCATGAGCTATAAAACATTGACACAAATAAGAGGTGATAAATTTTGAATTGTTTAAAGGTAGCACTCAAGCAATTTACTTTGGAATGGCGGAGAAATACCATGTAGTAGGTAGGTATGGTGGACACAAATGGCATGAATATTGGCTCAAGTATTTGGATGCATGAGAAGTATTCCCTCTCGATACAAGGTTTAGGCTAGCAAGGTTATTTGAAACAAACACAAGGATGAACCGGTGCAGCAAAACTCACATAAAAGACATATTGTAAAT
Source organism: Lolium multiflorum (assembly GCA_030979885.1). Taxonomy (NCBI): domain Eukaryota; kingdom Viridiplantae; phylum Streptophyta; class Magnoliopsida; order Poales; family Poaceae; genus Lolium; species Lolium multiflorum. Next base: position 137,149 of record JAUUTY010000502.1, read on the forward strand.
ATTATAAGACTCTACACCGTCTTCCTTGTTGTTCAAACTCAATACTAGAAATTATCTAGACCTTAGAGAGACCAATTATGCAAACCAAATTTTAGCAAGCTCTATGTATTCCTTCATTAATGGGTGCAAAGCATATGATGCAAGAGCTTAAACATGAGCACAACAATTGCCAAGTATCACATTATCCAAGACATTTTACCAATTACTACATGTAGCATTTTCCAATTCCAACCATATAACAATTTAACGAAGAGGAAACTTCGCCATGAATATTATGAGCTAAGAACACATGTGTTCATACGAACCAGCGGAGCGTGTCTCTCTCCCACACAAGGATGAACTTATTCAGAGAACTAAGATAACAAAACAAAAACAAAAATAAAAACACACAGACGCTCCAAGTAAAGTACATAAGATGTGACCGAATAAAAATATAGTTTCACTAGAAGAAACCTGATAAGTTGTCGATGAAGAAGGGGATGCCTTGGGCATCCCCAAGCTTAGATGCTTGAGTCTTCTTAAAATATGCAGGGATGAACCACCGGGGCATCCCCAAGCTTAGACCTTTCACTCTTCTCGATCACATTATATCACCCTCTTCTATTGACCCTTGAAAACTTCCTTCACACCAAACTTCAAGCAAACTCATTAGAGGGTTAGTGCATAATCAAAAATTCACATGTTCAGAGGTGACACAATCATTCTTAACACTTCTGGACATTGCACATAACTTCTGAAAGTTAATGGAACAAAGAAACTCATTCAACTTAACAAAAGCGGCAATGCGAAATAAAAGGCAGAATCTGTCAAAAACAGAACAGTCCGTAAAGACGAATTTAAATATGGCACCAGACTTGCTCAAATGGAAAAACTCAAAACTAATGAAAGTTGCGTACATATCTGAGGATCACGCTCGTAAATTGGCAGATTTTTTCGAATTTTCTACAGAGAACTGTGCCCAGATTCGTGACAGACAGCAATGCTGTTTCTGCGCAGCGATCCCAAATATAACATCAACTTTGACATAGAAACTTTACTTGGCACAACAAAACACAAAACTAAGATAAGGAGAGGTTGCTACAGCAGTAAACAACTTCCAAGACACAAATATAAAACAAAGTACTGTAGCAAAATAACACATGGGTTATCTCCCAAGAAGTTCTTTCTTTATAGCCATTAAGATGGGCTCAGCAGTTTTAATGATAATGCTCTCATAAGAAATAGTATTTGAAGCAAAAGAGAGCATCAAGAGGCAAATTCAAAACACATTTAAGTCTAACATGCTTCCTATGCATAGGAATCTTGTAAATAAACAAGTTCATGAAGAGCAAAGTAACAAGCATAGGAAGATAAAACAAGTGTAGCTTCAAAAATTTCAGCACATAGAGAGGTGTTTTAGTAACATGAAAATTTTTACAACCATATTTTCCTCTCTCATAATAACTTTCAGTAGCATCATGAGCAAACTCAACAATATAACCATCACATAAAGCATTCTTATCATGAGTCTCATGCATAAAATAATTACTACTCCCAACATAAGCATAATCAATTTTATTAGTTGTAGTGGGAGCAAATTCAACAAAGTAGCTATCAAATATAGGAGGTATATTGTAATCATAATCAAATTTATCCTCCATAACAGGTGGTAACAAAAGACTACTATCATTATAATCATCATAAATAGGAGGCAAAGTATCATCAAAGTAAATTTTCTCCTCAATGCTTGGGGGACTAAAAATATCATGCTCATCAAAGCCAGCTTCCCCAAGCTTAGAATTTTCCATAGCATTAGCAACAATGGTGTTCAAAGCATTCATAGTAATAACATTCCCATTAGCATGTATATAAAGTTCCATGGGTTTCTTAATTCTTTCTTCAAACACATCATGTCCTAATTCAAGATAAAGTTCATAAAGATCTCTCATATTTTTGTTGTTTTCCATTATGCCTAACTAGTGTAAACAAGAAACCAAATGTCGCAATTGCAGAGTCTAAAGGAAATAGCTTCGAGTACTTACAACGGCGCCGGAAAATAGCTTAGTAGCCGAGGTCCGGAGTGTGAGTACCTTTTACCTTTCCTCCCCGGCAACGGCGCCAGAAAAGTGCTTGATGTCTACGTTCCTCCTTTCCTGTAGACGTGTTGGGCCTCCAAGTGCAGAGTTTGTAGAACAGCAGCAAGTTTCCCTTAAGTGGATTACCCAAGGTTTATCGAACTCAGGGAGGAAGAGGTCAAAGATATCCCTCTCATGCAACCCTGCAACCACAAAGCAAGAAGTCTCTTGTGTCCCCAACACACCAAATAGGTGCACTAGTTCGGCGAAGAGATAGTGAAATACAGGTGGTATGAATATATATAAGCAGTAGCAACGGTGCCAGAAAATAGCTTGCTGGCGTGTAGTTGATGGTGGTAGTATTGCAGCAGTAGTAACACAGTAAAACAGTAAACAAGCAGTAGTAACTCAGCAGAATTTAGGAACAAGGCCTAGGGATTACACTTTCACTAGTGGACACTCTCAACATTGATCACATAACAGAATAGATAAATGCATACTCTACACTTTTGTTGGATGATGAACACATTGCGTAGGATTACACGAACCCTCAATGCCGGAGTTAACAAGCTCCACAATAATGCTCATATTTTAGTAACCTTTAGTGTAAGATAGATCAAAAGACTAAACCAAGTACTAGCATAGCATGCACACTGTCACCTTCATGCATATGTAGGAGGAATAGATCACATCAATATTATCATAGCAATAGTTAACTTCGCAATCTACAAGAGATCATGATCATAGCATAAACCAAGTACTAACACGGTGCACGCACTGTCACCTTTGCACACATGCAGGAGGAATAAAACTACTTTAATAACACATCACTAGAGTAGCACATAGATAGTAGTGATACAAAACTCATATGAATCTCAATCATGTAAGGCAGCTCATGAGATCATTGTATTGAAGTACATAGGAGAGAGATTAACCACATAGCTACCGGTACAACCCCGAGCCTCAATGGAGAACTACTCCCTCCTCATGGGAGCAAAAGCGGTGATGAAGATGGCGGTGGAGATGGGCGGTGTCGATGGAGAAGCCTTCCGGGGCACTTCCCCGCTCCGGGTCAGAGACTCTGTCCCCCATCTTGGCTTCGCGATGGCGGCGGCTCTGAACTTTTCTCGTATCGTGGCTTCCTCCCTAAGGGTTTTCGATGCAGGGGCTTTATATAGGCGAAGAGGCGGCGCAGGAGGGTCAAAGGGGCGACGAGACCATAGGGTGGCGCGGCCAGGGCCTGGGCCGCGCCACCATGTCATCTGGGCCCACCAGCCCCCTCCGCGCTCTCGGGTGTTCCGGATGCTTCCGGCAAAATAGGAACCCGGGCGTTGATTTCGTCCAATTCGAGAATATTTCGTTACTAGGATTTCTGAAACCAAAACAGCAGAAAACAGAACTGGCACTTCGGCATCTTGTTAATAGGTTAGTTCCAGAAAATGCGTAAATACGACATATAATGTGCATAAAACATGTAGGTATCATCAATAAAGTAGCATGGAACATAAGAAATTATGGATACGTTGGAGACGTATCAGCCCTTTAATCTCATAATCCCTTCCTGCATGGAAAAATTCACCAGGAACGAATCAGGGATCCTTTTTCATTCACAGGATATGAAAATCATAAGATTAGGAAAAGCATAGGATTTTGTATACATTAGAGAGGGTGTATGCGCTATTTTATGGGCTATTTGGAATGTACAAAATGAAGTCGTGTTTAATAAACCCAAATCTCATCCCTTCTTGCAGGTTATCCCTATGATTATTCACTAGATCCGTATGTTTCTTATCTCCAGCCCGAGGATCAGCAGGATATCATGGAGTCTGGGTGCAACTGACTAGAGACAGCCGCACGGGATTTTTACAGCCAGGGTGGCTGGCAGTTTCCTCATAGAATTACTTACTGATGTGTTTTTGCCTTTTTGGCACCCGCTGTTTTCTATGTTTCGTTGGTGGATCTTTGTGTCGACTCTAGCTGATCCGTGAGAAGTTGTCATAATTTGTGTATGAACTGAAGAAAGCAATAAAGCAGCCATATACATCATTTTGATGCAGAGGCTGTGATATGTCCCCCATTTCGAAAAAAGGAACAAACATAGGATATATTTCTATAAATCAAACAACTAATGTAGGAAAAAAACCCATAGGATCTAAATGCTACACAATTCTTATAGAAGTCCTACGAATTAAAGAAGCCCTCATGCAGTACGGAGATGAAGAGGAAGAAAAAAAAGCAATGGATATATATTATATAGTGCATACATTATTAATGCTCTTGAGAGCTAACAAGTGCTCATCAAACAACGGGTCCTCGATAGCTAAGTACGAAGTGGATCCTGCGGTAGAAAGCACGAGCCTGGAACCGTCGGCCCTGGAAGATGATAGCCGGTTTAGTTGGCACCGCCTGCCAGCAAGGACTCAACGAAAATCCGGCATGGCGATGGAAACATACCCAGGAGCTTCGTACCCACCAGGTTGGCGAGAAACGAGCGATTTCTCAACTTGGGTAGGAATGGCGCTGAAACCAGCCGCCATGGAAGAAAGACGGTTAAATTGTTTGATCCGCTAGCCAGCCAGAAGGCAGAGAAACTTCGGCATGGCGATGGAAACATACCGGGGAGCTTCGTACCCACCATCTTGGCGAAACACGGTCGATTTCTCGGCATCGGTAGGAAGGGCGACACTTGAACGGGCGGCCCTGGAAGAAAGACGGTCAAATAGCTGGTTCTCCCGGGTAAAAAAATAGTTGGATCTGTTTGCCTTGCTGTAATCTGCGTTCATGGGGGCAAAGAAAGCACATGGCGATAAAAACCTACCAGGACTCTTGCTGGATTACTCTGCCCTGACCCAACAAGCCCGAAGCAGACTGAGCTTGCGATGGAAGCGCAGACTGAGCTTGCGATGGAAGCGCAGACATGCCTGTCCGCCGGCGCCGCTGGTACACTTTCAAAGTCGGAGTTTGCAGGACTTTCAGCGGGATGGATTTCACCGCGGATTTAGTCTCAGACAACAACGCCTCCTTCCTCTTCTTACACTTCTTCATGTTCTTCTTAGACAACTTGTTGAACGATGGATGAATCGCTGGAGGAAGAAGGAAGGGACAAGCAGGTGGGGATAGAAGGGGTCGGTGTAGAGCTCTCCGGGGAGGGTTCCCCGGGGAGGAGGATGAAAACTGGAACGAACAGGACAGGGATGGGACTGGGCAATCTTGTCCGTCCATCCAAAATCAAAGGGCGGGAGCACATAAGACTTTGGGCCATTGACAGGCTGGTCCTGCCACAGGCGGACCCCAAGTTTCAGCGATTCAATGTCAGTGAAAAGATGGGCAATGTAAAAGAATCTTGTTCGGGGTCGGCCGCGGAAGCCAAATCTCTGTGTCCCAAAGTCTACTAGTAGTCTACTCCTATATAGGTATAGCTGCATAGCCATCATACCATTGCATTGATCGAGCTGTACGCCTTTACCACTCTGATTCAGGTCCAAAATATTAGTGTTCTCTTGTCAAATCAAAGGCCATGTCAGTTTGACGAAATGGACGTTCTTTAACTCACAAACTACTCCAAGGACATCATTTACGGACTACTGAAGCCATGTACATATTTTCTGGATCGATTTAGTAATTTGCTACAACTGTAATATTATTTCCAATTTTCAGCAATTTATTTGAATTTTAGGATTTTACTTATAAATTTCGCTAATTGACATGTGTAGGAAAGATAGAAAACAACTAGTGTATGCATGACCAATTAATCTGACTAAATAAATCTTATAGTGGCCACTTTGCATCACTCAAACTGAGAGGGCATGTTAGATTCATATGATAGAATAATGGAGAATCGCTATGACATATGCCTCCTTGAATCCTACGGGAAAGAAATCTACATGAATTGGTAGAGCTAGGTGTGTGATGGTATCATCGGAAAGACAAAGGAAATTTCTATAGAGATTGAGAGTGCATAGCATAGTTGTCACAGATGCATATGAATTTTTCCAAGAGGTCTAACCTCTTATTAGAAATCCTATAGGGTTGTACTAGTATAAGAAAACAATACATAGAAATTTTGGAGGATTCAATTCTTCAAATCAAACAAGCTATATAGGGGGAAAATCATATCCTTTGATTCGTACAATTTGTATAGGAGTTATGTAGGATTTGACTATAGGAGTTATGTAGGATTTGACTATAGGATTTGAATATTTGTACGGTTGTGTAATATTTTTACCCAGATCAATTCACATACCACCGGTTATGTATTTTTTTGGGCTATAAAAATAGGAGGTGTGGTATATTTGATGTGTGTAGAGATAATCTCACCATCTTATAGCCACCCCTAACATTTCGAGCAAACAAAAAAAATCTATACCACTACCCACCTCTCGTCCTACACTCAATTCCTACACAACCAAACAACAAAAATTGGCTATCCTAGCCAGGTGGTTGGGGATACTCTCATCCCATAAACCTATCCCCTAAACCAAACAACCCCTAATATGGAGGGAAGGAAAACCTAGTATCTGATACTGTACAAAAACACATAAAGCAATCTGGAACCGTCCACATAGAATCAACGGGCCAGAGCAGATGCCTTCTTTGGGAAGGGTCTTGCGCGGAAGCCAAGGAATCCTCTGCGTCGACAATCTGGTGTAGCAGTAAAATAGACCATCATAGCGGAACATTGATGGAGTCACTACAATGCGTCCGAATCCGGGTATAGTCTTGTCATATCAATGGCCATGTCAGTTTCTCCAGATATAATCTATCCGTTAGCTAGTACTACTACTCTAGAGGCTGACGCCACATGCAGAAGTTGTACAGTACTACGACTACTATCGAGTATCGACTAGTCCGATCACGTCCAGGTCGCAACTACTCAAAAATGGCCGTAAAGAAAATGCAGAAGTAGGATGGGGCCACGACAAAAGACATACATCTATTTATGGACAGAGGTAGTATCATATCAGCATGCATTAGCATCTCATTTGCAACTAGTTGCACTCGCATCCTATTATCGGATATCACACTTCTGCACTTTTAAAAAATATGAAGAAAAACAAAACTGGGACACATATTATGTTGTGTATTGCTCCACAGGTCACAGATGAGTATGTAAAAAAAATTCTAGCTTGCACAAAAAAGACAAATGATATGTGAATAGTTAAGGAATATTATTCACTTTGGTCTTTTCTTTTTTCCACAGCTCACATATGGTCACCTTTTGAAACAAATGTTTAGATGTGCGAAAGATACAACATAACCCGTGACTATGATTTGAATTTACATTTTTTTACAAACTCGAAATGTGACATCCGACAATAAGATGAGGGATCAACTAGTTGCGAAATGTTTGCACTCCTGACCATGCATCTGAATCTATCTACTAGACTACTACAACAACATACAAAATGCACCAGTTTTGAACTAGAGATGTAACAGCAGTACTAACCGTTGGTTTCCAAAATCTAACGCTTGTGATTAGAGGGATTCGCGTCAAGAGATACCACAACAGCATACACTTCTTTCTAGAACCATCATGTAGCCATTATGTAGAAGAAGAAAAAAGCAGGGTCACACCAATATCACACGTCCCACTCGATAGTAAGAAAGGTTCCAAGTTATTGTTCCCATTTCTCAACTGGTCATACCTATTTCGATGGTGTAACCTACGTAGTATAAGTTATATATTAGTTGTATGGAAAGTTTGAGCAACATTTAGAACATAATTTTGTACTCCTAATTGGTCCAACATGCATGCTAAGATTGGGGTCTTCACCTTGAAACGGCGAGCGCCGAAAAGCGGGTCAAAATCGCCCAGATCCTCGAAGATATCTACAGGCGCAGCCGCTGTATGAGAGACGGAGTGGGAAACGAGTGGGGCGATGTATGAGAGACGGAGTGGGGGTGTAGTATGTACTATAGTAAGACGGCGAGACGGCGAGGTCAGAGTGATTAAGACTAGTCACAATGGGAAGTACGTAGTACGTAGTATCATACACTACTAGTTTGTGATACTACCTCCACAATGCATAGTATCATAATATGGTTCATACTTATGTCATATTTAAAGTTTTGTAGAATCTCAATGCAAATGTGTGTACATGATGTATTTGTCATGAAGTTTTCTAAGTTTTCTAGGTTTATGTGTTATAATACTACTCTCATCTCTCACCTCATAATTGATGTGACACATTAGATTTTTGCCAACATGGCATGTATGATACTACTTACGAGCCTTAAAAGCACTTTTTTGTGATGTTGATCAAATTGTACTCTAAAATTGTCACTGGACAACAGGTCGGCCTATTGCAAACTTGTTTGAATGAGCTAAAATAGTTAGAAATCTAGAAAATTTGTCACTTCAATGAATTTTCATCCTATAACGTTTACTTAATTTGAAAAACGAATGGGGACGTTTGCCATAATGGGACAATCATTTCTACAAAAAAGAATAAGATGGAAAGTCTCGCAATGTTATTTATCATGACAACATTGACAATGTCACAACCGTGGGGTGATTAGGGAATCCACTCCGCTAGAAAAAACAAACTTATATAAGGCATGTGTGGCAATGCAGTTTGTCTACCTTATACACATATCTAGATGTGTAGCTATATATGGATTTTATTTTCCAACTTTAGATGATCAGTTTATAGTTCACCATTTAATTAGAATTCATAATTTTTGGGAATAAAATACTTGGAGGTACCCTGCAAGTGTGGTACCACAAACAAAGCCCAAACATGGGTCCCAATAGTACAACATAGCGCGCATAGGAAGTTTGAGCAAATTTGAAACCAACCAAATGAGGTAGAAACAAATCAAAAAAAAAGTTGTGAAACATGTGCATGGAGCCATCACATGACATGTACTTACTACTAACAAGTAAAAAATATAAAACCCTATCATACATAGAGGTTTGGGGTGAAGAGTTATTATTCACACACATATAGAATAAATATGGACTGCTTTTGGCTTTCTACCCATTAATTTGAGCAAGCTTCATGCAGTGTCCACTTCAAACTTGACAACATTGGAACCATAGCTGCTTGAGTTCGCCTGATACGTCTCCAACGTATCGATAATTTCTTATGTTCCATGCTACTTTATTGATGATACCTACATGTTTTATGCACATTATATGTCATATTTATGCATTTTCTGGAACTAACCTATTAACAAGGTGCCGAAGAGCCAGTTGCTTGCTGTTTTTGGTTTCGAAATCCTAGTAAGGAAATATACTCGGAATTGGACGAAATCTTCGCTCAGGGTCCTATTTTTGCACGGAGCTTCCGAAGACCGAAGAGGGAAGGAAGGGCCACGAGGCGCCGACACCATAGGGCGGCGCGGCCCCCCTGGCCGCGCCGACCTAGGGTGTGGGGCCCTCGTGCCCCCGCGTCCCTTCCGCCTACTTAAAGCCTCCGTCGCGAAACCCCCGCACCGAGAGCCACGATACGGAAAACCTTCCAGACGCCGCCGCCGCGAATCCCATCTCGGGATTCAGGAGATCGCCTCCCACCCGGAGAGGGGATTCATCTCCGAGGACTCTTCATCGCCATGATCGCCCGAGTGATGAGTGAGTAGTTCACCCTGGACCATGGGTCCATAGCAGTAGCTGGTCGTCTTCTCCTTGTTGTGCTTCATTGTTGGATCTTGTGAGCTGCCTAACATGATCAAGATCATCTATATGTAATACTATATGTTGTGTTTGTCGGGATCCGATGGATAGAGAATACTATGTTATGGTGATTATCAATCTATTACCTATGTGTTGTTTATGATCTTGCATGCTCTCCGTTATTAGTAGAGGCTCTGGCCAAGTTTTTGCTCTTAACTCCAAGAGGGAGTATTTATGCTCGATAGTGGGTTCATGCCTTCATTGACACCTGGGACAGTGACAGAAAGTTCTAAGGTTGTGATGTGTTGTTGCCACTAGGGATAAAACATTGATTCTATGTCTAAGGATGTAGTTGTCGATTACATTACGCACCATACTTAATGCAATTGTCTGTTGCTTAGCAACTTAATACGAATGGGGTTCGGATGATAACCTGAAGGTGGACTTTTTAGGCATAGATGCATTGGATGGCGGTCTATGTACTTTGTCGTAATGCCCAATTAAATCTCACTATATTTATCATATCATGTATATGCATTGTTATGCCCTTCTCTATTTGTCAATTGCCCGACCGTAATTTGTTCACCCAACATGCTTTTATCTTATGGGAGAGACACCTCTAGTGAACTGTGGACCCCGGTCCTATTCTTTACATAGCATACAATCTACTGCAATTGTGTTTTACTGTTTTCTTTGCAAACATCTTCCACTCGATACGTTTAATCCTTTGTTACAGCAAGCCGGTGAGATTGACAACCTCACTGTTTCGTTGGGGCAAAGTACTTGGTTTTGTTGTGCAGATTCCACGTTGGCGCCGGAATCCCTGTTGTTGCGCCGCATCACATTTCGCCACCATCAACCTTCAACGTGCTTCTTGGCTCCTACTGGTTCGATTAAACCTTGGTTTCTTTCTGAGGGAAAACTTGCTACTGTGCGCATCATACCTTCCTCTTGGGGTTCCCAACGAACGTGTGAGTTACACGCCATCAAGCTCTTTTTCTGCGCCGTTAGATCAAGACACGCTGCAAGGGGAGTCTCCACTTCTCAATCTCTTTACTTTGTTTTTGTCTTGCTTTATTTTATTTACTACTTTGTTTGCTGCACCTAAACAAAACACAAAAAATTAGTTGCTAGTTTTACTTTATTTACTGTCTTGCTCTCTATATCAAAAACACAAAAAACTTAGTTACTTGCATTTACTTTATCTAGTTTGTTTTATTTACCGTTGCTAAAATGAATACCCCTGAAAATACTAAATTGTGTGACTTCACAAATGCAAATAATAATGATTTCCTATGCACACCTATTGCTCCACCTGCTACTACAGCAGAATTCTTTGAAATTAAACCTGCTTTACTAAATCTTGTCATGAGAGATCAATTTTCTGGTGTTAGTTCTGATGATGCTGCTGCCCATCTCAATAATTTTGTTGAACTTTGTGAAATGCAAAAGTATAAGGATGTAGATGGTGATATTATTAAATTGAAAGTGTTTCCTTTCTCATTAAGAGGAAGAGCTAAAGATTGGTTGCTATCTTTGCCTAAGAATAGTATTGATTCATGGACTAAATGCAAGGATGCTTTTATTGGTAGATATTATCCTCCCGCTAAAATTATATCTTTGAGAAGTAGCATAATGAATTTTAAGCAATTAGATACTGAACATGTTGCTCAAGCATGGGAGAGAATGAAAACTTTGGTAAAGAATTGCCCAACCCATGGACTGACTACTTGGATGATCATCCAAACCTTCTATGCAGGACTAAATTTTTCTTCGCGGAATTTATTGGATTCAGCTGCTGGAGGTACCTTTATGTCCATCACATTGGGGGCGGCTACAAAACTTCTTGATGATATGATGATAAATTACTCTGAATGGCACACGGAAAGAGCTCCACAAGGTAAGAAGGTAAATTCTGTTGAAGAAACCTCTTCCTTGAGTGATAAGATTGATGTGATTATGTCTATGCTTGTGAATGGTAGATCTAATGTTGATCCAAATAATGTTCCTTTAGCTTCATTGGTTGCTCAAGAAGAAAATGTTGATGTGAATTTCATTAAAAATAATAATTTCAACAACAATGCTTATAGGAACAACTCTGGTAATAATTATAGGCCATATCCTTCTGCTAATGGTAATGGTTATGGTAATTCTTATGGGAATTCTTACAACAATAATAGGAGTGTACCCTCTGGTCTTGAAGCTATGCTTAAAGAATTTATTAGTACACAAACTGCTTTTAACAAATCTGTTGAGGAAAAGCTTGATAAAATTGATACTATTGCTTCTAGAGTTGATAGGCTTGCCTCCGATGTTAATCTTTTAAAATTGAAAGTTATGCCTAATAATGATATTGATAATAAGATTACTACTACAGCAAATGCCATCCAAGTTAGAATTAATGAGAATATAAGATTAATGGCTGAATTGCGTGCTAGGTGGGATAGAGAAGAAAATGAAAAACTAGCTAAAGAGAATAATATAGCTAAAGTTTGGACTATTACCACCACTAGTAATGCTAATTCTTCACATGTTGCTGCACCTCCTACTATCAATGGTAAAATAATTGGTGTTGGCAATGTTTCTACTCCTAGTGCAAAGCGTACAAAACTGCCTGAAATTGCTAAAACTGCTGAAATTGCTTGTGATAAAACTGCTGAAATTTTTTCCAACCTTGGGAACAATGATCCCATTGCTGTAGCTCATAATGATTTAGATTTTGATGATTGCCACATCTCTGAAGTTATAAAGTTCTTACAAAAACTTGCTAAAAGTCCTAATGCTAGTGCTATAAATTTAGCCTTTACAAAACATATTACAAATGCTCTCATAAAAGCTAGAGAAGAGAAACTAAAACTTGAAACTTCTATTCCTAGAAAGTTAGAAGATGGTTGGGAGCCCATCATTAAAATGAAATTCAATGACTTTGAATGTAATGCTTTATGTGATCTTGGTGCAAGTATTTCTGTTATGCCTAAAAAGATTTATGATATGCTTGACTTGCCACCATTGAAGAATTGTTATTTGGATGTTAATCTTGCCGATAATGTTAAAAAGAAACCTTTGGGGAGGATTGATAATGTGCACATTACGGTTAACAATAACCTTGTCCCCGTTGATTTTGTTGTCTTGGATATCGAATGCAATGCATCTTGTCCTATTGTGTTGGGAAGACCTTTTCTTCGAACCGTTGGTGCTGTTATTGATATGAGGGAAGGCAATATTAAATATCAATTTCCTCTCAAGAAAGGTATGGAACACTTCCCTAGAAAGAGAATGAAGTTGCCTTTTGATTCTATTATTAGAACAAGTTATGATGTTGATGCTTCTACTCTCGATGTTACTTGATTTGCACTTTCTGCGCCTAGCTGAAAGGCGTTAAAGAAAAGCGCTTATGGGAGACAACCCATGTTTTTACTACAGCAATTTTTTGTTTTGTTGAGTCTTGGAAGTTGTTTACTACTGTAGCAACCTCTCCTTATCATGTTTTTGTGCCAAGTAAAGTTTCTATGTCAAAGTTGATGTTATATTTGGGATCGCTGCGCAGAAACAGCATTGCTGTCTGTCACGAATCTTGGCACAGTTCTCTGTAGAAAATTCAAAAAATCTTCCAATTTACGAGCGTGATCCTCAGATATGTACGCAACTTTCATTAGTTTTGAGTTTTTCCATTTGAGCAATTCTGGTGCCAGCTTTAAATTCGTCTTTACGGACTGTTCTGTTTTTGACAGATTCTGCCTTTTATTTCGCATTGCCTCTTTTGCTATGTTGGATTTATTTCTTTGATCCATTAATGTCCAGTAGCTTTATGCAATGTCCAGAAGTGAAAATAATGTTTGTGTCACCTCTGAATATGAGAATTATTAATTGTGCACTAACCCTCTAATGAGTTTGCTTGAAGTTTGGTGTGAAGGAAGTTTTCAAGGGTCAAGAGAGGAGAATGATATACTATGATCAAGAGGAGTGAAAGCTCTAAGCTTGGGGATGCCCCGTGGTTCACCCCTGCATATTTTAAGAAGACTCAAGCGTCTAAGCTTGGGGATGCCCAAGGCATCCCCTTCTTCATCGACAACATCATCAGGTTCCTCCCCTGAAACTATATTTTTATTCAATCACATCTTGTGTTCTTTACTTGGAGCGTCGGTTTGTTTTTGTTTTTGTTTTTGTTTGAATAAAATGGATCCTAGCATTCACTTTGTGGGAGAGAGACACGCTCCGCTGTTGCATATGGACAAATATGTCCTTAGGCTTTACTCATAATGTTCAAGGCGAAGTTTCTTCTTCGTTAAATTGTTATATGGATGGAATTGGAAAATGCTACATGTAGTAATTCTAAAATGTCTTGGATAATGTGATACTTGGCAATTGTTGTGCTCATGTTTAAGCTCTTGCATCATATGCTTTGCACCCATTAATGAAGAAATACATAGAGCTTGCTAAAATTTGATTTGCATATTTGGTCTCTCTAAGGTCTAGATAATATCTAGTATTGAGTTTTGAACAACAAGGAAGACGGTGTAGAGTCTTATAATGTTTACAATATGTCTTTTATGTGAGTTTTGCTGCACCGGTTCATCCTTGAGTTTGCTTCAAATAACCTTTCTAGCCTAAACCTTGTATCGAGAGGGAATACTTCTCATGCATCCAAAATCCTTGAGCCAACTACTATGCCATTTGTGTCCACCATACCTACCTACTACATGGTATTTCTCCGCCATTCCAAAGTAAATTGCTTGAGTGCTACCTTTAAAATTCCATCATTCACCTTTGCAATATATAGCTCATGGGACAAAATAGCCTTAAAAACTATCGTAGTATTGAATATGTACTTATGCACTTTATCTTTTATTAAGTTGCTTGTTGTGCGATAACCATGCTTCTGGGGAACGCCATCAACTATTGTTGAATATCATGTGAGTTGCTATGCATGTCCGTCTTGTCTGAAGGATCTATCATTTTAGTGGTTGGAGCATGCAAAATTGTTAGAGAAGAACATTGGGCCGCTAACTAAAGCCATGAATCATGGTTGAAGTTTCAGTTTTGGACATATATCCTCAATCTCATATGAGAATAATAATCATTGCTACATGCTTATGCATTTAAGAGGAGTCCATTATCTGTTGTCCATGTTGTCCCGGTATGGATGTCTAAGTTGAGAATAATCAAAAGCGAGAAATCCAAAATGCGAGCATTCTCCTTAGACCTTTGTACAGGCGGCATGGAGGTACCCCTTTGTGACACTTGGTTGAAACATGGCATGCAAAGATCCGGTAGTCCAAGCTAAGTAGGACGAGGTGCGGACACTATTAGTATACTATGCATGAGGCTTGCAACTTGTAAGATATAATTTACATAACTCATATGCTTTATTACTACCGTTGACAAAATTGTTTCATGTTTTCAAAATAAAAGCTCTAGCACAAATACAGCAATCGATGCTTTCCTTTTGAAGGACCATTCTTTTACTTTTATTGTTGAGTCAGTTTACCTATCTCCTTCCACCTAAGAAGCAAACACTTGTGTGAACTGTGCATTGATTCCTACATACTTGCATATTGCACTTGTTATATTACTTTATGTTGACAATATCCATGAGATATACATGTTATAAGTTGAAAGCAACCGCTGAAACTTAATCTTCCTATGTGTTGCTTCAATACCTTTACTTTGATTTATTGCTTTATGAGTTAACTCTTATGCAAGACTTATTGATGCTTGTCTTGAAGTACTATTCATGAAAAGTCTTTGTCATATGATTCACTTGTTTACTCATGTCATTACCTTTGTTTTGATCGCTGCATTCATTACATATGTTTACAAATAGTATGATCAAGATTATGATGGCATGTCACTTCAGAAATTATCTTTGTTATCGTTTTACCTGCTCGGGACGAGCAGAACTAAGCTTGGGGATGTTGATACGTCTCCAACGTATCGATAATTTCTTATGTTCCATGCTACTTTATTGATGATACCTACATGTTTTATGCACATTATATGTCATATTTATGCATTTTCGGAACTAACCTATTAACAAGATGCCGAAGAGCCGTTGTGTTTTCTGCTGTTTTTGGTTTCGAAAATTAGTAAGGAAATATTCTCGGAATTGGACGAAATCTTCGCCTGGGTCCTATTTTTGCACGAGCTTCCAGAAGACCGAAGAGGGAAGGAAGTGGGGCGACGAGGCGCCGACACCATAGGGCGGCGCGGCCTGGCCCTGCCGTGCCGACCTAGGGTGTGGGGCCCTCGTGTGGCCCCCGCGTTGCCCTTCCGCCTACTTAAAGCCTCCGTCGCGAAACCCCACCGAGAGCCACGATACGGAAAACCTTCCAGAGACGCCGCCGAATCCCATCTCGGGGATTCAGGAGATCGCCTCCCCCTGCCGGAGAGGGGATTCATCTCCTGAGGACTCTTCATCGCCATGATCGCTCCTGAGTGATGAGTGAGTAGTTCACCCCCGACCATGGGTCCATAGCAGTAGCTAGATGGTCGTGTTCTCCTTGTTGTGCTTCATTGTTGGATCTTGTGAGCTGCCTAACATGATCAAGATCATCTATATGTAATACTATATGTTGTGTTTGTCGGGATCCGATGGATAGAGAATACTATGTTATGGTGATTATCAATCTATTACCTATGTGTTGTTTATGATCTTGCATGCTCTCCGTTATTAGTAGAGGCTCTAGCCAAGTTTTTGCTCTTAACTCCAAGAGGGAGTATTTATGCTCGATAGTGGGTTCATGCCTTCATTGACACCTGGGACAGAAAGTTCTAAGGTTGTGATGTGTTGTTGCCACTAGGGATAAAACATTGATTCTATGTCTAAGGATGTAGTTGTCGATTACATTACGCACCATACTTAATGCAATTGTCCGTTGCTTAGCAACTTAATAATGGGGTTCGGATGATAACCTGAAGGTGGACTTTTTAGACATAGATGCAGTTGGATGGCGGTCTATGTACTTTGTCGTAATGCCCAATTAAATCTCACTATATTTATCATATCATGTATATGCATTGTTATGCCCTTCTCTATTTGTCAATTGCCCGACTGTAATTTGTTCACCCAACATGCTTTTATCTTATGGGAGAGACACCTCTAGTGAACTGTGGACCCCGGTCCTATTCTTTACATAGCATACAATCTACTGGTTTTACTGTTTTCTTTGCAAACATCTTCCACTCGATACGTTTAATCCTTTGTTACAGCAAGCCGGTGAGATTGACAACCTCACTGTTTCGTTGGGGCAAAGTACTTGGTTTGTGTGTAGGTTCCACGTTGGCGCCGGAATCCCTGTTGTTGCGCCGCATCACATTTCGCCACCATCAACCTTCAACGTGCTTCTTGGCTCCTACTGGTTCGATTAAACCTTGGTTTCTTTCTGAGGGAAAACTTGCTACTGTGCGCATCATACCTTCCTCTTGGGGTTCCCAACGAACGTGTGAGTTACACGCCATCAAGCTCTTTTTCTCGCGTTGCCGGGGAGATCAAGACACGCTGCAAGGGGAGTCTCCACTTCTCAATCTCTTTACTTTGTTTTTGTCTTGCTTTATTTTATTTACTACTTTGTTTGCTGCACCTAAACAAAACACAAAAAAATTAGTTGCTAGTTTTACTTTATTTACTGTCTTGCTCTCTATATCAAAAACACAAAAAATTAGTTACTTGCATTTACTTTATCTAGTTTGTTTTATTTACCGTTGCTAAAATGAATACCCCTGAAAATACTAAATTGTGTGACTTCACAAATGCAAATAATAATGATTTCCTATGCACACCTATTGCTCCACCTGCTACTACAGCAGAATTCTTTGAAATTAAACCTGCTTTACTAAATCTTGTCATGAGAGATCAATTTTCTGGTGTTAGTTCTGATGATGCTGCTGCCCATCTCAATAATTTTGTTGAACTTTGTGAAATGCAAAAGTATAAGGATGTAGATGGTGATATTATTAAATTGAAAGTGTTTCCTTTCTCATTAAGAGGAAGAGCTAAAGATTGGTTGCTATCTTTGCCTAAGAATAGTATTGATTCATGGACTAAATGCAAGGATGCTTTTATTGGTAGATATTATCCTCCCGCTAAAATTATATCTTTGAGAAGTAGCATAATGAATTTTAAGCAATTAGATACTGAACATGTTGCTCAAGCATGGGAGAGAATGAAAACTTTGGTAAAGAATTGCCCAACCCATGGACTGACTACTTGGATGATCATCCAAACCTTCTATGCAGGACTAAATTTTTCTTCGCGGAATTTATTGGATTCAGCTGCTGGAGGTACCTTTATGTCCATCACATTGGGGGCGGCTACAAAACTTCTTGATGATATGATGATAAATTACTCTGAATGGCACACGGAAAGAGCTCCACAAGGTAAGAAGGTAAATTCTGTTGAAGAAACCTCTTCCTTGAGTGATAAGATTGATGTGATTATGTCTATGCTTGTGAATGGTAGATCTAATGTTGATCCAAATAATGTTCCTTTAGCTTCATTGGTTGCTCAAGAAGAAAATGTTGATGTGAATTTCATTAAAAATAATAATTTCAACAACAATGCTTATAGGAACAACTCTGGTAATAATTATAGGCCATATCCTTCTGCTAATGGTAATGGTTATGGTAATTCTTATGGGAATTCTTACAACAATAATAGGAGTGTACCCTCTGGTCTTGAAGCTATGCTTAAAGAATTTATTAGTACACAAACTGCTTTTAACAAATCTGTTGAGGAAAAGCTTGATAAAATTGATACTATTGCTTCTAGAGTTGATAGGCTTGCCTCCGATGTTAATCTTTTAAAATTGAAAGTTATGCCTAATAATGATATTGATAATAAGATTACTACTACAGAAAATGCCATCCAAGTTAGAATTAATGAGAATATAAGATTAATGGCTGAATTGCGTGCTAGGTGGGATAGAGAAGAAAATGAAAAACTAGCTAAAGAGAATAATATAGCTAAAGTTTGGACTATTACCACCACTAGTAATGCTAATTCTTCACATGTTGCTGCACCTCCTACTATCAATGGTAAAATAATTGGTGTTGGCAATGTTTCTACTCCTAGTGCAAAGCGTACAAAACTGCCTGAAATTGCTAAAACTGCTGAAACTGCTTGTGATAAAACTGCTGAAATTTTTTCCAACCTTGGGAACAATGATCCCATTGCTGTAGCTCATAATGATTTAGATTTTGATGATTGCCACATCTCTGAAGTTATAAAGTTCTTACAAAAACTTGCTAAAAGTCCTAATGCTAGTGCTATAAATTTAGCCTTTACAAAACATATTACAAATGCTCTCATAAAAGCTAGAGAAGAGAAACTAAAACTTGAAACTTCTATTCCTAGAAAGTTAGAAGATGGTTGGGAGCCCATCATTAAAATGAAATTCAATGACTTTGAATGTAATGCTTTATGTGATCTTGGTGCAAGTATTTCTATTATGCCTAAAAAGATTTATGATATGCTTGACTTGCCACCATTGAAGAATTGTTATTTGGATGTTAATCTTGCCGATAATGTTAAAAAGAAACCTTTGGGGAGGATTGATAATGTGCACATTACGGTTAACAATAACCTTGTCCCCGTTGATTTTGTTGTCTTGGATATCGAATGCAATGCATCTTGTCCTATTGTGTTGGGAAGACCTTTTCTTCGAACCGTTGGTGCTGTTATTGATATGAGGGAAGGTAATATTAAATATCAATTTCCTCTCAAGAAAGGTATGGAACACTTCCCTAGAAAGAGAATGAAGTTGCCTTTTGATTCTATTATTAGAACAAGTTATGATGTTGATGCTTCTACTCTCGATGTTACTTGATTTGCACTTTCTGCGCCTAGCTGAAAGGCGTTAAAGAAAAGCGCTTATGGGAGACAACCCATGTTTTTACTACAGCAATTTTTTGTTTTGTTGAGTCTTGGAAGTTGTTTACTACTGTAGCAACCTCTCCTTATCATGTTTTTGTGCCAAGTAAAGTTTCTATGTCAAAGTTGATGTTATATTTGGGATCGCTGCGCAGAAACAGCATTGCTGTCTGTCACGAATCTGGGCACAGTTCTCTGTAGAAAATTCAAAAAAATCTGCCAATTTACGAGCGTGATCCTCAGATATGTACGCAACTTTCATTAGTTTTGAGTTTTTCCATTTGAGCAATTCTGGTGCCAGCTTTAAATTCGTCTTTACGGACTGTTCTGTTTTTGACAGATTCTGCCTTTTATTTCGCATTGCCTCTTTTGCTATGTTGGATTTATTTCTTTGATCCATTAATGTCCAGTAGCTTTATGCAATGTCCAGAAGTGAAAATAATGTTTGTGTCACCTCTGAATATGAGAATTATTAATTGTGCACTAACCCTCTAATGAGTTTGCTTGAAGTTTGGTGTGAAGGAAGTTTTCAAGGGTCAAGAGAGGAGAATGATATACTATGATCAAGAGGAGTGAAAGCTCTAAGCTTGGGGATGCCCCGTGGTTCACCCCTGCATATTTTAAGAAGACTCAAGCGTCTAAGCTTGGGATGCCCAAGGCATCCCCTTCTTCATCGACAACATCATCAGGTTCCTCCCCTGAAACTATATTTTTATCAGTCACATCTTGTGTTCTTTACTTGAGCGCGTTTTTTTGTTTTTGTTTGAATAAAATGGATCCTAGCATTCACTTTGTGGGAGAGAGACACGCTCCGCTGTTGCATATGGACAAATATGTCCTTAGGCTTTACTCATAATGTTCAAGGCGAAGTTTCTTCTTCGTTAAATTGTTATATGGATGGAATTGGAAAATGCTACATGTAGTAATTCTAAAATGTCTTGGATAATGTGATACTTGGCAATTGTTGTGCTCATGTTTAAGCTCTTGCATCATATGCTTTGCACCCATTAATGAAGAAATACATAGAGCTTGCTAAAATTTGATTTGCATATTTGGTCTCTCTAAGGTCTAGATAATATCTAGTATTGAGTTTTGAACAACAAGGAAGACGGTGTAGAGTCTTATAATGTTTACAATATGTCTTTTATGTGAGTTTTGCTGCACCGGTTCATCCTTGAGTTTGCTTCAAATAACCTTGCTAGCCTAAACCTTGTATCGAGAGGGAATACTTCTCATGCATCCAAAATCCTTGAGCCAACTACTATGCCATTTGTGTCCACCATACCTACCTACTACATGGTATTTCTCGCCATTCCAAAGTAAATTGCTTGAGTGCTACCTTTAAAATTCCATCATTCACCTTTGCAATATATAGCTCATGGGACAAAATAGCCTTAAAAACTATCGTAGTATTGAATATGTACTTATGCACTTTATCTTTTATTAAGTTGCTTGTTGTGCGATAACCATGCTTCTGGGGAACGCCATCAACTATTGTTGAATATCATGTGAGTTGCTATGCATGTCCGTCTTGTCTGAAGGATCTATCATTTTAGTGGTTGGAGCATGCAAAATTGTTAGAGAAGAACATTGGGCCGCTAACTAAAGCCATGAATCATGGTTGAAGTTTCAGTTTTGGACATATATCCTCAATCTCATATGAGAATAATAATCATTGCTACATGCTTATGCATTTAAGAGGAGTCCATTATCTGTTGTCCATGTTGTCCCGGTATGGATGTCTAAGTTGAGAATAATCAAAAGCGAGAAATCCAAAATGCGAGCATTCTCCTTAGACCTTTGTACAGGCGGCATGGAGGTACCCCTTTGTGACACTTGGTTGAAACATGGCATGCAAAGATCCGGTAGTCCAAGCTAAGTAGGACGAGGTGCGGACACTATTAGTATACTATGCATGAGGCTTGCAACTTGTAAGATATAATTTACATAACTC
Organism: Lolium multiflorum; assembly: GCA_030979885.1. NCBI lineage: Eukaryota > Viridiplantae > Streptophyta > Magnoliopsida > Poales > Poaceae > Lolium > Lolium multiflorum. The sequence goes on from JAUUTY010000502.1 coordinate 158,640, forward strand.
ATATGCTTTATTACTACCGTTGACAAAATTGTTTCATGTTTTCAAAATAAAAGCTCTAGCACAAATACAGCAATCGATGCTTTCCTTTTGAAGGACCATTCTTTTACTTTTATTGTTGAGTCAGTTTACCTATCTCCTTCCACCTAAGAAGCAAACACTTGTGTGAACTGTGCATTGATTCCTACATACTTGCATATTGCACTTGTTATATTACTTTATGTTGACAATATCCATGAGATATACATGTTATAAGTTGAAAGCAACCGCTGAAACTTAATCTTCCTATGTGTTGCTTCAATACCTTTACTTTGATTTATTGCTTTATGAGTTAACTCTTATGCAAGACTTATTGATGCTTGTCTTGAAGTACTATTCATGAAAAGTCTTTGTCATATGATTCACTTGTTTACTCATGTCATTACCTTTGTTTTGATCGCTGCATTCATTACATATGTTTACAAATAGTATGATCAAGATTATGATGGCATGTCACTTCAGAAATTATCTTTGTTATCGTTTTACCTGCTCGGGACGAGCAGAACTAAGCTTGGGGATGTTGATACGTCTCGAACGTATCGATAATTTCTTATGTTCCATGCTACTTTATTGATGATACCTACATGTTTTATGCACATTATATGTCATATTTATGCATTTTCTGAACTAACCTATTAACAAGATGCCGAAGAGCCGGTGTCTGTTTTTGGTTTCAGAAATCCTAGTAAGGAAATATTCTCGGAATTGGACGAAATCTTCGCCCAGGGTCCTATTTTTGCACGGAGCTTCCAGAAGACCGAAGAGGGAAGGAAGTGGGGCCACGAGGCGCCGACACCATAGGGCGGCGCGGCCCAGGCCCTGGCCGCGCCGACCTAGGGTGTGGGGCCCTCGTGTGGCCCCCGCGTTGCCCTTCCGCCTACTTAAAGCCTCCGTCGCGAAACCCCCACCGAGAGCCACGATACGGAAAACCTTCCAGAGACGCCGCCGCAATCCCATCTCGGGGATTCAGGAGATCGCTCCGCACCCTCGGAGAGGGGATTCATCTCCCGGAGGACTCTTCATCGCCATGATCGCCTCCGAGTGATGAGTGAGTAGTTCACCCCTGGACCATGGGTCCATAGCAGTAGCTAGATGGTCGTCTTCTCCTTGTTGTGCTTCATTGTTGGATCTTGTGAGCTGCCTAACATGATCAAGATCATCTATATGTAATACTATATGTTGTGTTTGTCGGGATCCGATGGATAGAGAATACTATGTTATGGTGATTATCAATCTATTACCTATGTGTTGTTTATGATCTTGCATGCTCTCCGTTATTAGTAGAGGCTCTAGCCAAGTTTTTGCTCTTAACTCCAAGAGGGAGTATTTATGCTCGATAGTGGGTTCATGCCTTCATTGACACCTGGGACAGTGACAGAAAGTTCTAAGGTTGTGATGTGCTGTTGCCACTAGGGATAAAACATTGATTCTATGTCTAAGGATGTAGTTGTCGATTACATTACGCACCATACTTAATGCAATTGTCTGTTGCTTAGCAACTTAATACTGAATGGGGTTCGGATGATAACCTGAAGGTGGACTTTTTAGGCATAGATGCAGTGTGATGGCGGTCTATGTACTTTGTCGTAATGCCCAATTAAATCTCACTATATTTATCATATCATGTATATGCATTGTTATGCCCTTCTCTATTTGTCAATTGCCCGACTGTAATTTGTTCACCCAACATGCTTTTATCTTATGGGAGAGACACCTCTAGTGAACTGTGGACCCCGGTCCTATTCTTTACATAGCATACAATCTACTGCAATTGTGTTTTACTGTTTTCTTTGCAAACATCTTCCACTCGATACGTTTAATCCTTTGTTACAGCAAGCCGGTGAGATTGACAACCTCACTGTTTCGTTGGGGCAAAGTACTTTGGTTTTGTTGTGCAGATTCCACGTTGGCGCCGGAATCCCTGTTGTTGCGCCGCATCACATTTCGCCACCATCAACCTTCAACATGCTTCTTGGCTCCTACTGGTTCGATTAAACCTTGGTTTCTTTGAGGGAAGCCTGCATGCAGTGTCCACTTCAAACTTGACAACATTGGAACCATAGCTGCTTGAGTTCGCCTCGCTAGCCTCTTCCCATATGTAAGCTTAATTAATTGGTTACACTACGAAAACCACAATCAACTTCTGAATAATGCATGCATTGCCCCCCTTTTGCACATATGCAACTTTGCAAAGTAGGGATTTTTGGTTTACCACACATTAGTGTGTTGTTTTCTTTTTATTAGGACCCATGTTTGGTAGCCACATTTTTCCAAAGCCAAAGTGTGGTTAGCCAAAAAAAAAGCTAGTATGGCTAGCCACCAAATTGTGGCTTAAAATATTAAAGCCAAACTTTGTCAAAACTTTGTAAAAAAAAGTTGAGTCTATGACAAATGGACCATATATACATGCAATGAAGTGTGATAAGCCAAATTGTGGCAAAAACCAAACACATGCCAAATAAACTATATGCATGGCTGCCAAATTTTGGCTTCTTGACAAATTGTGGCTAGGAACCAAACATGCCCTTGCTGGCCAAAGGGGTCCGAATATGTGTTTTGTTTATTCGCTATCATGTGCAGTACGTGTGTGCACAATACCACAAATCAAAATTTCACGGGTAGGCCAAACATGCATGCATGGTAGGCGAATCGCCATTTCGAAGGCTAATTTGTCAAACTAGCTTACCATGAAACCATCATGTGTACTCCAATTAATTAAGTTCGGATATGAATGGTGGTCATCAACCAAACTAAAAAGAATTCAAAATTTGGGATGATATAGGGATGTGCCCTATTGTTGTGGAATCAGAAAACATTAGCCAACGAAAATGTGGGTTGCATCCAAGTATAGTAGCTCACAAAGTCGATTGCCAAGAAGTTTTTGCCTAAATTTGAAATAAAGCCAAAATGAGGTTCAAACTTATTGAAATCAGCAAGCAAGGCAATCACGAAGTCACCAATTACTACTTTTATCTAGGAAAAATAACAAACATGATGGCATGCAAATATTCTTGAGAAGCAGAATCATTCTGTAAATATATATTTTTGGAACCATGCATGTTGGACATTGATTCGCTTCTTGCCACATGGGTGAGCTAGCTTGGTTACCGCAAGAACCATGCATGGCGAACTTTCGAATCATGACCCCTTTTTTAAGAGATCAATGAAAAACTTCTTATTTTCGACTATACTTTGCCAAATACAGTTTTTTTGGTTTTCCACATAAAGTCTTTTCATTTTTATTGGCCGAATTAAGGGGGGCAAAATTAAAAGGATGTATTTGTGAAGTGGCTACCGCGTGTATTGCGCACACTACCACCTATACAATTTTCACAAGAGGGTGACATGGTTGGATGGCCATGCATTTCCATGGTTTGTTGGATTATCTCATCATGTAGTATATAATAAATTAATTTTGTAAATATTTTTCAATTCAAGTATTAACGATGGTTATATTACAACTCAAATAAATTGGGAAAATACTGGGATTCGCCTCCCTAGAATCAATCTTGCCCGTCCATTTCCTATCAACTGACTATAGGGAGTACTAGATTTAAATGGCGGTTGGAGTTAATTCCTCAACCTCATCGCAGTATTATTCCCATCTGTCCCCACTAAACAACCCCTGGCGGTTCGTTCTCCCCTGCATTTCGGCAAGTTCCAAAAAACCCCATTGTTTGCAGTTGCTCTCCCTCCCTCCCCCTCAATCCCTCCGATCAGTTCGACGTGCTTCAGCGCTGCCATGGCCGACGGCGGCCTGTTTACGCTAAAGAGGAGCGTCGTTCCCCATGGGACGACCAAGGTGAACGTGGTCTACACGAATGACCCTTCCGTTCTCGAGCACACCCTCAAGATGTACGAACAAAAGCTACTAGAGGACAGGTCCAGGTTCGTCGGCCTCGACCTAGAATACACTGCGGACCAAGTAAGTACCGCCGTCGTTCAGTTGGCCATGGACGACCACGTCCTGGTGTACCATTTCTGCAGGTATGTTCTTCACATGCCTTCCTTTATCCTTTTGTTTTTTAATATAGAAACTCTTCCTTTATCTTGGATCTGCTTTTTTATTTCGACATAGACTAGGTTCTAACTTGTATGAAAACACGAACAAACTAACTTGTATGAAAAATGTGGTCTGGAACGTAATATCCAACATACTTGTATAATTTTTTTGGATTGACCACGATATCTAGTTTCATGATTTTGGTACTCAAAATTTGCACAAATTTCATGTACTCATACTCACCGATAATCGGCATGGATGTCAAGATATTAACATATAGTAACTGAATCTTAACTTGACACTTAAATAATTAGATCATATAGTCGCAACAATAATTCATGTTATTTTGATGTGTATCACTGATGCAAAATCATTGTTTCACTGCAACAAGTATACAGTTTACTGGAAGAAAAATATGTGTACTATTTCAGCATATACGATCTTACAAGATTGATTTGTGTTAACATGCAGGAGTCCTGATAATCTGGCACTGCAAGAATTCCTTCAACATAAAGGAATTTGTTTCACAACTGTTGACATCAGGGGTGACTCTAGCAGGTTTGCTAGAGATGGCATTAAAATTCCTAAACATAATTGGATTGACATTCAGGATATGATCAATTTCAATGGTCCTGGCAATAGGACTGGCATGGGTGATTTGGCAGCCGCCATCATTGACCCATCTTACAAAGACATGAAGACCAAGTTCCCTACTAGCAGCCACGATCAATGGGAGTGCATGCCATTGCCTGAAGTAAACTTGAGGTATGCTGCGATTGATGGGTATGTCAGTTTTGAGTTGTACAGGCGACTCAAAAAAATCAATGATGGGCAGCGTCAAGCACAACCAATTCCAAGGGAAGTGGTTTGCCCGGATTGCAAGGAAGCGGCTAGGTTGGCCGCTCTTCCCCCTGCCTGGCGCGACGAGAAGAAGCAGTGTGTCGGGACAACCTACTGGGAATTTGTATCTTATTGCTTTAGGCACAACATACCATTTGATCCGAAGAATATGCCACCATGGATAAAGGACCCGTGCGAGCCTACTTCGGGGTCTCCGTGGGATGGCGGTTCACATGGTGAGCAAGCTAGGGCAACGGCTGGATGTGGTGAGCTAGCAAGGGCAGGGCCTGTATCTGGTTGGGAAGCTCCAACAAGGATTCCCGACACACGAAGTGCGAACGAGTGCAGAACTTGGACTGCCAACCCATGGGAGGCAGGTACAAGCGGCACCGGCAAGCGCATCAAGAGGGATGATGATAATTGGTGAACTAGGCTGGCGTTATATGTTTCCAAGATTGTACATAAGTTTAGAATTATGAACTGGTAGTATTGTTTAGGTGATGTAATTACTTTTGCAACAATGTGTATGAGGTTTCAGAATCACGCATCCTTATTTAAACATGTTTAAAACATGAAAATGAAAAGGTAAGCCTGCATCCTTCTTAGTCACTCCAAAATGAAGCTTTTGGGAAGGTATTTGAAATTTCCATGTTTGAAACCCAAAACGACTTCTCTTCGTGATTGACTTCATAAGACAAAGTTCAGGCTTAGGGGTAGATACATGATTTTTCTGGTTTGAATATGACTAGACCTTGTTTATCAACTTGAGTGCTTACTATATGACATAAGAAGGCTATGTGCTTTGGTTTTTCATTTTTTTTTGAATCTTGGTCAATTCCTAGGTACGGTTTGACCAAGATTTGAACAAGTTTAAAATATGAAAATAAAATGTAAGCCCGGTCTGGATCCTTCTTAGTCACTCTGAAATGAAGCTTTTGGGAGGTTTTTGAAATTTCCATGTGTTTGAAACCCAAAACCACTTCTCTTCATGCTTGACTTCGTAAGATAGAGTTTAGGGTTAGGGGTAGATACGTACATGATTTTTCTAAGTATTTTTATGCCCATTTGAATCTTGGTCAAATCATAGGTTTGACCAAGATTTAAACATGTTTAAAATATGAAAATGAAAAGGTAAGCCTGCATCCTTCTTAGTCACTCCAAAATGAAGTTTTTGGGAAGGTTTTTGAAATTTCAATGTTTGAAACCCAAAAACGACTTCTCTTCGTGCTTGACTTCATAAGACAAAGTTTAGGGTTAGGGGTAGAGACATGATTTTTCTGGTTTGAATATGTCTAGACCTTGTTTATCAACTTGAGTGCTTATTATATGACATAAGAAGGCTATGTGCTTTGGTTTTTCATTTTTTTATACCCATTTGAATCTTGGTCAAATCCTAGGTTTGACCAAGATTTGAACAAGTTTAAAACATAAAAATAAAAGGTAAGCTCGACCTGGATCCTTCTTAGTCACTCTAAATTGAAGCTTTTGGGGGGTTCTTGAAATTTCCATGTTTGAAACCCAAAACCACGTCTCTTCATGCTTGACTTCATAAGACAGAGTTTAGGGTTAGGGTAGATACATGATTTGTCTGGTTTGAATATGTCTTGACCTTGTTTATCAACTTGAATGCTTAATATATGACATAAGAATACTATGTGCTTTGGTTTTCATTTTTTGATTTTTTCTGAATTTTTATGCCCATTTGATCTTGGTCAAATCCTAGGTTTAACCAAGGTTTAAACAAGTTTAAAACATGAAAATGAAAAGGTAAGCCTGCATCCTTCTTAGTCACTCCAAAATGAGGCTTTTGGGAAGGTTTTTGAAATTTCCATGTTTGAAACCCAAAACGACTTCTCTTCGTGCTTGACTTCATAAGACAAAGTTTAGGGTTAGGGGTAGATACAAGATTTTTCTGGTTTGAATATCTCTAGACCTTGTTTACCAACTTGAGTGCTTACTATATATGACATAAGAAGGCTATGTGCTTTGGTTTTTCAGTTTTTTTGAATTTTTATACCCATTTGAATCTTGGTCAAATCCTAGGTACGGTTTGACCAAGATTTGAACATGTTTAAAACATGAAAATAAAAGGTAAGCATGGATCCTTCTTAGTAACTCTAAAATGAAGCTTTTGGGAGGTTTTTGAAATTTCCATGTTTGAAACCCAAAACCACTTCTCTTCATGCTTGATCGACTTCATAAGACAGAATTTAGGGTTAGTGGGTAGATACATGATTTGTCTGGTTTGAATATGTTTAGACCTTGTTTATCAACTTGAATGCTTACTATATGACATAAGAATACTATGTGCTTTAGTTTTCATTTTTTTGATTTTTTCTGATTTTTTTGCACATTTGATCTTGGTCAAATCCTAGGTTTAACCAAGATTTAAACATGTTTAAGACATGAAAATGAAAAGGTAAGCCTGCATCCTTCTTAGTCACTCCAAAATGAAGCTTTTGGGAAGGTTTTTGAAATTTCCATGTTTGAAACCCAAAACCAGTTCTCTTCATGCTTTACTTCATAAGACAGAGTTTAGGGTTAGGGGTAGATATACGTGATTTGTCTAGTTTGAATATGTCTAGACCTTGTTTTATCAACTTGAATTCTTACTATATGACATAAAAAAAACTATGTGGTTTGGTTTGATAGTTCATTGTTCATAATTCATAGTTGATCATACATACGGATCATACATACAGAATTGCGCGATCCTTATCGCGACTTCTAACCTATCTAGTCGTCGAGGAAGATGATGGTCGCGTTCTCCTCCGCATCCCGCGCCTCCTTCTCCTTCACGGCGGCGATGGCCGCCGCCTTGTCTTCTTCCTCCGCCCTCTTCTTGTCGGCATCGTCCTTGAGGGACGCGGCCAGCGCCTTCAAGAAGAGGGGGTCTTCCCCTTCCTCCGCCTCCTCCGCCTCCTCGCCGGCTGGCGGCGCGAATCCGCCGCTGGTGCTCGCCTCCCACGCCGCCTTCGACCGGCGGTTCCTCTCCCGGTCGGCGCGCCATTTGTTGAAGACGGGGCCGCTCATCGGTTTGAGCGGCGGATCCGCCTTGTACCAGAGCCCGCCCGGGGCGAACTCGCGGAGCGACGACGGCATGTACAGGGAGCCTCTGTACCTGCACGCCGCGCGCCGACTCCCGGCGGCGGACTGCTTGCACTGGAGCCGCCACGCCTCCTCGAGCGTGTCCGGCGCGCGGGATCGCTTCGATCCGCTCGCGGGCGACGCGGAACTGGTACGGCGTGAATACATGGCGAGCGGCGAAGAATCACCACCCTGCAATCAAGGCCAAGCACGCAGCATATGGCCTCTTCCTTACGTCTTTTGCCTGGTTTGTTGCCGGTCAACGCCCCTGCTGCTGGCCCTGATGCTCCTGGTCCTGTTTAAAGTTCAGCATTAAACTCTACTATACAACTGTCGTGGTCTTGTGATGTACAGTAGTACTCTTTTGATGCATTTGTGATGTAGTAGTACTGTACTTTTTTTTGAACTGATATAGTACTATCTAAGAAAAGTACTCCCTCCGATTCACATTCTTTTTAGCACCAAGAAATATGGATCGGATCACCGGAGCGAGGGAGTAAATTACCCTTTTGTTGTGGCTTATTTTGACTTTGGCTTTGGCAAAAGCCAAAAAAAGCACCTAAATAGGTGCTTTTTGGGCTTTTGGATTTTGGAAGCCAAAAGAATAGAATCTTTGTTCTTGGCTTCCAAAATCCAAAAGCCCAAAAAAGCACCTATTTACGTGCTTTTTTTGGCTTTTGCCAAAGCCAAAAGCCAAAAAAAGCCACAACAAAAGGGCCATAAACATGGCATCTCGTGCATGAAGCTTGACAGATTGATCGGGTTGGCTAGAACGGCTAAACAATGCTGCTCATTAGGCAAATGCATGCCATGTACGATAGTATACATCCAGTAAAGAAGTCTATACTGACATAAAAAAGACTACATTGGGGATGAGAGTCAATTGGGGCATCTACAATACAGAAAATCTTGCTCGTAGTTGATTTTGGCTAAGAGGGTTTTGTGCCCATATTTGTATCTTGGTCAAATCCTAGGTTTGACAATGATTTAAACAAGTTTAAAATATGAAAATGAAAAGGTAAGCATGGATACTTCTTAGTCACTCTAAAATGAAGCTTTTGGGAGGTTTTTGATATTTCCATGTTTGAAACCAAGAACCACTTCTCTTCATGCTTGGCTTCATAAGATAAAGTTTAGGGGTTAGGGGGTAGATACATGATTTGTTTGGTTTGAATATGTCTAGACCTTGTTTATCAGCTTGAATGCTTACTATATGACATAAGAAGACTATGTACTTTGGTTTTTCATTTTTTTTTTTTTTTTTAATTTTATGCCCATTTGAATCTTGGTCAAATACACTAGCTATGACCAAGATGTAAACAAGTTTAAAACATGAAAATGAAAAGGTAAGCATGGATCCTTCTTAGTCACTCTAAAATGAAGCTTTTGGGGGGTTCTTGAAATTTCCAAGTTTGAAACCCAAAACCACTTCTCTTCATGCTTGACTTCATAAGACAGAGTTTAGGGTTAGGGGGTAGATACATGATTTGTCTAGTTTGTTGTTTAGACCTTGTTTATCAACTTGAATGCTTACTATATGACATAATAATACTATGTGCTTTGGTTTTCATTTTTTTGATTTTTTCTGAATTTTTATGCCCATTTGATCTTGGTCAAATCCTAGGCTTAACCAATATTTAAACAAGTTTAAAACATGAAAATGAAAAGGTAAGCCTGTATCCTTCTTAGTCACTCCAAAATGAAGCTTTTGGGAAGGTTTTTGAAATTTCCATGTTTGAAATCCAAAACGACTTCTCTTCGTGCTTGACTTCATAAGACAAAGTTTAGGGCTAGGGGTAGAAACATGATTTTTCTGGTTTGAATATGTCTAGACCTTGTTTACCAACTTGAGTGCTTACTATATGACATAAGAAGGCTATATGCTTTGGTTTTTCATTTTTTTTGAAATTTTATGCCCATTTGAATCTTGATCAAATCCTAGGTACGGTTTGACCAAGATTTGAACAATTTTAAAACATGAAAATAAAAGGTAAGCCCGACCTGGATCCTTTAGTCACTCTAAAATGAAGCTTTTGGGGGTTCTTGAAATTTCCAAGTTTGAAACCCAAAACCACTTCTCTTCATGCTTGACTACATAAGACAGAGTTTAGGGTTAGGGGTAGATACATGATTTTTCTTGTTTGAATATATCTAGACCTTGTTTATATCAACTTTAATGCTAACTATATGACATAAGAAAACTATGTGCTTTGGTTTTTAATTTTTCTGATTTTTTTATTTTGATGCACATTTGAATCTTTGTCAAATCCTAGGTTTGACCAAGATTTAAACAAGTATAAAACATGAAAATGAAAAGGGGAAGCCTGTATCCTTCTTAGTCACTCTAAAATGAAGTTTTTGGGATGTTCTTGAAATTTTCATGTTTGAAACCCAAAACCACTTCTCTTCATGCTTGACTTCATAAGATAGAGTTTAGGGGCTAGGGGATAGATACATGATTTGCCTAGGTTTGAATATGCATGTCCAAACCTTGTTTATCAACTTGAATGCTTACTATATGACATAAGAAGACTATATGCTTTTGTTTTTCATTTTTCTGATTTTTTTTAAATTTTATGCCCATTTGAATCTTTTGGTCAAATCCTTGGTTTAATTTGACACGGATTTAAACAAGTTTAAAATATGAAAATGAAATAGTGCCTATTGTTTTTTGGCACGGAAATTAGCGCAAGAGTATTTTTTACACAAGACCCCCTAGCTGAACGATTTGAGATCAACGTAAAATTTGGGAAATACATATCTTCCTAACTTACCATAACAAACCCACATTTTGGGACAAAAGGTAATTGAAAAAAAGCTAAGCTAAAACCTTATATTCTGAAACAAATGCTAAAAATCTATAGGCACTATATAAAGGAACGGAGGGAGTATGAAAATGAAAAGGTGGCAAGCAGGCATGGATCCTTCTTATATATATTAGTCACTCTAAAATGAAGCTTTTGGGAGGTTTTTGAAATTTCCATGTTTGAAACCCAAAACCACTTCTCTTCATGTTGTTGACTTCATAAGATAGAGTTTAGGGGTTAGGGGTATAGATACATGATTTGTCTTGTTTGAATATGTGTCTAGACCTTGTTTATCAACTTTAATGCTTACTATATGACATAAGAACACTATGTGCTTTAATTTGGTTTTTAATTTTTATATTTTTTTGAATTTTGATGCACATTTTGAATCTTGGTCAAATCCTAGGTTTGACCGAGATTTGAACAAGTTTAAAACAAGAAAATAAAAGGTAAGCCCGCCAGACTGGATCCTTCTTAGTCACTCTATAATGAAGCTTTTAGGGGGGTTGTTGAAAATGTAAGCATGTATCCTTCTTAGTACGTCACACCACAATGAAGCTTTTGGGAGGGTTTTTGAAATGTCCATGTTTGAAACCCAAAACGACTTCTCTTCGTGCTTGACTTCATAATTAAGACAAAGTTTAGGGTTAGGGGTAGATACATGATTTTTCTGGTTTGAATATGTCTAGACTTTGTTTATCAACTAGCTTGAGTGCTTACTATATGGCATATATAAGAAGCTAGGCTATGTGCTTTGGTTTTTCATTTTTTTTGAATTTTTATGCCCATTTGAATCTTGGTCAAATCCTAGGTACGTACGGTTTGACCAAGATTTGAACATGTTTAAAACATGAAAATAAAAGGTAAGCATGGATCCTTCTTAGTCACTCTAAAATGAAGCTTTTGGGAGGTTTTTGAAATTTCCATGTTTGAAACCCAAAACCACTTCTCTTCATGCTTGGCTTCGTAAGATAGAGTTTAGGGTTTGGGGTAGATACGTACATGATTTTTCTAAGTATTTTTACGCCCATTTGAATCTTCATCAAATCCTAAGTTTGACCAAGATTTGAACAAGTTTAAAAACATGAAAATGAAAAGGGTAAGCCTGGATCCTTGTTTAGGGTTAGGGGGTAGATACATGATTTTTGTGGTTTGAATATGGCAGACCTTGTTTATCACCTTGATATATGACATAGGAAGACGGTGTGCTTTTGTTTTTCTTTTTTTTGAATTTTTATGCCCATTTGAATCTTGGTCAAGTCATAGGTTTGACCAAGATTTAAACATGTTTAAAACATGAAAATGAAAAAGTAAGCCTGGATCCTTCTTAGTCACTCCAAAATGTACCAATTGATAAATGAGTTAACTTGGCTTCATGGAAAAAATAATGTCATGTAAATGATTTAACTTGGCTTTCGTACCCTTGAATCCATAGGAAACTTTGTATAAATGTAGTAGTATAATAATCAACCGAGTTTTTACATCAACAGGTCTGTCACTTACGTGTGGTGCCCATGCGTGAGGTCCCACACTTCAGTGAGCACAAGTCACGTGCAATAGGTACGCAAACTCCCAGCCATTTTCTTTGTCAAGAGAAGACGCATCAGGATGCGTATTGGAAGTATGTGGGTCCTTCTGGATCCTTCGGTTGTCCCTCTCACAAAAAAAAACAAATCTCTCTCATTCTCGGCCTCGCTCGACTCGCTCGCTCGCTCGCTCCTCCTGCTCACTGACAAACCCTGCACAAAAGTCAACATCATCACCCGAAAAAGGGGAGACACCATAATTCTCTCCCTTCTTCTCTCCTTCCGAGTGATCCCTCTTCCTCCGAGTTTCACTCGACGGGCAAACACACATGTGCTGCATAGTAATAATAAAAAAGTAGAAAAATCGACCTACGAATCTATGATTAAATAGGTTAAACTAGGGTTTTGCCCACTACTACAGATCAAGTTCAAAAATATCCAACTACTAGTTCGATTTTGGGCTACTAATATAAAATTAAAATAAGTTGAACTAGTATTCCTCTAAAAAATCATTTTGGTATGCATTGTTTGATACTTTTCATAGCTATAGTGCATCACAAATTTATGATTTCATGCTTTGCTTTGCCAATTTCGATTTTTTCTAACCACCTTCTCTTTGATTTCAAATTTAGGTCAAACTATCGATGCCTACTATGTGTTCTACTTGAATTGGATGCAGCGTGCGCACATGTTTTGCCATTGTTCTGGGCTTCCACACATCTTTGGGGCATCCAAGTATTTAAGTTACCTTGTTTTTTTGAATTGTAATTCATACCCTTCCTCCCAATTTTTATGCCCATTTGAATCTTGGTCAAATCCTAAGTTTGACCAAGATTTGAACAAGTTTAAAACATGAAAATGAAAAGGTAAGCCTGAATCCTTCTTAGTCACTCAAAAATGAGAAGCTTTTGGGAGTTTTTTGAAATTTCCATGTTTGAAACCCAAAACCACTTCTCTTCATGCTTGACTTCATAAGACAGAGTTTAGGGTTAGGGGTAGATACATGATTTGTCTAGTTTGTTGTTTAGAACTTGTTTATCAACTTGAATGCTTACTATATGACATAATAATACTATGTGCTTTGGTTTTCATTTTTTTTGATTTTTTCTGAATTTTTATGCCCATTTGATCTTGGTCAAATCCTAGGCTTAACCAATATTTAAACAAGTTTAAAACATGAAAATGAAAAGGTAAGCCTGTATCCTTCTTAGTCACTCCAAAATGAAGCTTTTGGGAAGGTTTTTGAAATTTCCATGTTTGAAATCCAAAACGACTTCTCTTCGTGCTTGACTTCATAAGACAAAGTTTAGGGCTAGGGGTAGAAACATGATTTTTCTGGTTTGAATATGTCTAGACCTTGTTTACCAACTTGAGTGCTTACTATATGACATAAGAAGGCTATATGCTTTGGTTTTTCATTTTTTTTGAAATTTTATGCCCATTTGAATCTTGATCAAATCCTAGGTACAGTTTGACCAAGATTTGAACAATTTTAAAACATGAAAATAAAAGGTAAGCCCGACCTGGATCCTTTAGTCACTCTAAAATGAAGCTTTTGGGGGGTTCTTGAAATTTCCAAGTTTGAAACCCAAAACCACTTCTCTTCATGCTTGACTACATAAGACAGAGTTTAGGGTTAGGGGTAGATACATGATTTTTCTTGTTTGAATATATCTAGACCTTGTTTATATCAACTTTAATGCTAACTATATGACATAAGAAAACTATGTGCTTTGGTTTTTAATTTTTCTGATTTTTTTATTTTGATAGATGCACATTTGAATCTTTGTCAAATCCTAGGTTTGACCAAGATTTAAACAAGTATAAAACATGAAAATGAAAAGGGAAGCCTGTATCCTTTCTTAGTCACTCTAAAATGAAGTTTTTGGGATGTTCTTGAAATTTTCATGTTTGAAACCCAAAACCACTTCTCTTCATGCTTGACTTCATAAGATAGAGTTTAGGGGCTAGGGGATAGATACATGATTTGCCTAGGTTTGAATATGCATGTCCAAACCTTGTTTATCAACTTGAATGCTTACTATATGACATAAGAAGACTATATGCTTTTGTTTTTCATTTTTCTGATTTTTTTTAAAATTTTATGCCCATTTGAATCTTTTGGTCAAATCCTTGGTTTAATTTGACACGGATTTAAACAAGTTTAAAATATGAAAATGAAAAGGTGGTAAGCAGGCATGGATCCTTCTTATATATATTAGTCACTCTAAAATGAAGCTTTTGGGAGGTTTTTGAAATTTCCATGTTTGAAACCCAAAACCACTTCTCTTCATGTTGTTGACTTCATAAGATAGAGTTTAGGGGTTAGGGGTATAGATACATGATTTGTCTTGTTTGAATATGTGTCTAGACCTTGTTTATCAACTTTAATGCTTACTATATGACATAAGAACACTATGTGCTTTAATTTGGTTTTTAATTTTTTTAAATTTTGATGCACATTTTGAATCTTGGTCAAATCCTAGGTTTGACCGAGATTTGAACAAGTTTAAAACAAGAAAATAAAAGGTAAGCCCGCCAGACTGGATCCTTTCTTAGTCACTCTATAATGAAGCTTTTAGGGGGGTTGTTGAAAATGTAAGCATGTATCCTTCTTAGTACGTCACACCACAATGAAGCTTTTGGGAGGGTTTTTGAAATTTCCATGTTTGAAACCCAAAACGACTTCTCTTCGTGCTTGACTTCATAATTAAGACAAAGTTTAGGGTTAGGGGTAGATACATGATTTTTCTGGTTTGAATATGTCTAGAATTTGTTTATCAACTAGCTTGAGTGCTTACTATATGGCATATTGATGGCGTGTAACTCACACGTTCGTTGGGAACCCCAAGAGGAAGGTATGATGCGCACAGTAGCAAGTTTTCCCTCAGAAAGAAACCAAGGTTTAATCGAACCAGGAGGAGCCAAGAAGCACGTTGAAGGTTGATGGTCGCGAAATGTGATGCGGCGCAACACCAGGGATTCCGGCGCCAACGCGGAACCTGCACAACACAACCCAAGTACTTTGTCCCAACGAAACAGTGAGGTTGTCAATCTCACCGGCTTGCTGTTACAAAGGATTAAACGTATCGAGTGGAAGATGTTTGCAAAGAAAACAGTAAAACAAATTGCAGTAGATATATGTAAAGAATAGGACCGGGGTCCACAGTTCACTAGAGGTGTCTCTCCCATAAGATAAAAGCATGTTGGGTGAACAAATTACAGTCGGGCAATTGACAAATAGAGAAAGGCATAACAATGCATATACATGATATGATAAATATAGTGAGATTTAATTGGGCATTACGACAAAGTACATAGACCACCATCCAACTGCATCTATGCCTAAAAAGTCCACCTTCAGGTTATCATCCGAACCCCATTCAGTATTAAGTTGCTAAGCAACAGACAATTGCATTAAGTATGGTGCGTAATGTAATCAACAACTACATCCTTAGACATAGCATCAATGTTTTATCCCTAGTGGCAACAGCACATCACAACCTTAGAACCTACTGTCACGATCCCAGATTCAATGAAGGCATGAACCCACTATCGAGCATAAATACCCCCTCTTGGAGTTAAGAGCAAAAACTTGGCCAGAGCCTCTACTAATAACGGAGAGCATGCAAGATCATAAACAACACATAAACAATAGATTGATAATCACCATAATCATAGTACTCTCTATCCATCGGATCCCGACAAACACAACATATAGAATTACATATAGATGATCTTGATCATGTTAGGCAGCTCACAAGATCCAACAATGAAGCACAACAAGGAGAAGACGACCATCTAGCTACTGCTATGGACCCATGGTCCAGGGGTGAACTACTCACTCATCACTCCGGAGGCGACCATGGCGGTGTAGAGTCCTCCGGGAGATGAATCCCCTCTCCGGCAGGGTGCCGGAGGCGATCTCCTGAATCCCCCGAGATGGGATTCGCGGCGGCGGCGTCTCGGAAGGTTTTCCGTATCGTGGCTCTCGGACTGGGGTTTCGCGACGAGGCTTTAAGTAGGCGGAGGGTCAACGCGGGGGCCACACGAGGGCCCAGGGGGTAGGTCGGCGCGGCCAAGGCCTGGGCCGCGCCGGCCTCCCTCCGGCCGCCTCGTGGCCCCACTTCGATTCTTCGGTCTTCGGAAGCTTCGTGCAAAAATAGGACCCGGGCGAAAGTTTCGTCCAATTCCGAGAATATTTCTTTACTAGGATTTCTGAAACCAAAAACAGCAGAAAACAGCAATGGCTCTTCGGCATCTTGTTAATAGGTTAGTTCCAGAAAATGCATAAATATGACATATAATGTGCATAAAACATGTAGGTATCATCAATAAAGTAGCATGGAACATAAGAAATTATCGATACGTTGGAGACGTATCAGCATCCCCAAGCTTAGTTCTGCTCGTCCCGAGCAGGTAAAACGATAACAAAGATAATTTCTAAAGTGACATGCCATCATAATCTTGATCATACTATTTGTAAACATATGTAATGAATGCAGCGATCAAAACAAAGGTAATGACATGAGTAAACAACTGAATCATAAAGCAAAGACTTTTCATGAATAGTACTTCAAGACAAGCATCAATAAGTCTTGCATAAGAGTTAACTCATAAAGCAATAAATCAAAGTAAAGGTATTGAAGCAACACAAAGGAAGATGAAGTTTCAGCGGTTGCTTTCAACTTATAACATGTATATCTCATGGATATTGTCAACATAAAGTAATATAACAAGTGCAATATGCAAGTATGTAGGAATCAATGCACAGTTCACACAAGTGTTTGCTTCTTGAGGTGGAAGGAGATAGGTAAACTGACTCAACAATAAAAGTAAAAGAATGGTCCTTCAAAGAGGAAAGCATCGATTGCTGTATTTGTGCTAGAGCTTTTATTTTGAAAACATGAAACAATTTTGTCAACGGTAGTAATAAAGCATATGAGTTATGTAAATTATATCTTACAAGTTGCAAGCCTCATGCATAGTATACTAATAGTGCCCGCACCTCGTCCTACTTAGCTTGGACTACCGGATCTTTGCATGCCATGTTTCAACCAAGTGTCACAAAGGGGTACCTCCATGCCGCCTGTACAAAGGTCTAAGGAGAATGCTCGCATTTTGGATTTCTCGCTTTTGATTATTCTCAACTTAGACATCCATACCGAGACAACATGGACAACAGATAATGGACTCCTCTTAAATGCATAAGCATGTAGCAACAATTATTATTCTCATATGAGATTGAGGATATATGTCCAAAACTGAAACTTCAACCATGATTCATGGCTTTAGTTAGCGGCCCAATGTTCTTCTCTAACAATTTTGCATGCTCCAACCACTAAAATGATAGATCCTTCAGACAAGACGGACATGCATAGCAACTCACATGATATTCAACAATAGTTGATGGCGTTCCCCAGAAGCATGGTTATCGCACAACAAGCAACTTAATAAAATATAAAGTGCATAAGTACATATTCAATACTACGATAGTTTTTAAGGCTATTTTGTCCCATGAGCTATATATTGCAAAGGTGAATGATGGAATTTTAAAGGTAGCACTCAAGCAATTTACTTTGGAATGGCGGAGAAATACCATGTAGTAGGTAGGTATGGTGGACACAAATGGCATAGTAGTTGGCTCAAGGATTTTGGATGCATGAGAAGTATTCCCTCTCGATACAAGGTTTAGGCTAGCAAGGTTATTTGAAGCAAACTCAAGGATGAACAGGTGCAGCAAAACTCACATAAAAGACATATTGTAAACATTATAAGACTCTACACCGTCTTCCTTGTTGTTCAAAACTCAATACTAGATATTATCTAGACCTTAGAGAGACCAAATATGCAAATCAAATTTTAGCAAGCTCTATGTATTTCTTCATTAATGGGTGCAAAGCATATGATGCAAGAGCTTAAACATGAGCACAACAATTGCCAAGTATCACATTATCCAAGACATTTTAGAATTACTACATGTAGCATTTTCCAATTCCAACCATATAACAATTTAACGAAGAAGAAACTTCGCCATGAACATTATGAGTAAAGCCTAAGGACACATGTGTCCATATGCAACAGCGGAGCGTGTCTCTCTCCCACAAAGTGAATGCTAGGATCCATTTTATTCAAACAAAAACAAAAACGAAAACAAACCGACGCTCCAAGTAAAGAACACAAGATGTGATTGAATAAAAATATAGTTTCAGGGGAGGAACCTGATGATGTTGTCGATGAAGAAGGGGATGCCTTGGGCATCCCCAAGCTTAGACGCTTGAGTCTTCTTAAAATATGCAGGGGTGAACCACGGGGCATCCCCAAGCTTAGAGCTTTCACTCCTCTTGATCATAGTATATCATTCTCCTCTCTTGACCCTTGAAAACTTCCTTCACACCAAACTTCAAGCAAACTCATTAGAGGGTTAGTGCATCATTAATAATTCACACATTCAGAGGTGACACAAACATTCTTTACACTTCTGGACATTGCATAAAGCTACTGGACATTAGTGGATCAAAGAAATGAATCCAACATAGCAAAAGAGGCAATGCGAAATAAAAGGCAGAATCTGTCAAAAACAGAACAGTCCGTAAAGACGAATTTAAAGCTGGCACTAGACTTGCTCAAATGGAAAAACTCAAAACTAATGAAAGTTGCGTACATATCTGAGGATCACGCTCGTAAATTGGCAGATTTTTTCGAATTTTCTACAGAGAACTGTGCCCAGATTCGTGACAGACAGCAATGCTGTTTCTGCGCAGCGATCCAAAATATAACATCAACTTTGACATAGAAACTTTACTTGGCACAAAAACATGATAAGGAGAGGTTGCTACAGTAGTAAACAACTTCCAAGACTCAACAAAACAAAAAATTGCTGTAGGTAAAAACATGGGTTGTCTCCCATAAGCGCTTTTCTTTAACGCCTTTCAGCTAGGCGCAGAAAGTGCAAATCAAGTATTATCGAGAGTAGAAGCATCAACATCATTACCAGGGGTGTTGGGAGTTTTCTCAACAATGCATTGTATCTGGTCTATATAAGTAACTCCTCTCTCATTGCTCCTAGGCTTACTATTCTCATCAAACAAATTTTCAGGAACAAGCCAAGCATAGTTATTTTCCAAAGCTTCATGCATCCCTAGTAGTTTACTAGGTATTGGCGCTTTAATTTCCCTACCATCATTAACATTATTAGTATACTTAATTCTATCCATATCCATCTTTTCAAGTATTTGTTTAAAATTAGGAAAGAAACCAAGCCTCTTATGCTTAATAAAAACTTTTCTAGCTTCTTTAACTATATCCTCAAATTCTCTAACAAGGACTTTTAAAACAAAATTTCTCTTTTCCCCCATCTCCATATCCGAAAGTGTAAGAAACATATGTTGTATTATGGGATTGAGATTAACAAATCTAGTTTCTAACATGTGTATCAAACAGGCAGAAGCACTTTCATAAGTAGGAGCAGTTTTTAATAATGGTATATCTTCAAAATCTTCATCCATACTAACATGGGTGAAAAATTCTTCTATATTATCTCTTCCAATGATACACCCTCGTCCTACCGGTATCTCTTCCAAAGTAAACTTAGGATTAAGCATGATGAAATAAGCAAAAAGTAAACTAGGCAAACAAAGTAAAGACAAGTAACTAATTTTTTTGTGTGTTTCCGATATAGAGAGCAAGACAATAAATAAAGTAAAACTAGCAACTAATTTTTTTGTATTTTGTTTAGGTGCAGCAAACAAAGTAGTAAATAAAATAAAGCAAGACAAAAACAAAGTAAAGAGATTGAGAAGTGGAGACTCCCCTTGCAGCGTGTCTTGATCTCCCCGGCAACGGCGCCAGAAAAAGAGCTTGATGGCGTGTAACTCACACGTTCGTTGGGAACCCCAAGAGGAAGGTATGATGCGCACAGTAGCAAGTTTTCCCTCAGAAAGAAACCAAGGTTTAATCGAACCAGGAGGAGCCAAGAAGCACGTTGAAGGTTGATGGTCGCGAAATGTGATGCGGCGCAACACCAGGGATTCCGGCGCCAACGCGGAACCTGCACAACACAACCCAAGTACTTTGTCCCAACGAAACAGTGAGGTTGTCAATCTCACCGGCTTGCTGTAACAAAGGATTAAACGTATCGAGTGGAAGATGTTTGCAAAGAAAACAGTAAAACACAATTACATTGTATGCTATGTAAAGAATAGGACCGGGGTCCACAGTTCACTAGAGGTGTCTCTCCCATAAGATAAAAGCATGTTGGGTGAACAAATTACAGTCGGGCAATTGACAAATAGAGAAAGGCATAACAATGCATATACATGATATGGTAAATATAGTGAGATTTAATTGGGCATTACGACAAAGTACATAGACCGCCATCCAACTGCATCTATGCCTAAAAAGTCCACCTTCAGGTTATCATCCGAACCCCATTCAGTATTAAGTTGCTAAGCAACAGACAATTGCATTAAGTATGGTGCGTAATGTAATCAACAACTACATCCTTAGACATAGCATCAATGTTTTATCCCTAGTGGCAACAGCACATCACAACCTTAGAACCTACTGTCACGATCCCAGATTCAATGAAGGCATGAACCCACTATCGAGCATAAATACCCCCTCTTGGAGTTAAGAGCAAAAACTTGGCCAGAGCCTCTACTAATAACGGAGAGCATGCAAGATCATAAACAACACATAAACAATAGATTGATAATCACCATAATCATAGTACTCTCTATCCATCGGATCCCGACAAACACAACATATAGTATTACAGATAGATGATCTTGATCATGTTAGGCAGCTCACAAGATCCAACAATGAAGCACAACAAGGAGAAGACGACCATCTAGCTACTGCTATGGACCCATGGTCCAGGGTGAACTACTCACTCATCACTCCGGAGGCGACCATGGCGGTGTAGAGTCCTCCGGGAGATGAATCCCCTCTCCCAGGTGCCGGAGGCGATCTCCTGAATCCCCCGAGATGGGATTGCGGCGGCGGCGTCTCCGGAAGGTTTTCCGTATCGTGGCTCTCTGGGGGTTTCGCGATGGAGGCTTTAAGTAGGCGGAGGGTCAACGCGGGGCCACACGGGCCCAGGTAGGTCGCAAGGCCCAGGCCGCGCGTCCTCCCCTCCGGCCGCCTCGTGGCCCCACTTCGTTATCTCTTCGGTCTTCCGGAAGCTTCGTGCAAAAATAGGACCCTGGGCGAAAGTTTCGTCCAATTCCGAGAATATTTCTTTACTAGGATTTCTGAAACCAAAAACAGCAGAAAACAAGAACGGCTCTTCGGCATCTTGTTAATAGGTTAGTTCCAGAAAATGCATAAATATGACATATAATGTGCATAAAACATGTAGGTATCATCAATAAAGTAGCATGGAACATAAGAAATTATCGATACGTTGGAGACGTATCACATATATAAGAAGCTAGGCTATGTGCTTTGGTTTTTCTTTTTTTTTTGAATTTTTATGCCCATTTGAATCTTGGTCAAATCCTAGGTACGTACGGTTTGACCAAGATTTGAACATGTTTAAAACATGAAAATAAAAGGTAAGCATGGATCCTTCTTAGTCACTCTAAAATGAAGCTTTTGGGAGGTGTTTGAAATCCAAAACCACTTCTCTTCATGCTTGGCTTCGTAAGATAGAGTTTAGGGTTTGGGGTAGATACGTACATGATTTTTCTAAGTATTTTTACGCCCATTTGAATCTTCGTCAAATCCTAAGTTTGACCAAGATTTGAACAAGTTTAAAACATGAAAATGAAAAGGGTAAGCCTGGATCCTTGTTTAGGGTTAGGGGGTAGATACATGATTTTTGTGGTTTGAATATGGCAGACCTTGTTTATCACCTTGATATATGACATAGGAAGACGGTGTGCTTTTGTTTTTCTTTTTTTTGAATTTTTATGCCCATTTGAATCTTGGTCAAGTCATAGGTTTGACCAAGATTTAAACATGTTTAAAACATGAAAATGAAAAAGTAAGCCTGGATCCTTCTTAGTCACTCCAAAATGTACCAATTGATAAATGAGTTAACTTGGCTTCATGGAAAAAATAATGTCATGTAAATGATTTAACTTGGCTTTCGTACCCTTGAATCCATAGGAAACTTTGTATAAATGTAGTAGTATAATAATCAACCGAGTTTTTACATCAACAGGTCTGTCACTTACGTGTGGTGCCCATGCGTGAGGTCCCACACTTCAGTGAGCACAAGTCACGTGCAATAGGTACGCAAACTCCCAGCCATTTTCTTTGTCAAGAGAAGACGCATCAGGATGCGTATTGGAAGTATGTGGGTCCTTCTGGATCCTTCGGTTCTCACAACTCTCTCTCTCGCTCGCTCGCTCGCTCCTCCTGCGCACTGACAAACCCTGCACAACAGTCAACATCACCAGAAAAAGGGATCACCATAATTCCCTCTCCCTTCTCTCCTTCCGAGTGATCCCTCTTCCTCCGAGTTTCACTCGACGGGCAAACACACATGTGCTGCATAGTAATAATAAAAAGTAGAAAAATCGACCTACGAATCTATGATTAAATAGGTTAAACTAGGGTTTTGCCCACTACTACAGATCAAGTTCAAAAATATCCAACTACTAGTTCGATTTTGGGCTACTAATATAAAATTAAAATAAGTTGAACTAGTATTCCTCTAAAAAATCATTTTGGTATGCATTGTTTGATACTTTTCATAGCTATAGTGCATCACAAATTTATGATTTCATGCTTTGCTTTGCCAATTTCGATTTTTTCTAACCACCTTCTCTTTGATTTCAAATTTAGGTCAAACTATCGATGCCTACTATGTGTTCTACTTGAATTGGATGCAGCGTGCGCACATGTTTTGCCATTGTTCTGGGCTTCCACACATCTTTGGGGCATCCAAGTATTTAAGTTACCTTGTTTTTTTGAATTGTAATTCATACCCTTCCTCCCAATTTTTATGCCCATTTGAATCTTGGTCAAATCCTAAGTTTGACCAAGATTTGAACAAGTTTAAAACATGAAAATGAAAAGGTAAGCCTGAATCCTAGCTTCTTAGTCACTCTAAAATGAGAAGATTTTGGGAGTTTTTTGAAATTTTCATGTTTGAAACCCAAAACCACTTCTCTTCACTTCATAAGACAGAGTTTAGGGTTAGGGGGTAGATACATGATTTGTCTAGTTTGTTGTTTAGACCTTGTTTATCAACTTGAATGCTTACTATATGACATAATAATACTATGTGCTTTGGTTTTCATTTTTTTGATTTTTTCTGAATTTTTATGCCCATTTGATCTTGGTCAAATCCTAGGCTTAACCAATATTTAAACAAGTTTAAAACATGAAAATGAAAAGGTAAGCCTGTATCCTTCTTAGTCACTCCAAAATGAAGCTTTTGGGAAGGTTTTTGAAATTTCCATGTTTGAAATCCAAAACGACTTCTCTTCGTGCTTGACTTCATAAGACAAAGTTTAGGGCTAGGGGTAGAAACATGATTTTTCTGGTTTGAATATGTCTAGACCTTGTTTACCAACTTGAGTGCTTACTATATGACATAAGAAGGCTATATGCTTTGGTTTTTCATTTTTTTGAAATTTTATGCCCATTTGAATCTAGATCAAATCCTAGATACGGTTTGACCAAGATTTGAACAATTTTAAAACATGAAAATAAAAGGTAAGCCCGACCTGGATCCTTTAGTCACTCTAAAATGAAGCTTTTGGGGGTTCTTGAAATTTCCAAGTTTGAAACCCAAAACCACTTCTCTTCATGCTTGACTACATAAGACAGAGTTTAGGGTTAGGGGTAGATACATGATTTTTCTTGTTTGAATATATCTAGACCTTGTTTATATCAATTTTAATGCTAACTATATGACATAAGAAAACTATGTGCTTTGGTTTTTAATTTTTCTGATTTTTTTATTTTGATGCACATTTGAATCTTTGTCAAATCCTAGGTTTGACCAAGATTTAAACAAGTATAAAACATGAAAATGAAAAGGGGAAGCCTGTATCCTTCTTAGTCACTCTAAAATGAAGTTTTTGGGATGTTCTTGAAATTTTCATGTTTGAAACCCAAAACCACTTCTCTTCATGCTTGACTTCATAAGATAGAGTTTAGGGGCTAGGGGGTAGATACATGATTTGCCTAGGTTTGAATATGCATGTCCAAACCTTGTTTATCAACTTGAATGCTTACTATATGACATAAGAAGACTATATGCTTTTGTTTTTCATTTTTCTGATTTTTTTAAAATTTTATGCCCATTTGAATCTTTTGGTCAAATCCTTGGTTTAATTTGACACGGATTTAAACAAGTTTAAAATATGAAAATGAAAAGGTGGTAAGCAGGCATGGATCCTTCTTATATATATTAGTCACTCTAAAATGAAGCTTTTGGGAGGTTTTTGAAATTTCCATGTTTGAAACCCAAAACCACTTCTCTTCATGTTGTTGACTTCATAAGATAGAGTTTAGGGGTTAGGGGTATAGATACATGATTTGTCTTGTTTGAATATGTGTCTAGACCTTGTTTATCAACTTTAATGCTTACTATATGACATAAGAACACTATGTGCTTTAATTTGGTTTTTAATTTTTATATTTTTTTGAATTTTGATGCACATTTTGAATCTTGGTCAAATCCTAGGTTTGACCGAGATTTGAACAAGTTTAAAACAAGAAAATAAAAGGTAAGCCCGCCAGACTGGATCCTTCTTAGTCACTCTATAATGAAGCTTTTAGGGGGGTTGTTGAAAATGTAAGCATGTATCCTTCTTAGTACGTCACACCACAATGAAGCTTTTGGGAGGGTTTTTGAAATGTCCATGTTTGAAACCCAAAACGACTTCTCTTCGTGCTTGACTTCATAATTAAGACAAAGTTTAGGGTTAGGGGTAGAGATACATGCATGATTTTTCTGGTTTGAATATGTCTAGACTTTGTTTATCAACTTGAGTGCTTACTATATCAAGTTGTGTCTGAGTCGAGTCAATGTTGAGTCGTTGAGTCACCTAGTATTATTATTATGGTGGTGTATTTGTGTTCATGTACTTGTTTCAGACAGGTATTGCTGTTTTGGTGAAGGAGACATGCATCATCCATTTTTGGTGGGGTTAATTGGTTCTAGGGTTAATTGGTTCTATGCCACTCCTGAATTCACAAGTTGTGTTTATGCCATTCCAAAAACTGAAGTTGTGTTTATGCCACTCTCAATTCTCAATACCCCCTTCTATGCCATTTTCAACAATACAACATGAAAACGGTTCAATAAATAGTCGTATTTCAGTTTATACTTTCGTATTGACCAAAATAAACCTGTGCTCAGGTTTGGAGCGACTTTTGGGTGTTTCGGGCACACAAGAAATCCAAAATTTTCAAATTCTGGCAAAAATTAGAACTTCTCAGGAAAATCTATTTTTTTATAGGAAATCAAAAACACTGAAACGAGTATACTATTTTAATTTGAGCCATTTATGTGCAGATTTGCATAAAAAGGCTGACATTTTCTGTTCTGTCTAGAAATTGGTAAAATTTTGTCCAAAAAATCAAACTTCTTCGAAAAATCTGATAATTTTACAGAATGTCAAGAACACTAATATGAGTCATCCAAGTATTTAAGTTACCTTGTTTTTTTGAATTGTAATTCATACCCTTCCTCCCAATTTTTATGCCCATTTGAATCTTGGTCAAATCCTAAGTTTGACCAAGATTTGAACAAGTTTAAAACATGAAAATGAAAAGGTGAGCCTGAATCCTTCTTAGTCACTCTAAAATGAGAAGCTTTTGGGAGTTTTTTGAAATTTCCATGTTTGAAACCCAAAACCACTTCTCTTCATGCTTGACTTCATAAGACAAAGTTTAGGGTTAGGGGGTAGATACATGATTTGTCTGGTTTGTTGTTTAGACCTTGTTTATCAACTTGAATGCTTACTATATGACATAATAATACTATGTGCTTTGATTTTCATCTTTTTGATTTTTTCTGAATTTTTATGCCCATTTGATCTTGGTCAAATCCTAGGTTTAACCAATATTTAAACAAGTTTATAACATGAAAATGAAAAGGTAAGCCTGCATCCTTCTTAGCGCATCCACAATGTTGCTATTGCCAAATCTGATACGATGGTGAATTTGGCTTTGGTGTGAAATATAGCAATAGCTCCACAATGTAGTGGTTCCAAATATTTATAACGTGGGTCCCGCCATCAAGCTAAAACAACACATAAAGCCAATATGGAACTACTCTCACAATGTAGGGAACTAGTTCCAAATGCCAAAAGTGAAATTTGGCATCGGAGCACCTACTTGCTCCGGTTGCCTGTTTTTCTGGTTTTGGAACTACCTCTACAATGTATGGAACTAGTTCCAAAAGCCAAAAATCAAATATGGAACCACTTTTGGCTACACGTTGTGGATGCTCTTAGTCACTCCAAAATGAAAGCTTACATATACTCTTGGAATACTGTTTTGGGTGATTTGTCATTCAAAAATTTGGTATCATTCGGATCGGAGGAAGTATAGTTGGAGATGAATGGCCCACCAAGTCTCTGCCTTGAAGTTTGCTCTTTGACCAGTATTACTACTCGCGAGGTGCCGAGGAGACGGGGAGGCCAAATTTAAGGACTAACCTTTGCTCTTGCCGTCTTCCTCAGTTCACCACTTTGTTTACCTCTTGGAATACTACTTCGCCACCATGACCGGGAGCAAGTCTCGCCACAGAAGGGCTCGTGCGGCTGCGGCGAAGCTGAGGGAATCCCAGCAATGGCGTCCCTGTGCTGCTGTCGAGGTGCCTTCTGCGCAAGAGTCTTCAAGGGCGTCGCAGCCCGCGACTGCTACCTTCAGGCGATCCTCCGTTCTTGCGCATCTTTCTATGTCTTTCACAACTTATCATCCCCTCCTTTTCTTACCTTCTCTCAATCGTATATTCAGGTCGGGCGGCCTTAGTTTTCCCGCAGCCCTCCTGCCTGCGGAAACATCTTCCACGGAGCCAAGTTCTCAAAGCAGCGAGGTATAGACATTCGTGCAAATTGGGATTCCCATTTTCTCTTTCTTGGTACTTCTCTGGGTACACTTCTGATTTTGTGCTCCATCCCCATCTGATAGAAGCCCCGCTACGAGATCGGGCCCATTTTAGAAATGGTTATGGGCGATTTCTGCGTCGAGACGGCGGACAGAAGCGCCCTCGCCGATGAGTGCATGAGACTTTATTCTGAGCTCGCCACTGAGAAGATCCGGATTCGCATTCTCGACGATATCGCCATGAAATCGTTCACTGCGAGTAATGAGATCCAGCGGCGGAGCCTCGGCCAGGCGGAGACCATGGACAAACTCGCCGGACTGATCCTGAACCTCACGGTTAGGACGGACAAACTAGAGGCCGAGCTGTCACAGGAGAAGGCTCTCAACTCCGAGCTGAAGCGTCAAGCAGGCTCAAGGTAGATCTTGACCAGGTCACTGTGTACCACTAGCTGCAATCCTTGATGACTGTTGTGTCACCTGGCTTCCGAGTTTCTGAAGGTTAATTTTCGAAATTTTGTTCGTAAAATTGGCCTGTGGAAATGTAAACAAACTAGTACTCTTACTTTATTATATTAGTACTTGTGTCAATGTAGTAGTTGTGTCTGAGTCGAGTCAATGTTGAGTCGTTGAGTCACCTAGTATCTATAATATCTAAATAGGAGCAACCCACTAAGTTGAATTCTCTCAACATGCAAGCATGCCACCTCATCGGTCCCACAATATCACACAACTCATGTCCATGTCATTCCATGCATACAGCAATCAGATGATATCACTTATTATGTTTTCTTTGATTTTCCAAAGTCTGTGCCGCAGCATTCGGCAGCCATATCGTCTTCTCAGTAGCACTTTACTTTTTGTCTCCCGACTCTCCGCATTGGAAATTGGAAACGAGCCGTCCACAGAATTAATCAGTAAGGTAGGCTACCAGGCGGAATTAATCACTGAGGTAGGCCATCAGGCGGCCACATCTCACTCTGCACCTACTTCCATGCATAAATACTCGGCTTCCCTTTGCAAAGATTCATCCTTCATCTGTGTGGTGCAACCTCAATCAGCCCCCGCTGATATCACGTCCTCCTCCCATAGTCCCATTCAACACTACTCCACTCGCGGTTATGCGCCCCTGTCAGTGCGATCAAGGTAACTACTCCCACGTGTGTAGTTCCCATCTGGCCAATCGTCTATCACCGTGTTGTGTTTCTGTTTTGGCTTTCTTTGGTGGAGCAAGTGCCGGCACGGCAGCACCCTGTGCCTTCCCGTCTTCAGTTGGGCCTGGCAAGATCACGGCTTGCCATTGTAGTAGCAACGTCGCTAATTTGTTTCAAAGTAAGAAAGCAAGATTTGCTAAACTAGCTAGCTCCAAGCAGAGCCACGCCTGCCAAGTCCATTGAGTTTTTGTCAATTCTATTTCGTACATTGTATATTGTGTTGTCGTTTTTACTGTGGAGAGCGACCAAATGGTGCAGGTGCGCGCAGCATTTGGTCAACTGGTTATATGCAGCCATGAGGCTGGTATGAAAATCTCAGTTTTTTTTCTGAGATATGTAATACAAGTACATACTTTTTATCTATACTTTAACATGAAAATTTTATCTGTTATTCTAAGTTTCAGAAGTACCTTTTCAACCCATAAAAGAATTATATACACCTATTTTGCACATCTTTTTTTCCTCAAAAGGACCTGTTTTGCACAGCTGATGCATATAAACATGGGCATCTGCCATAATTTTTATTTATTTATTGTGCACAATATTTACATTATATGTGTAAATCGTCTGATCATTTAATAAATTAATCATGTTGTTTCAAAGTATATTGAATGAAACATTTATGCATCACTTAATGTGTTGGGATATTGTCATTGCAAAAATATAATGAGCCTTCTATCAAACTTAGAACATTTTTAACCATCAAGTTCAATTTAATTCCCGCAGCAACGTCGCGGGTAATCATCTAGTTATTATTATGGTGGTGTACTTCTGTTCATGTACTTGTTTCAGACAGGTATTGCTGTTTTGGTGAAGGAGACATGCATCACCCATTTTTTGTGGGGTTAATTGGTTCTAGGATTAATTGGTTCTATGCCACTCCTCAGTTCACAAGTTGTGTTTATGCCATTCCAAAAACTGAAGTTGTGTTTATGCCACTCTCAATTCTCAATACCCCCTTCTATGCCATTTTCAACAATACAACATGAAAAAGGTTCAATAAATAGTCGTATTTCAGTTTATACTTTCGTATTGAACAAAATAATCCTGTGTTCAGATTTGGAGCGACTTTTGGGTGTTTTGGGCACACAAGAAATCCAAAATTTTCAAATTCTGGCAAAAATTAGAACTTCTCAGGAAAATCTATTTTTTTATAGGAAATCAAAAACACTGAAACGAGTATACTGTTTTAATTTGAGCCATTTATGTGCAGATTTGCATAAAAAGACTGACATTTTCCCTAAACTTTGTATATTATGAAGTCAAGCATGAAGAGAAGTGGTTTTGGGTTTCAAACATCCTTTTCATTTTCTTGTCTTAAACTTGTTTAAATCTTGGTCAAACCTAAGATTTGACCAAAAGATTCAAACAGGCATAAATTCAAAAAAATCAGAAAAATGAAAAAACAAAAGCATATAGTCTTCTTATGTCATATAGTAAGCATTCAAGTTGATAAACAAGGTCTAGACATATTCAAACCAGAAAAATCATGTATATATCTACCCCTAACCCTAAACTCTGTCTTATGAAGAGAAGTGGTTTTGGGTTTCAAACATGGAAATTTGAAGAACCTCCCAAAAGCTTCATTTTAGATTGTGACTAAGAAGGATCCAGGCTTACCTTTTCACTTTCATGTTCTAAACTTGTTTAAATCCTAGTCAAACCTAGGATTTCACAAAGATTCAAATATATGGGTATAAAATAAAAAAAATAGAAAAATGAAAAACGAAAGCACATAGTCTTCTTATGTCATATAGTAAGCATTAAAGTTGATAAACAAGGTCTAGACATATTCAAACTAGACAAATCATGTATCTCCCCCTAACCCCTAAACTTTGTATTATGAAGTCAAGCATGAAGAGAAGTGGTTTTGGGTTTCAAACATGGAAATTTCAAAAACCTCTTAAAAATTCATTTTAGAGTGACTAAGAAGGATGCAAGCTTCCCTTTTCATTTTCATGTCTTAAACTTGTTTAAATCTTGGTCAAACCTAAGATTTGACCAAAAGATTCAAACGGGCATAAAATTCAAAAAAATCAGAAAAATGAAAAACAAAAGCATATAGTCTTCTTGTGTCATATAGTAAGCATTCAAGTTGATAAACAAGGTCTAGACATATTCAAACCAGAAAATCATGTATATATCTACCCCTAACCCTAAACTCTGTATTATGAAGTCAATCATGAAGAGAAGTGGTTTTGGGTTTCAAACATGGATATTTCAAGAACCTCCCAAAAGCTTCATTTTAGAGTGTGACTAAGAAGGATCCAGGCTTACCTTTTTCATTTTCATGTACTAAACTTGTTTAAATCCTGGTCAAACCTAGGATTTCACAAAGATTCAAATATATGTGTATAAAATATAAAAAATAGAAAAATGAAAACCAAAGCACATAGTCTACTTATGTCACATAGTAAGCATTCAAGTTGATAAACAAGGTCTAGACATATTCAAACCAGAAAAATCATGTATATATCTACCCCTAACCCTAAACTCTGTCTTATGAAGTTAATCATGAAGAGAAGTGGTTTTGGGTTTCAAACATTGGAATTCCAAGAACCTCCCAAAAGCTTCATTTTAGAGTGTGACTAAGAAGGATCCAAGCTTACCTTTTCATTTTCATGTTCTAAACTTGTTTAAATCCTGGTCAAAACTAGGATTTCACAAAGATTCAAATATATGGGTATAAAATTCAAAAAAATAGAAAAATGAAAAACCAAAGCACATAGTCTTCTTATGTCATATAGTAAGCATTAAAGTTGATAAACAAGGTCTAGACATATTCAACCTAGACAAATCATGTATCTACCCCCTAACCCCTAAACTCTGTCTTATGAAGTCCAACATGAAGAGAAGTGGTTTTGGGTTTCAAACATGGAAATTTCAAAAACCTCTTACAAAATTCAGTTTAGAGTGACTAATTAAGAAGGATGCATTCTCCCCTTTTCATTTTCATGTCTTAAACTTGTTTAAATCTTGGTCAAACCTAAGATTTGACCAAAAGATTCAAACGGGCATAAAAAAATCAGAAAAATGAAAACCAAAGCACATAATTTTCTTATGTCATATAGTAAGCATTCAAGTTGATAAACAAGGTCTAGACATATTCAAACCAGAAAATCATGTATATATCTACCCCTAACCCTAAACTATGTCTTATGAAGTCAATCATGAAGAGAAGTGGTTTTGGGTTTCAAACATGGAAATTTCAAGAACCTCCCAAAAGCTTCATTTTAGAGTGACTAAGAAGGATCCAGGCTTACCTTTTCATTTTCATGTTTTAAACTTGTTTAAATCCTGGTCAAACCTAGGATTTGACAAAGATTCAAATATATGGGCATAAAATTCAAAAAAATAGAAAAATGAAAAACCAAAGCACATAGTCTTCTTATGTCATATAGTAAGCATTGAAGTTGATAAAAAAGGTCTAGACATATGCAAACTAGACAAATCATGTATCTACCCCTAACCCCTAAACTCTGTCTTATGAAGTCAAGCATGAAGAGAAGTCGTTTTGGGTTTCAAACATGGAAATTTCAAGAACATCCCAAAAGCTTCATTTTAGAGTGACTAAGAAGGATCCATGATTACCTTTTCATTTTCATGTTTTAAACTTGTTTAATCTTGGTCAAACCTAGGATTTGACCAAGATTCAAATGGGCACAAAATTTAAAAAATCAGAAAAATGAAAAACCAAAGTACATAGTCTTCTTATGTCATGTAGTAAGCATTCAAGTTGATAAAATGGTTCATGCCGGCGTCTTAGCTGCTAAAAAAAAATTATACACCAATTGATTTGACGAATTGATGATTTACTCTAGTCTGCTTCTAGACCATGCAGCTAGCGAGTATTCATATGTACTGCATGGAGCCCCCAACTTTTGACTTCCCGTGTCGGAAAAGGCCTGTTTAATAATGTGGGGCAGTGAGGTATCCCGAAGTATCTAGAGGGTTCCAGTGTTTCAGGCTTTCAGCATCGCCAGTCCAAGGGAAGGATGGGTGACGAATCCGTGCATTCACAGCCGTTTAGATCTGAAGAGTCCTTGTATGATGAGCGGTAGATAGCACCTCTAAGCTGCAAATCAACAGCTTCAATTACTTCAAATGAGCATTGGCCGGAAGGCTGACAGAGTGAAAAAATTCAATTTCAAAAACTCATGTATAGAATAGAAAAAAATAAAAAACATGTAGATAGAATAGAGGTATAGATAGATTAGCCCAAAAAAGAAGAGGACGGGGAAATTTCGAACGCTCGCCTTTAACTCAGCACAGCAGACACCTCCCTCGCGCACCTAAACTTTCGAACGCGCGCCCAATATTTCGAACGCTCGCCTTTAACTCAGCACCCAGCCCACCTTGTTCTTCTCTAGACACCTCCTTCGGCGCCCTGTTCTTCTCTAGACACACCCTCGGTGAACCAGGCCGCGCACCAAAACTTCCCCACGCTGTCTATCAGCCGCGTCAGCCGGCGACTGCTGGTGGCGCCGTTCTTCTCCAGCCGCACCGGCAGGCGCGGTCAGCTGGTAGATCCTCACGGTATGCATGCTATCTTCAGGCCTG
This sequence comes from Lolium multiflorum, assembly GCA_030979885.1. Taxonomy (NCBI): domain Eukaryota; kingdom Viridiplantae; phylum Streptophyta; class Magnoliopsida; order Poales; family Poaceae; genus Lolium; species Lolium multiflorum. The sequence continues at coordinate 191,728 of JAUUTY010000502.1, forward strand.
GGCAAGTACGATTCATTATAGCTCAATCGAAGTCAGTCGCCGTCGCCCAGCCCTTATAAGTTCGTTAGTTCGTTCGAATCGATCGGTTGATATTGTTTTCCTCTCGATGTGTTTGTTTGACATTGTTTTCCGCTTTACCTATTTGCTCGAATTCGTTCGTACTGTACACTGTACTGCTCACCATTGCCCAATGTCTGTAGTCGTCGCTTGGTGCCAGTCCTCTATGGACCTGTTTGTAATCTTATTACTTCTGGGTTCTTTGCACTGCTAATACATCGGTGGATTTACGGCCAAAAAGAAGAAAGAATTTGTTGGTATTATATTGCTTTCGATTGATCTGTTCGCCCCCAAGCTTTTACAGAAGCCGCAAGAGATTCAAGGATGAAATGGCTCTCCTTGTTTGCAGTGGCGGATCTACAGGGTATGCCGTATATGCCACGGCATACCCTGCGTCCAAGCCGTGCAAGATCTTTGATAGTTTAATGAGCTGAGCAATTAATCAAGATGAGTGATGTATATGTATACATGCGGTGCTAATACATGTGGCGTGCAGCCATGCGAACACTGAGCTAGTGCATGTAACCGATTGATTAGACATCCGATTGATTAATGCATTGGCTTTAGCCAACAGTCTACTTGCATGTTTTTCAAGATGTGCGATTTTGTCTCGCGTGTAAGCCTACAAGGCCAGCTATGGCCATGCACCATGACCTGATTAGATATCATGATTAATCAAAGGAAATATCTTGCTACTGTATATACGATTAATCAACTGATAATTAATCTTTGGTAGTCAAGTATATGATTAATTATATATATTTAGTGAGAATTCAGTTCAAAATTAGAGCACCCCGTCAACGGTGCATTTTTCAACAATTTACATTTTGATTATATGCAAAATCTGTTTTATTTAATCATTTTGACATACTCCCTTCAATCCAAATTAATTGACTCAACTTTGTCTAGATACTGATGTATCTTAGACAAGTTTGTTGAGTAGATACATTTATATCTAGACAAATTTGAGTTAATTAGTATGAATCCGAGAAAGTATTTTATTTAATTATTTTTATTAGGACAAAAGAAATTCAATAGAAACTCCAAAATTTTGTTGTGTCATACCCTTTCCTAAAATCCTAGGTCCGCCACTGCTTGTTTGTAAGGCAAAGAGGAAATCATATCATGGCTTATCATCATGGGTATAACCTTTTTAGCTAGATTTTGCTGTTTGGGATCTATGATCCTTTTAGTTGCTGCTCTCCAGTAACATTTTCCCTCTTTTTTATTACAGTGAAAAATACACAGCGAGGAAACCACTGTCCAGCCTAAAAAAAATAGACCTCAGTTGGTTTGCTGAAATCGGCTCAAATAACGTGGCATTTAGTTATATAGTTTTATATTCGACCTGTTTGCTCAGATATGTTGGTTTACATTCATACGCAACCTGTTGGGCAAGTATGGACACAGCTTCAGTGACTTTCAGGTCAAAATTCCAGCGGTTGAGTGATTTTTGGTTGGATCCATTCCTGTGCGTTCGATCGGCTTTTGATGGCTGTTATTGAGACAAAGTCATGGCTGGACTTTTGACGCAGCTCCAGTGACGTTCAGCTAGGTCAAAAGCCCAGCGTTGACTTTGGTTCAATATCAGCCATCCAAAGCCAATCGAACACACATGAATGTATCCAACCAAAAATCACTCTACAATAAGTCGTTTCCAGACAAAAACAATGTTTATTCCCAAACTATTTTTTTTGAATCCGACCAATCTTTCCCGGAATGCAGAAGAAATATATAAGATTTACTGGAATGTTGTTCTTTTTACTGGACAGTTTGAATTTTAAGTTTAAAGTTGGTTGTAAAACATAAAATGAGGTTTATTGATAAACAATATGGCTGAATCTGATGAAACTCCCCCAGAATGCATAACCCGACATATAAGATTTACTGGATTTTTGTTTCAAAAACTTCTAGGCAGTACGAATTTTAAGTTTAAAATTTTCTCGTGAAACTTAAAATGGGTAAATTTTGGATCCATTCTCGTGCGTTCGATTGGCTTTTGATGGCTGTTATTGAAACAAGTGTTAATTGGTTCTATGCCACTCCTCAATTCACAAGTTGTGTTTATGCCATTACAAAAACTGAAGTTGTGTTTATGCCACTCTCAATTCTCAATATCCCCTTCTATATATGCCATTTTCAATACTCCACTATAATAAATATAGCATATCTATGATAGTACTCTATGATACCACCCACTATGCACCCATGTTCCAAACACCACTCCCGCTGACTGTACCTTATTGTATCGAGCGATAAGCTTGATGAGCAACCCAAACAAACAAAAAAAGACTGTACCTTATTGTACTTGCTCTTACCCGTATCTTCTCTTTCTCTTTCATCGCGAGTGCAGCTAATTCAGTTAGTCTTCCAATGAATATTAATATTTTGTCTCAATGATGTCATGTTTCGACTAACAATTAGCACTTTTGAATTCTTAGATTGCTTTTTCACACGATGCACTTCTTTTAATTTATTTTACCACATTTCAATGTGAACCTTGACCAAATAAATAGGACAACAATATCACGATCATATAATACATAAGCAGCATTGTTAGAATCGTGTTGGAAAATACTTTCTAATGATACCAGTTTTATATCAAATTTTTTTATATACTTCATCCTGAAAAATATGTTTCAACTTCATCAAAACTTGCATGTATCTGCAAACTAAACTCATCTAAATACATGTATATCTACATAAAATTGAAACATCATTTTTAAATAGAGAGATATAGATTAATATTTTTTCGAAGATAAAATACGAAAAACAAGGGTGCATTGTTTATTGAAATGGAGTGAGTAGTATATATAAAATCATTTTAGTTGCCAATGATCATGTTGAGGGCCTCTATTTCTTGTTTTGCTCAGGCCCTCCGTATTCTCAGGTACGGCCCTGGTGGTCTATGAACCTGTATGTAATCTTATTACTTTTGGCTTCTTTGCACTGCTAATAGATCGGCGGAATTACGGCAAAAAAGAAGAAAGAATGTGTTGGTATTGTATTGCTTTCGATAGATCTGTTCGCCCCTCCCCCCAAGCATTTATAGATGGCACAAGAGATTCAAGGATGAAATTGCTCTCCTTGTTCATAAGGCAAAGAGGAAATCATATCATGGGTAGAACATTTTATATATATTTTGCTGCTTGGGATCTATGATCCTTTTAGTTGCTGCTCTCCAGCAACTTTTGTACATATTTCCCTCTTTTTATTAATAAAAAAATACAAAGTGGGGAAACCCAGTGGTCAGCCTAAAAAAATCTGTTCGCTAGGTAGCCGTAGTTTTGCACTCAGTTTGTTTGCTGAAATCGGCTCAAATAATGTAGCATTTATAGTTTTATATTCGACCTGTTTGCTCAGGTATGCTTGCTTACATTCGTAGGTGACCTGTTTGTTGAAATAGCTTATCGCTTCTCTGACCATCTATCTCCTCAACAGATGGACAGAACTTGGATATTATTTCACTCATTAACCACACCAACATATTTGAGTGGTATTGAAGACTTCATGAAGCACGTTAGTGATTTTACTGACGGCGACAAGACAAAGGAAGTGATTTGTCCATGCCGCGTATGTTTGAATATTGGGTCCAAGCCTCAACATGTAGTCTCAGATCATTTATTCGTTTATGGGATGGACCAGACATATATCAGGTGGATTAACCATGGTGAACACTATGATCAGCCTGACATTATTGATCCTCTTTATTCTGATGGTTATCAGCCTGAAGATCTCGTCCAGGATGAGGCTACTGCTAATTTGTTACGGGATCTGTATCCATATGCAAGCCAACAGCCCCATGGTTATCACAAAAAGCCTCTTTTCCATGACCTGATAGAAGATGCTAAGCGCTTAGTGGCCCCTGGTTCTGTTGTGTCAAGATTCGAATTAATTGTGAAATTACTTCATGACAAGTCATACCAGGGGATTACCAATAAAGCGTTCAATGCAGTTGCGAAGACATACAGCGATGCACTCCCTGGGGCTGGACTGCCAAAATCCTTTTATGAGGTGAAGCAGTACATCAAGGTACTGGGACTTGGATATGAGAAGATTGATTTTTGCAAAAATAACTGTGCACTGTTTTGGATGGAGTATAATGACCTCGATGAATGTCCAGTATGTAAGGAATCAAGATGGAAACATGATGGAGCTGGTGGTAAGAAAAAGATTCCTTGGAAGGTTCTGAGATACTTTCCACTTGTACAAAGATTGCAGAGGTTGTTTGCTTCAGAACAAACATCTCGGGAAACAAGATGGCACAAAGAGATTCTCACGCCCGACCCTGATTTACTGAGGCATCCTGCTGATGGCGATGAATGGAAGCAATTCGACCTGGATCATCCAGATTTTGCTGCAGATCCAAGGAACCTGAGACTTGGCCTTGCTACAGATGGATTCAACCCATTTGGCAACATGAGCAACTCGTATAGCATGTGGCCAGTACTAGTTACACCTTACAACCAGGCTCCCTGGACATGCACCGATCAGTCGAACTGTATGATGGCCTTACTCATCCCAGGTCCCAAATCTCCTGGGAAGGATTTTGATGTGTTCATGCAGCCTCTTATTAGAGACTTGCAAACATTATGGGAGGGTGTCCCTACACGGGATGTGTGTCAACCTAAAGAACAAAATTTTCTATTACGTGCTGCTGTACTGTATTGCACCCATGATTATCCAGCTTTGGGCACTATGTCAGGCAGAGTAACATCAGGTTATAATGCATGTGTTCACTGTGATACTGATCAGCTGGCAGTGAGGATAATAAACAAGATATGCTATATGGGCCATCGCCGTTTCCTTCCATTAGATCACAGTTTCCGAAAAAATAGAAAAAAATTGCAATTTATTGGTGATCAGGCCTGTAAAAAGACTAAACCGCAGCACTTTAAGAGTCACGAGTTGGAGGCGCACCTAGAAGCGGTCAGAAATGTTAAACCAGGAAAACCACCAGCCGCCACAGCAGGTACAGCAGAGAAGAATACAGAAGATGCAGCAGCAGTAGTAGCAGATAGAAAAAGGAAGAAGAGAGGAGATGAACTGAGTCTAGCAGCTACCAAAAGGAAGATGGGAGGTGAAATAGCAGCATGTACCAAGAGGAAGGAAATGGAAAATGATAGACCGAGAATATTTTATAAGCGCAGGACCACTCTTTGGGACTTGCCGTATTGGGCTGGTAAGAAGCTTCGGCATAATATTGATATCATGCACATGGAGAAGAATATATGTGACAGCATTGTCGGCACATTACTCAACATTCCATCCAAGACAAAAGATAGCTCAAATGCTAGGATTGATTGTGCAACATTGAATGTTAACAGGCACTTGCAACTGGATCGTAATGACAAAGTGAACAAAGGCAAGGAAAAACATTATAAATTTCGAGGCGCGGAATTCACATTGCCGATGCCTAAAAGGAGATTATTTTGTGAGTACCTCCGAGGTGTGATGTTCCCGTTCGGATTTGCTTCCAACATTGCAAATTGTCTCAATGCTGAAGGAAACAAGCTCCAAGGGTTGAAAACTCACGATTGTCACATCCTGCTGCAAAGGCTTTTAGCTATTGGCATTAAAGATTTAGTGAAGCCAAATATGTACAACGTGATTGCAGAGTTGGGAAGGTTCTTTAGGGAAATATGTAGTAAAACTCTAAGCAGAGCTGTTGTAGAACGTCTTAAGGTGGACATAGCAGTAATCCTGTGCAAGCTGGAGCTGATATATCCTCCAGCCTTCTTTGATGTGATGGTGCATTTGGCTGTTCATCTACCTGATGAGGCACTTTTAAGAGGTCCGGTACAGTATGGATGGATGTACCCTATAGAACGTCGACTGTGCACTTTCAAGAATACAGTTAGGAACAAAGCTAGACCGGAGGCTTGCATTGCAGTGGCGTATATTGCTGCTGAAGCATATACATTTGCCTCAAGATATATTCCTGATATTGAGACCAGATTCAATCGGGGTCGCAGAATTTTGGAAGTTGGAGGATCTGTTTTTAATCATGGTGTTGAGCTAATAGGAAAGAGGACCGAAAAAACATTAGAGCAGTCTGAATTTGAACAGCTGTCTTGGTATGTGCTGAATAATGCTACAGAGGCTGATGAATATGTTAAGTGAGTACTATGCACACGAACTACTCAGTTCCTCGCATATACTATGAACTTGTATCAAAATGAAATATATTCAGCTGACTTGGCTATGTTTTGCAGGTTGTACATGGAAACGAATGGAAAGCTATCGGCACGTGGGAGTGGGTTTCAGGACTGGTTTGAGAAATATGTAAGATGTTCAATTGCACTCTGACTTGTCTATGTGTTTTCACATGAGATGACCTCTTGTCTATTTTGTAATCGTAGATCTCGAAACTCCATGCGGAGAATCCAGGCGCTGTTAGTGCTGATCTCCTTGTCCTATCACGTGGTCCAGATAAGAGGGTGTTGGTAGCTGCAGCTTGCAATGCCAATGGTGTCCATTACAGCTCCTATGAGCGTGAACAACATTTGAAGACACGAAATAGTGGCATCACAACCAGTGGAGATCACTTGACAACCAGAAAAAAGAGATCAGAGTCATTTGACCATTATGGTCACATAGAAGAGGTTATTCAGTTGTTCTATAGTGATAAGGTTACTGTCCGATCTGTGGTTCTATTTAAGTGTTATTGGTACAACCAAGATCCAAACAAGGGCAAAGGTGCCAGAAATGATGGGTATTTCATATCAGTCGATACTACTGCTCAGTGGTACAAGGATGATCCTTATATTTTGGTACCTCAAGCGGCCAAGGTACTTTTCTTGGAAGACAGATCTAGAAAAGGATGGCAGTATGTGCAAAAGTTTGTGGCAAGGAACATATATGATTTGGATGAGAATGCGGATCCAATAATTGGTGCCCAGCAAGATGATTTCGCTGGTTGTATGCAAACTAAAGTTGCTGACATTGATGAAACCTCGTTGGATACAGGTATCCCTGCACATGATGGAGAAGTAGATTTCACTGTTGAGGTTAGCATAGTCGACAAAGAGATGGATAAACTGAAGCTACCTGGTGAATCTCAGGAGGAGAATGGACAGGACGAGCAGGATGAGACCATGCACGAATATCAGAATGAAGACGGAGGTGATGATGATGATGATGATGATGATGATGATGATGATGATGATGATGATGATGATGATTAGACTCTTGTCTCTGTATCATGCTGTGAGATGAAGAACCATGATTTGTTTTGATTTTTCTATTTGGAAAATGTATGAGTCCTGAAGACAATTATCTGTTGGATTGTAATCCCATGATGACTAATTATTTATGTTTGTTGTCCTACTAAAAGTTGGTCAAACTTAATTGTGTGGAAGTAATCACATGCTGTTTGATAATTTCTTATGTTCCATACTACTTTATTGATGATACCTACATGTTTTATGCACATTATATGTCATATTTATGCATTTTCTGAACTAACCTATTAACAAGATGCCGAAGAGCCAGTTTTCTGCTGTTTTTGGTTTCAGAAATCCTAGTAAAGAAATATTCTCGGAATTGGACGAAACTTTCGCCCAGGGTCCTATTTTTGCACGAAGCTTCCAGAAGACGAATAGATACGAAGTGGGGCCACGAGGCGGCGAGGCGGCGGCGCGGGCCTTGGCCGCGCCGACCTAGCCCCGGGCCCTCGTGTGGCCCCCGCGTTGACCCTCCGCTTAAAGCCTCCGCGAAACCCCCAGTACCGAGAGCCACGATACGGAAAACCTTCCGAGACGCCGCCGCCGCGAATCCCATCTCGGGGATTCAGGAGATCGCCTCCGCACCCTGCCGGAGAGGGGATTCATCTCCCGGAGGACTCTACACCGCCATGGTCGCCTCCGGAGTGATGAGTGAGTAGTCCACCCCTGGACCATGGGTCCATAGCAGTAGCTAGATGGTCGTCTTCTCCTTGTTGTGCTTCATTGTTGGATCTTGTGAGCTGCCTAACATGATCAAGATCATCTATATGTAATTCTATATGTTGTGTTTGTCGGGATCCGATGGATAGAGAGTACTATGATTATGGTGATTATCAATCTATTGTTCATGTGTTGTTTATGATCTTGCATGCTCTCCGTTACTAGTAGAGGCTCTGGCCAAGTTTTTACTCTTAACTCCAAGAGGGAGTATTTATGCTCGATAGTGGGTTCATGCCTCCATTGAATCTGGGACAGTGACAGAAAGTTCTAAGGTTGTGGATGTGCTGTTGCCACTAGGGATAAAACATTGATGCTATGTCCAAGGATGTAGTTGTTGATTACATTACGCACCATACTTAATGCAATTGTCTGTTGCTTTGCAACTTAATACTGGAGGGGGTTCGGATGATAACCTGAAGGTGGACTTTTCAGGCATAGATGCAGTTGGATGGCGGTCTATGTACTTTGTCGTCATGCCCTGATTAAATCTCACTATATTTATCATAACATGTATATGCATTGTTATGCCTTTCTCTATTTGTCAATTGCCCGACTGTAATTTGTTCACCCAACATGCTTTTATCTTATGGGAGAGACACCTCTAGTGAACTGTGGACCCCGGTCCTATTCTTTACATAGCATTCAATCTACTGCAATTGTGTTTACTGTTTTCTTTGCAAACATCTTCCACTCGATACGTTTAATCCTTTGTTACAAAAGCCGGTGAGATTGACAACCTCACCATTCGTTGGGACAAAGTACTTGGGTTGTGTTGTGCAGGTTCCGCGTTGGCGCCGGAATCCCTGGTGTTGCGCCGCATCACATTTCGCGACCATCAACCTTCAACGTGCTTCTTGGCTCCTACTGGTTCGATTAAACCTTGGTTTCATACTGAGGGAAAACTTGCCACTGTGCGCATCATACCTTCCTCTTGGGGTTCCCAACGGACGTGTACATTTACGCGCATCAAGCACTTTTTCTGGCGCCATTGCCGGGGAGATCAAGACACGCTGCAAGGGGAGTCTCCACTTCTCAATCTCTTTACTTTGTTTTTGTCTTGCTTTATTTTATTTACTACTTTGTTTGCTGCACTAAATCAAAACACAAAAAAATTAGTTGCTAGTTTTACTTTATTTACTGTCTTGCTCTCTATATCAAAAACACAAAAAAATTAGTTACTTGCATTTACTTTATCTAGTTTGTTTTATTTACCGTTGCTAAAATGAATACCCCTGAAAATACTAAGTTGTGTGACTTCACAAATGCAAATAATAATGATTTCCTATGCACACCTATTGCTCCACCTGCTACTACAGCAGAATTCTTTGAAATTAAACCTGCTTTACTGAATTTGGTTATGAGAGATCAATTTTCTGGTGCTAGTTCTGATGATGCTGCTGCCCATCTCAATAATTTTGTTGAACTTTGTGAAATGCAAAAGTATAAAGATGTAGATGGTGATATTATTAAATTGAAAGTGTTTCCTTTCTCATTAAGAGGAAGAGCTAAAGATTGGTTGCTATCTTTGCCTAAGAATAGTATTGATTCATGGACTAAATGCAAGGATGCTTTTATTGGTAGATATTATCCTCCCGCTAAAATTATATCTTTGAGAAGTAGCATAATGAATTTTAAACAATTAGATACTGAACATGTTGCTCAAGCATGGGAGAGAATGAAAACTTTGGTAAAGAATTGCCCAACCCATGGACTGACTACTTGGATGATCATCCAAACCTTCTATGCAGGACTAAATTTTTCTTCGCGGAATTTATTGGATTCAGCTGCTGGAGGTACCTTTATGTCCATCACATTGGGGGCGGCTACAAAACTTCTTGATGATATGATGATAAATTACTCTGAATGGCACACGGAAAGAGCTCCACAAGGTAAGAAGGTAAATTCTGTTGAAGAAACCTCTTCCTTGAGTGATAAGATTGATGTGATTATGTCTATGCTTGTGAATGGTAGATCTAATGTTGATCCTAATAATGTTCCTTTAGCTTCATTGGTTGCTCAAGAAGAAAATGTTGATGTGAATTTCATTAAAAATAATAATTTCAACAACAATGCTTATAGGAACAACTCTGGTAATAACTATAGGCCATATCCTTCTGCTAATGGTAATGGTTATGGTAATTCTTATGGGAATTCTTACAACAATAATAGGAATGTACCCTCTGGTCTTGAAGCCATGCTTAAAGAATTTATTAGTACACAAACTGCTTTTAACAAATCTGTTGAGGAAAAGCTTGATAAAATTGATACTATCGCTTCTAGAGTTGATAGGCTTGCCTCTGATGTTAATCTTTTAAAATTGAAAGTTATGCCTAATAATGATATTGATAATAAGATTACTACTACAGCAAATGCCATCCAAGTTAGAATTAATGAGAATATAAGATTAATGGCTGAACTGCGTGCTAGGTGGGATAGAGAAGAAAATGAAAAACTAGCTAAAGAGAATAATGTAGCTAAAGTTTGGACTATTACCACCACTAGTAATGCTAATTCTCCACATGTTGCTGCACCTCCTACTATCAATGGTAAAATAATTGGTGTTGGCAATGTTTCTACTCCTAGTGCAAAGCGAACAAAACTGCCTGAAATTGCTAAAACTGCTGAAACTGCTTGTGATAAAACTGCTGAAATTTTTTCCAACCTTGGGAACAATGATCCCATTGCTGTAGCTCATAATGATTTAGATTTTGATGATTGCCACATCTCTGAAGTTATAAAGTTCTTACAAAAACTTGCTAAAAGTCCTAATGCTAGTGCTATAAATTTAGCCTTTACAAAACATATTACAAATGCTCTCATAAAAGCTAGAGAAGAGAAACTAAAACTTGAAACTTCTATTCCTAGAAAGTTAGAAGATGGTTGGGAGCCCATCATTAAAATGAAATTCAATGATTTTGAATGTAATGCTTTATGTGATCTTGGTGCAAGTATTTCTGTTATGCCTAAAAAGATTTATGATATGCTTGACTTGCCACCATTGAAGAATTGTTATTTGGATGTTAATCTTGCCGATAATGTTAAAAAGAAACCTTTGGGGAGGATTGATAATGTGCATATTACGGTTAACAATAACCTTGTCCCCGTTGATTTTGTTGTCTTGGATATCGAATGCAATGCATCTTGTCCTATTGTGTTGGGAAGACCTTTTCTTCGAACCGTTGGTGCTGTTATTGATATGAGGGAAGGTAATATTAAATATCAATTTCCTCTCAAAAAAGGTATGGAACACTTCCCTAGAAAGAGAATGAAGTTGCCTTTTGATTCTATTATTAGAACAAGTTATGATGTTGATGCTTCTACTCTCGATGTTACTTGATTTGCACTTTCTGCGCCTAGCTGAAAGGCGTTAAAGAAAAGCGCTTATGGGAGACAACCCATGTTTTTACCTACAGCAATTTTTTGTTTTGTTGAGTCTTGGAAGTTGTTTACTACTGTAGCAACCTCTCCTTATCATGTTTTTGTGCCAAGTAAAGTTTCTATGTCAAAGTTGATGTTATATTTGGGATCGCTGCGCAGAAACAGCATTGCTGTCTGTCACGAATCTGGGCACAGTTCTCTGTAGAAAATTCTAAAAAATCTGCCAATTTACGAGCGTGATCCTCAGATATGTACGCAACTTTCATTAGTTTTGAGTTTTTCCATTTGAGCAAGTATAGTGCCAGCTTTAAATTCGTCTTTACGGACTGTTCTGTTTTTGACAGATTCTGCCTTTTATTTCGCATTGCCTCTTTTGCTATGTTGGATTTATTTCTTTGATCCATTAATGTCCAGTAGCATTATGCAATGTCCAGAAGTGAAAATAATGATTGTGTCACCTCTGAATGAGTGAATTATTAATTGTGCACTAACCCTCTAATGAGTTTGCTTGAAGTTTGGTGTGAAGGAAGTTTTCAAGGGTCAAGAGAGGAGAATGATATACTATGATCAAGAGGAGTGAAAGCTCTAAGCTTGGGGATGCCCCCGTGGTTCACCCCTGCATATTTTAAGAAGACTCAAGCGTCTAAGCTTGGGGATGCCCAAGGCATCCCCTTCTTCATCGACAACATCATCAGGTTCCTCCCCTGAAACTATATTTTTATTCAATCACATCTTGTGTTCTTTACTTGGAGCGTCGGTTTGTTTTTGTTTTTGTTTTTGTTTGAATAAGATGGATCCTAGCATTCACTTTGTGGGAGAGAGACACGCTCCGCTGTTGCATATGGACACATGTGTCCTTAGGCTTTACTCATAATGTTCATGGCGAAGTTTCTTCTTCGTTAAATTGTTATATGGTTGGAATTGGAAAATGCTACATGTAGTAATTCTAAAATGTCTTGGATAATGTGATGCTTGGCAATTGTTGTGCTCATGTTTAAGCTCTTGCATCATATGCTTTGCACCCATTAATGAAGAAATACATAGAGCTTGCTAAAATTTGATTTGCATATTTGGTTTCTCTAAGGTCTAGATAATATCTAGTATTGAGTTTTGAACAACAAGGAAGACGGTGTAGAGTCTTATAATGTTTACAATATGTCTTTTATGTGAGTTTTGCTGCACTTGTTCATCCTTGAGTTTGCTTCAAATAAACCTTGCTAGCCTAAACCTTGTATCGAGAGGGAATACTTCTCATGCATCCAAAATCCTTGAGCCAACTACTATGCCATTTGTGTCCACCATACCTACCTACTACATGGTATTTCTCCGCCATTCCAAAGTAAATTGATTGAGTGCTACCTTTAAAATTCCATCATTCACCTTTGCAATATATAGCTCATGGGACAAAATAGCCTTAAAAACTATCGTAGTATTGAATATGTACTTATGCACTTTATATTTTATTAAGTTGCTTGTTGTGCGATAACCATGCTTCTGGGGAACGCCATCAACTATTGTTGAATATCATGTGAGTTGCTATGCATGTCCGTCTTGTCTGAAGGATCTATCATTTTAGTGGTTGGAGCATGCAAAATTGTTAGAGAAGAACATTGGGCCGCTAACTAAAGCCATGAACCATGGTTGAAGTTTCAGTTTTGGACATATATCCTCAATCTCATATGAGAATAATAATCATTGCTACATGCTTATGCATTTAAGAGGAGTCCATTATCTGTTGTCCATGTTGTCCCGGTATGGATGTCTAAGTTGAGAATAATCAAAAGCGAGAAATCCGAAATGCGAGCATTCTCCTTAGACCTTTGTACAGGCGGCATGGAGGTACCCCTTTGTGACACTTGGTTGAAACATGGCATGCGAAGATCCGGTAGTCCAAGCTAAGTAGGACGAGGTGCGGGCACTATTAGTATACTATGCATGAGGCTTGCAACTTGTAAGATATAATTTACATAACTCATATGCTTTATTACTACCGTTGACAAAATTGTTTCATGTTTTCAAAATAAAAGCTCTAGCACAAATACAGCAATCGATGCTTTCCTCTTTGAAGGACCATTCTTTTACTTTTATTGTTGAGTCAGTTTACCTATCTCCTTCCACCTTAAGAAGCAAACACTTGTGTGAACTGTGCATTGATTCCTACATACTTGCATATTGCACTTGTTATATTACTTTATGTTGACAATATCCATGAGATATACATGTTATAAGTTGAAAGCAACCGCTGAAACTTAATCTTCCTTTGTGTTGCTTCAACACCTTTACTTTGATTTATTGCTTTATGAGTTAACTCTTATGCAAGACTTATTGATGCTTGTCTTGAAGTACTATTCATGAAAAGTCTTTGCTTTATGATTCATTGTTTACTCATGTCATTACTTTTGCTTTGATCGCTGCATTCATTACATATGTTTACAAATAGTATGATCAAGATTATGATGGCATGTCACTTCAGAAATTATCTTTGTTATCGTTTTACCTGCTCGGGACGAGCAGAACTAAGCTTGGGGATGCTGATACGTCTCCAACGTATCGATAATTTCTTATGTTCCATGCTACTTTATTGATGATACCTACATGTTTTATGCACATTATATGTCATATTTATGCATTTTCTGAACTAACCTATTAACAAGATGCCGAAGATCCAGTTGCTGTTTTCTGCTGTTTTTGGTTTCAGAAATCCTAGTAAAGAAATATTCTCGAATTGGACGAAACTTTCGCCCAGTGTCCTATTTTTGCACGAAGCTTCCAAGACCGAAGAGATAACGAACCACGAGGCGGCGCAGGGCAGGGCGGCGCGGCCAGGCCTTGGCCGCGCCGACCTAGCCCCTGGGCCCCTCGTGTGGCCCCCCGCGTTGACCCTCCGCCTACTTAAAGCCTCCGTCGCGAAACCCCCAGTACCGAGAGCCACGATACGGAAAACCTTCCAGAGACGCCGCCGCGAATCCCATCTCGGGGATTCAGGAGATCGCCTCCGGCACCCTGCCGGAGAGGGGATTCATCTCCCGGAGGACTCTACACCGCCATGGTCGCCTCCGGAGTGATGAGTGAGTAGTCCACCCCTGGACCATGGGTCCATAGCAGTAGCTAGATGGTCGTCTTCTCCTTGTTGTGCTTCATTGTTGGATCTTGTGAGCTGCCTAACATGATCAAGATCATCTATATGTAATTCTATATGTTGTGTTTGTCGGGATCCGATGGATAGAGAGTACTATGATTATGGTGATTATCAATCTATTGTTCATGTGTTGTTTATGATCTTGCATGCTCTCCGTTACTAGTAGAGGCTCTGGCCAAGTTTTTACTCTTAACTCCAAGAGGGAGTATTTATGCTCGATAGTGGGTTCATGCCTCCATTGAATCTGGGACAGTGACAGAAAGTTCTAAGGTTGTGGATGTGCTGTTGCCACTAGGGATAAAACATTGATGCTATGTCCAAGGATGTAGTTGTTGATTACATTACGCACCATACTTAATGCAATTGTCTGTTGCTTTGCAACTTAATACCGGAGGGGGTTCGGATGATAACCTGAAGGTGGACTTTTTAGGCATAGATGCAGTTGGATGGCGGTCTATGTACTTTGTCGTAATGCCCGATTAAATCTCACTATATTTATCATATCATGTATATGCATTGTTATGCCTTTCTCTATTTGTCAATTGCCCGACTGTAATTTGTTCACCCAACATGCTTTTATCTTATGGGAGAGACACCTCTAGTGAACTGTGGACCCCGGTCCTATTCTTTACATAGCATTCAATCTACTGCAATTGTGTTTACTGTTTTCTTTGCAAACATCTTCCACTCGATACGTTTAATCCTTTGTTACAGCAAGCCGGTGAGATTGACAACCTCACCGTTTCGTTGGGACAAAGTACTTGGGTGTTGTGCAGGTTCCACGTTGGCGGAATCCCTGGTGTTGCGCCGCATCACATTTCGCGACCATCAACCTTCAACGTGCTGGCTCCTGGGTTCGATTAAACCTTGGATTTAATCCCATGATGACTAATTATTTATGTTTGTTGTCCTACTAAAAGTTGGTCAAACTTAATTGTGTGGAAGTAATCCCATGCTGTTTGATTCATAGGGTCATATCCCATAGGAAAATAGAATGATAATAGATCAAACTAATGCAGAATATCTTATAACCACAATCAAATAGAATTTCTCTTGACATAGGATTCAAGTTGGCATGGCATCCCTATCATACAGGGTTTTTATTCATACTATGCTACAAATCGAAAATAAGATGGGTCAGCACTTTATCGCGGCAGATAGGGCAGCTGGCGTTCGTTACAAACCAGGAGAAGATGCACTTCCTATGGAACGGGTGTTTGCATCCCCGGAGACGCACCGTTGTGCGCTGCGACAGCCCCAGCATGCATATGCTGCAGTGGCCGTCCTCCGGCGCAACTAGGACCCAACTGTCCTGCAGCGCCGGCAAGTTGACGATGAGCCGGTGGTCCACCCTAAGGGTGAGGTCGAAGTGGAGGCCACCGAGCCGACGACACGCCTGCTGCCACATCAGGTGCATAACATCGTAAGGCATGATGATGTCCCACTCCTCCTCCGTGAGGTTCAGGTTCTTGAGCAGCCATACACGGGCAAGAATCTCGCGCATAGTTCGCACGACATTGCCCCCACTACGCAGCTTCCTCGGAGGCAAGCCAAGATCCAGCACCACCTCTTCGCAGGGTGTAGTGGTGATATCGTCCTCATCCAGTGGGGCAGGGAGGGGGCCGGCCATCCTCCTGAGCTCGTACGTCCTCGAGAAGAAGATGTGCACTGTCATAGTGTACGGGGACGCCTCGCCCTCGCCCACGGCCGGCGGCTCGCCGACGGAGAAGTCGGTCGTGCTTGCCGACACACGGCAGGCACGGAAGACATGTGGGCCAGACTCGATGATGCGCTCGCGTGAGGAGCGCTCTAGTAGGGGCGTCGCCGCCATTGGGGATTCTTCGGAGGGCTGTAGACTGGCGGCTAGTCGACGGTGAGGTGGTTGGTGTGAGATCTCTGGGATGAGGCCAGGGGAAGTGGGCGAAGTGCTCGGGACTAGGGACTGCCCTCAACTTTCCGCAGTAGTATGATAATAATTGGTGGACGAGGGAGACTAGTCCAGAGACTACCCAAAGTTGATAAATCATGTTCGAGGGAAAATGCCCAAGATTTATTATCAAAATTCAAGCTAATTTCGCCGATTTTGTTCTGCCGTTCATTAGACATCATCCAACGGCCTTGGTCTCTGGGATTCGCTGCTACAGTGTCATCTACTATTTTCTACCCAATTCCAGAAACATCCATAAAGCTAGTAGATAGCTTTCCTGCTTGTTGGCCCCACCCCATTTTTTTAATCTTTTCTTCCTTATCCCCTTCGCTCATGCTAGCAGCTACTTGCAGCCATTGCTACACCAGCGAGGTGATCTGTATGATAGGCACGGTTTTAGTAAGACAGCAAGTTGTAGATAGCTAACCATGAGACACATGCCTCTCTGGTTGAGACTGAGCTCGCTCTTGTGATTGGGCTCCAATGGTCGAGGTGAGTCACAGCTGCAATGACAGAGGTTTGTGCTGAATTAATTAGCACAGAGGCGTAACTAGCACTAGATGGAGAAGGCATAGTACACATATCGGACACGAAGTCGCGTCTGGCGAGCAGCTCGCATTCACTTGCATCAGTGCGGTACAACAAAGATGATGAAGAAGGATTGGAGCTTTGAAGGTAGTCAGAAAAGTTACAAAAAATAATACGTGCAAAACTTAACCTGTATAAACGCACATGCATGGATAATTTTACATTTCTGCATGAGAAAGACATGTCAATTTTCAGTACGACATGGTTTGATTTGTCAAATTTGATGCTCCTTAATGCATTTTAAGTGAAAATTACAGGTTTATTCATTATAATTGCCGATTTTTAACGTTACGTGCAGCTGACTAGCAAACTATAAGTGTGTGATTGCTTGCTTCCAAAATAAGGATATGTAATCATTTTGTATAAGGTAGTACCAATTAGTCGTTATATTGCAGAACTTAAAGAGTTTTGAGAGATTCAACTCGTTGCTACTCCATAAGAATGGTCATGTTGACAAATTTGATCCAGTGTTGAACAGAGCCAGAAACATTTCAAAAACTTGAGCATGGAAGAGGCTAGGGGTAAATGCCCCAAGGCCAGCCGAGCCTATCGTAGGTGCCGTCCCGAGGAGGAAGTACCTTAATTTGGGGCGCGCGCGGACGCTGCGGTACCCCGAGCTCGAGACGCCGCCGTACCGGTAGCTCGACCCGCGACGAGGCATGGCGGCGGCGGCGGAAGCGGAGCGGCGGCGGCGGAAGGTAAAGCTCCTGCTGACAAACATATTAGGCACAAATGGGCAACCTTCAGTAACCCATGTTCCATTTTTTTTGTCAGGATAACCCCATGTACCACCTTCCCAATAGAAAAAGTACTGTTCAACCTTCCCCTGTTGGGCCCAATATTTCACTTTTGGGTTGCCAAGGAACATCTACATGGTAATTGTTATCGGTCTACTTGCTCCGGCCGTCGAAGCCCAATAACTGCAAATGGGCCTTTCTGCTCATGCAATTTCGGCCCTTTTCTAATGAAACACAGATCCTATGATTGGCAAAAAAAAATACACGGAGATTCTACATAAAAGTTGTTTTTATTTATTTTGAATTATAGGGTTCCAATTTTTGAAACTGCTCATGCCCAATATGAAAATCCTTGATCGCTCCATACCCACATGGATAACGGTATTTTTAAAAATTCATAAAGTGGATTTGAAATTTAAAACATATCCTAATAATTCCTTGATTTAATCTATCAACTTGCAAGATCTTGGAGCCAAAGAGCTTGTATTAGTCTGCGAAAATAATACTGATAAACCTGTCGTTAACAAGAAATGAAGGTTTATCGTTCAGAGAGGATGCCATGTGGGACCCATGAGACAGTAGCGTCCTCAACGTTTCAAAGAAAAAGGCAAGTAGCCCGAAAATAGGGGTAAAAAATAAATCCTACAAAGGAAACATTTATAGTTCATAGAGGCTGACATGTGGGACCGATCTGCCAGCTGCATCCTCATCATTTCGAAGTCGGCAGGGATCAGAAGAAAAAGGCAAATAGCCAGAAATTAGGGGTCAAAAATAAATCCAAAAAGGAAACTTATATTCTTCATAGAGGATGACATGTGGGACCGACCTGCCAGCAGCGTCCTCATCGTTTCAAAGGCCGCAGGGGATCAAAAGAAAAAGGCAAATAGCCAGAAATTAGGGGTAAAAAATAAATACAACAAAGGAAAGGTTTATTGTTCATAGAGGCTGACTTGTGGGACCCATGAGCCAGCGGCGACCTCAATTTCAAAGGCGGCATATGATCGAAAAGAAAAAGGCAAGTTAGCAAAAATCAGTGGGTAAAAAAAATCTAAGAAATGAAACTTTATTGTACAGTCCCATGAGCCAGCACCTTACTCAACGTTTCAGTGGCGGCATGAGATAGAAAGAAAAAGGAAAGTGACCAAATATCAGGAGCAAAAAATAATCCAAGAAAAGAAACTTTTATTGTACATAGATGATGACATATGGGTCCCACTTATACAAGCTCTTTCGCTCCAAGATCTTGCAAGTTGATTGTACATAGAGGATGACATGCGGGCCCCTTGTGTCAGCAGCTTACTCAACGTTTCCAAGGCGGCAGGGGATCAAAAGAAAAAGGAAGTAGCCAGAAATTAGCGGTAAAAAATAACTCCAAGGAAGGAAACTTTTATTGTTCATAGAGTATGACATGCGGGACCCATGCGCTAGCAGCTTCCTCAACGTTTCAAAGGGGGCATGAGATCGAAAGAAAAAGACAAGTGACCAAATATCAGGAGCCAAAAATAATCCAAGAAAAGAAACTTTATTGTACATAAAAGATGACATGCGGGTCCCATTTTGCAGCAGCGGTGTCAACGTTTCAAATGCGGCTTGAGATCAAAAGAAAAAGAGTAGCCAGAAATTAGGGGTAAAAAAACTCCCAGAAAAGAAAGTTGATTGTACATAGAGGATGGCATGCGGGTCCCATGACCCAGCACCTTACTCAACGTTTCAGAGGCGGCATGAGATCGAAAGAAAAAGGAAAGAGACCAAATACCAGGAGCAAAAAATAATCCAAGAAAAAGAAACTTTTATTGTACATAGAGGATGACATATGGGTCCCACTTATACAAGCTCTTCCGCCCCAAGATCTTGCAAGTTGATTGTACATAGAGGATGACATGCGGGCCCCTTGTGTCAGCAGCTTAATCAATGTTTCCAAGGCGGCAGGGGATCAAAAGAAAAAGGAAACAGCCAAAAATAAGAGGGTGAAAAAATCCAAGAAAAGAAACTTTTATAGTATCGAGGATGACATGTGGGTCCCATGAGCCAGCAGCTTCTCAACGTTTCAGAGGCTGCATGAGATCGAAAGAAAAAGGCAAGTGACCAAAAATAAGGGGGTAAAAAAAATCCAAGAAAAGAGACTTGATTGTACATAGAGGATGACATGCGGGTCCCACCAGTCAGCAGCTTACTAACGTTTCCAAGGCGGCAGGGGATGAAAAGAAAAAGGAAATAGCCAAAGATCAGAGGGTGAAAAAAATCAAAGAAAAGAAACTTTTATAGTACATAGAGGATGACATGTGGGTCCCATGGGCCAGCAGGTTCCTCAACGTTTTCAAGGGCGGCATGAGATCGAAAGAAAAAGGCAAGTGACCAAAAATCAGAGGGTGAAAAATAATCCAAAAAAAGAAACTTTTATTGTACATAGAGGATGACATGCTGTCCCAACGTTTCAAATGCGGTTTGAGATCAAAAGAAAAAGAAAGTAGCCAAATTAGGGGGTAAAAAAACTCCAAGAAAAGAAAATTGATTGTACATAGAGGATGACATGCGGGTCCCACGAGTTTGCAGCTTACTCAACGTTTCCAAGACGGGGGATCAAAAGAAAAAGGAAATAGCCAAAAATCAGAGAGTGAAAAAAAACCAAGAAAATAAACTTTTGTAGTACATAGAGGATGACATGCGGTCCCATGAGCCAGCAGGTTCCTCAACGTTTCAAACGTGGCATGGGATCGAAAGAAAAAGGCAAGTGACCAAATATCAGAGCCAAAAATAATCCAAGAAAAGAAACTTTATTGTACATAGAGGATGACATGCGGGTCCCATTTTGCCCCAACGTTTCAAATGCGGCTTGAGATCAAAAGAAAAAGAAAGTAGCCAGAAATTAGGGGGTCAAAAAACTCCAAGAAAGGAAAGCTTTATCGTTCATACAGGCTGACATGTGGGACCTATGAGCCAGCAGCTTACTCGAACGTTTCAAAGGCGGCAGGGGATCAAAAGAAAAAGGAAATAGCCAAAAATCAGAGGGTGAAAAAAATCCAAGAAATCAAACTTTTATTGTACATAGAGGATGACATGCGGGTCCCATGAGCCAAGATTCCTCAACGTTTCAAACGTGGCATGAGATCGAAAGAAAAAGGCAAGTGACCAAATATCAGAGCCAAAAATAATCCAAGAAAAGAAACTTTATTGTACATAGAGGATGACATGCGGGTCCCATTTTGCAGCAGCGGTCTAAACGTTTCCAAGGCGGCACAGGACCAAAAGAAAAATGAAGTAGCCAGAAATCAGGGGGTGAAAAAATCCAAGAAAAGAAAGATTTCAATTGGGCTGCATCTGGACATCTGGGCCTTCGAACTATCCTTCTGGGCCTTTTGACTCGTACAATTTCAGCCCACTCCAGAACATGATAGTTCGGATTTTTCTCAAAAAAAAACAGGAAAGTCCTATGCTTCGCCAAAACAAAAAACAAGGAGATTCAAGATATATGTTGTAAAAATAAAGATTTAATTTATCCGTTTGCAATAGCTCAGAGCGAAATACACTGTTTATTGTCTGCAAAATAATCAAGATATCACATGTTTCTTGTACGGGGAGGCTGACATCGGGGACCCATGAGCCAGCAGCGTCGTCAACGTTTCAAAGGCGGCAGGGGATCGAAAATAAAAAAAAAACCAAAAATCAGTTGGTAAAAAAATCCAAGAAAAGAAAACATTTATCGTTCTGAGAGGATGACATGCGGGACCGATGAGGCAGCAGCATCCTCAACGTTTCCAAGGCGGCAGGGGATCAAAGAAAAAAAGGAAATAGCCAGAAATTAATTAGGGGTAAAAAATAAATCCACCAAAGGAAACTTGTATTGTTCATAGAGGATGACATATGGGACCGACCTGCCAACAGCGTCCTCATCGTTTCAAAGGGGGCAGGGGATCAAAAGAAAAAGGCAAATAGCCAGAAATTAGGGGTCAAAAATAACTCCAAGAAAATAAACTTTTATAGCACATAGAGGATGACATGCGGGTCCCATGAGCCAGCAGGTTCCTCAACGTTTCAAACGTGGCATGAGATCGAAAGAAAAAGGCAAGTGACGAAATATCAGGAGCCAAAAATAATTCAAGGAAACTTGATTGTACATAGAGGATGACATGCGGGTCCCATGAGTAAGCAGCTTACTCAACGTTTCCAAGGCGGCAGGGCATCAAAAGAAAAAGGAAATAGACAAAAATCAGAGAGTGAAAAAAACCATAGAAAATAAACTTTTATAGCACATAGAGGATGACATGCGGGTCCCATGAGCCAGCAGGTTCCTCAAAGTTTCAAACGTGGCATGAGATCGAAAGAAAAAGGCAAGTGACCAAATATCAGGAGCCAAAAATAATCCAAGAAAAGAAAGTTTTATAGTACATAGAGGATGACATGCGGACCCATTTAGCAGCAGATCACCGTTTGAGGCAGCAGATCGAAGAAAAAGTCAAGTGACCAAATATGAGGTGCCAAAAATAATCCAAAAAAAAAAGTTTTATAGTACATAGAGGATGACATGCGGGTCCCATTTAGCAGCAGCGGTATCACCGTTTGAGGCAGCAGGTGATCGAAAGAAAAGTCAAGTGACCAAATATGAGGTGCCAAAAATAATCCAAAAAAAGAAAGTTTTATAGTACATAGAGGATGACATGCGTCCCATTTAGCAGCAGCGGTATCATTGTTTGAGAGGCAGCAGGGGATCGAAAGAAAAAGTCAAGTGACCAAATATGAGGTGCCAAAAAAATCCAAGAAAAGAAAGTTTTATAGTACATAGAGGATGACATGCGGGTCCCATTTAGCAGCGGTATCACCGTTTGAGAGGCAGCAGGGATCGAAAGAAAAAGTCAAGTGACCAAATATGAGGTGCCAAAAAATCCAAGAAAAGAAAGTTTTATAGTACATAGAGGATGACATGCGGGTCCCATTTAGCAGCAGCGGTATCACCGTTTGAGAGGCAGCAGGATCGAAGAAAAAGTCAAGTGACCAAATATGAGGTGCCAAAAAATCCAAGAAAAGAAATTTTTATAGTACATAGAGGATGACATGCGGGTCCCATTTAGCAGCAGCGGTATCACCCTTTGAGAGGCGGCAGGGGATCGAAAGAAAAAGGCAAGTGACCAAATATGAGGTGCCAAAAATAATCCAGGAAAAGAAAGTTTTATAGTACATAGAGGATGACATGGGGTCCCATTTAGCATCAGCGGTATCACCGTTTGAGAGGCGGCAGGGGATCGAAAGAAAAAGGCAAGTGACCAAATATGAGGTGCCAAAAAAACTCCAAGAAAAGAAAGTTGATAGCTCATAGAGGATGACATGCGGGTCCCATTTAGCTGCAGCGGTCTCAACGTTTCCAAGGCGGCAAGGGATCACAAGAAAAAGGAAGTAGCCAGAAATCAGGGGGTCAAAAATCCAAGAAAAGAAGGAATTTTGGTTCATAGAGGATGACAAGCGGGACCCATGATCCTGCATCGTAAACGGCTCGATCGGAGAGCGTTGAACGAGATGGCGCGATCGAGAAAAAAACAATGCTAGAGAGGCTGCCATGTGGGCCCTACATCCCTGGGCGGTGCGGATTTGCGTTGACTCGGCCGGCGAACCCGAGAATTCGCGATGCACCACGTCCCGGGCCACCATACGCGACGTTTTGGCCGCTTTCGTCGGGCTAGGTGGCCTCAAAAACGAGAAAAAAAAGTTTTGACATGAACCACGGAGGGACCAAAAATCGTCGGCCTTGGTGCACCACCAACCACGGCGCGACTTCAACTTCGTCGGCCATGGCAACTTTTCTTGTAGTGCATAGAAACAATTTTGTCAACGGTAGTAATAATTCATATGTGCTATGCATAATACTTCCTACAAGTTGCAAGCCTCATGCATAGAATACCAATAGTGCTCGCACCTTGTCCTAATTAGCTTGGATTAACACGGATTATCATTGCATAACATATGTTTCAACCAAGTGTCACAAAGGGGTACCTCTATGCCGCCTGTACAAAGGTCCTAGGAGATCAATTGCATTTGATTTCTCGTTTTTAATAGATCTCAACTTAAGACATCCATACCGGGACAACATAGACAACAGATAATGGACTCCTCTTTTAATGCTTAAGCATTTAACAACAGATAATATTCTCATAAGAGATTGAGGATGTATGTCCAAACTGAAAACTTCCACCATGATACATGGCTTTGGTTAGCGGCCCAATGTTCTTCTCTAACAATATGCATACTCAAACCATTTGATCATGAAAATCACCCTTACTTCAGACAAGACGAACATGCATAGCATCTCACATGATATCCAACAAAGGTAAAAAGTTGATGGCGTCCCCAGAAACATGGTTACCGCTCAACAAGCAACTTATAAGAACTAAGACACATAACTACATATTCATCACCACAATAGTTTTTAAGCTATTTGTCCCATGAGCTATATATTGCAAAGA
Source organism: Lolium multiflorum (assembly GCA_030979885.1). NCBI lineage: Eukaryota > Viridiplantae > Streptophyta > Magnoliopsida > Poales > Poaceae > Lolium > Lolium multiflorum. The sequence continues at coordinate 215,952 of JAUUTY010000502.1, forward strand.
TAAAGGAATGAAATTTTAAAGGTAGCACTCAAGTAATTTACTTTGGAATGGCAGAAAAATACCACATAGTAGGTAGATATGGTGGACACAAATGGCATGGGTTTTGGCTCAAGGTGTTTGGATGCACGAGAAGCATTTCCTCTCAGTACAAGGCTTTGGGCTAGCAAGGTTGTTTGAAGCAAACACAAGTATGAAAAGGTACAACAAAACTTACACAAGAACATATTGCAAGAATTATAAGACTCTACACTATCTTCCTTGTTGTTCAAACACTTTACCAGAAAATATCTAGACTTAGAGAGACCAACCATGCAAACCAAATTTCAACAAGCTCTATGGTAGTTCTCCACTAATAGATTAAACTACATGATGCAAGAGCTTAAACATGATCTATGAGAGCTCAAAACAATTGCCAAGTTTCAAGTTATTCCAAACCATATGAAGCATTTTCTGATTCCAACCAAATAGCAATCAACGAAGCAATTTTCAGCCTTCGCCATGAACATTAAAGCACAACTAAGAACACAAGTGTTCCATATGAAAAAGCGGAGCGTAATATCTCCAATACAAGGATGGTGGGATCCAACTTTATTCAAACCAAAACAAAAATAAAAGCAAACAGACGCTCCAAGTAAAGAGCATAAGATGTGATGGAATAAAAATATAATTTCACTAGAAGTGACCTGATAAGTTGTCGGTGAAGAAGGGGATGCCTTGGGCATCCCCAAGCTTAGATGCTTGAGTCTTCTTAAAATATGCAGGGATGAACCACCGGGGCATCCCCAAGCTTAGACTTTTCACTCTTCTTGATCATATTGTATCATCCTCTTCTCTTGACCCTTGAAAACTTCCTCCACACCAAACTTAAAGCAAACTCATTAGAGGGTTAGTGCATAATCAAAAATTCACATATTCAGAGGTGACATAATCATTCTTAACACTTCTGGACATTGCACAAAGCTACTGAAAGTTAATGGAACAAAGAAACCCATTCAACATAGCAAAAGCGGCAATGCGAAATAAAAGGCAGAATCTGTCAAAAACAGTCCGTAAAGACGAATTTTACAGAGGCACTTAACTTGCTCAAACGGAAAACTCAAAACTAATGAAAGTTGCGTACATATCCGAGGATCACGCACGTAAATTGGCAGATTTTTTGATTTTTCTACAGAGAGTTCTACGCAAATTCGTGACAGACAAGACTGTTTCAGCTAGCCCAAATCTAGCATCAACTTTACCATAGAGACTTTACTTGGCACGTGTTGGGCCTCCAAGAGCAGAGGTTTGTAGAACAACAGCAAGTTTCCCTTAAGTGAATCACCCAAGGTTTATCGAACTCAGGGAGGTAGAGGTCAAAGATAGTCCTCTCAAGCAACCCTGCAATTAAGATGCAAGAAGTCTCTCGTGTCCCCAACACACCTAATACACTTGTCAGATGTATAGGTGCACTAGTTCGGCGAATTGTAGACTAGGGTTTTGCTAGAAGTAGAGGGCAAGTAGATCTCGAAGGTTTCAGCCGAAAAGTACTCGCTGATTATGAAAACTAGGGTTCTGTTGACAATAGATTCGATCCTTTCTTTGTCCCTCGACTCCCCCTTATATAGAGGGTGGAGCCGAGGGTTTCGTAATACACAAGTTACAGAGTTCGGGAGGGTTTCGTACCCAACCCGTAAGATTACAAATCTCTATCTTTCCTAATACAATCTATCTTTCCTTAACACTAAATGGGCTTCCGAGTCTTCTTATTCTTCGAGTCCTGGGCCTTTAGTAAACCCCGGGTACCATCTTTGGCAGGCCCATTGGGGATGCCTATGTCAGATAGTAAAACACAGGTGGTATAGATGGTAGTAAACAGTAATTGCGATATGAAGTAAATATTGCAGCAAGCGAACATGTAGCAGAACTTGTTGGAAATGGTGTTTCAATGCTTAGAAACAAGGCCTAGGGATCATACTTTCACTAGTGGACACTCTCAACAATGCAATCATAATTGAATATAAATATAAGCACTTCACTATGCTATTCTGAATTACTCTCTGGCTGGATAACGAACACTAATTCACCATGTAGGGATGCAAAGCAAACCTTAAAGATGTATTCCCAAGTACTAATAAACACCCCACGCTGTCACTTTGAGCATTCATAGGAGGTACTAACACACCACAATTTCATAGAGACATCCAACTCAAATCATAACCCAGTGAACAAGTATTCTGTGAAATATAGCCTAAGAGACCCACACGGTGCACACACTGTCACCTTTACACACGTGGGACAAGGAGTCTCCGGAGATCACATAAGTAAAATCCACTTGAATAACATAACTACATCTAGATTACAAAGCTCATCATATGGATCTCAATCATGCAAGGCAATTCATGAGATCATTGTATTGAAGTACGAGAGAGAGATTAACCACATAGCTACCGGTAGAGCCCTCAGCCTCGGGGAGAACTACTCCCTCCTCATCATGGGAGACAGCAGCGTTGATGGAGATGGCGGTGGTGTCGATGGAGATGCCTTCCGGGGCAATTCCGTCCCGTCATGCCCGGAATAGAGACTTCTGTAAATCTTGGCTTCGCGATGGCGGCGGCTGGAACTTTTCTCGTATCGTGGCTTATCTCTTTAGGGTTTTCGAGGCGAGACTTTATATAGGCGGAAGGGCAGCCTCGGGGGAGCCCTGGGGGGCTGATACGTCTCCGACGTATCGATAATTTCTTATGTTCCATGCTACATTATTGATGATATCTACATGTTTTATACACATTATATGCATTTTCCGGCACTAACCTATTAACAAGATGCCGAAGAGCCGGCTGTGTCTGCTTTTGGTTTCAGAAACCCTAGTAAGGAAATATTCTCTAATTGGACGAAATCAACGCCCAGGGTCCTATTTTTGCACGAAGCTTCCAGAAGACCGAAGGGGAAAGGAAGTGGGGCCACGAGGCGCTGCCACACTAGGGCGGCGCGGCCCAGGTCTTGGCCGCGCGGCCTGATACGTCTCCAACGTATCGATAATTTCTTATGTTCCATGCTACTTTATTGATGATACCTACATGTTTTATGCACATTATATGTTGTATTTACGCATTTTCTGAACTAACCTATTAACAAGATGCCGAAGAGCCGGTTGCTGTTTTTGGTTTCAGAAATCCTAGTAAGGAAATATTCGGAATTGGACGAAATCACCGCCAGGTCCTATTTTTGCACGAAGCTTCCTAAGATCGAAGGAGTCGGGGCCACGAGGTGGCCAGGTGATAGGGCGGCGCGGCCCAGCCCCGGCCGCGCCACCCTGCCCCCGGGCCCCTCGTGCCGCCTCTTGACCTGCCCTTCCGCCTACAAATAGCCTCCGTCGCGAAACCCCCAGTACCGAGAGCCACGATACGGAAAACCTTCCGAGACGCCGCGCCGCGAATCCCATCTCGGGGGATTCACGAGATCGCCTCTCCGGCACTGCCGGAGAGGGGATTCATCTCCCGGAGGACTCTTCATCGCCATGATCGCCTCCGGAGTGATGAGTGAGTAGTTCACCCCTGGACTATGGGTCCATAGCAGTAGCTAGATGGTCGTCTTCTCCTAATTGTGCTTCATTGTTGGATATTGTGAGCTGCCTAACATGATCAAGATCATCTATCTGTAATACTATATGTTGTGTTTGTCGGGATCCGATGGATAGAGAATACTATGTTATGGTGATTATCAATCTATTGTTTATGTGTTGTTTATGATCTTGCATGCTCTCCGTTATTAGTAGAGGCTCTGGCCAAGTTTTTACTCTTAACTCCAAGAGGGAGTATTTATGCTCGATAGTGGGTTCATGCCTTCATTGACACCTGGGACAGTGACAGAAAGTTCTAAGGTTGTGATGTGTTGTTGCCACTAGGGATAAAACATTGATTCTATGTCTAAGGATGTAGTTGTCGATTACATTACGCACCATACTTAATGCAATTGTCTGTTGCTTAGCAACTTAATACTGAATGGGGTTCGGATGATAACCTGAAGGTGGAATTTTTAGGCATAGATGCAGTTGGATGGCGGTCTATGTACTTTGTCGTAATGCCCGGATTAAATCTCACTATATTTATCATATCATGTATATGCATTGTTATGCCCTTCTCTATTTGTCAATTGCCCGACTGTAATTTGTTCACCCAACATGCTTTTATCTTATGGGAGAGACACCTCTAGTGAACTGTGGACCCCGGTCCTATTCTTTACATAGCATACAATCTACTGCAATACTTGTTTTACTGTTTTCTTGCAAACAATCATCTTCCACACAATATGGTTAATCCTTTGTTACAGCAAGCCGGTGAGATTGACAACCTCACTGCTTCGTTGGGGCAAAGTACTTGTGTTGTGCAGGTTCCACGTTGGCGCCGGAATCCCTGTTGTTGCGCCGCATCACATTTCGCCACCATCAACCTTCAACGTACTTCTTGGCTCCTCCTGGTTCGATAAACCTTGGTTTCTTTCTGAGGGAAAACTTGCCAGTGCGCATCATACCTTCCTCTTGGGGTTCCCAACGAACGTGTGAGTTACACGCCATCAAGCTCTTTTTCTCGGCGCCGTTGCCGGGGAGATCAAGACACGCTGCAAGGGGAGTCTCCATTTCTCAATCTCTTTACTTTGTTTTTGTCTTGCTTTATTTTATTTACTACTTTGTTTGCTGCACCTAAACAAAACACAAAAAAATTAGTTGCTAGTTTTACTTTATTTACTGTCTTGCTCTCTATATCAAAAACACAAAAAAATTAGTTACTTGCATTTACTTTATCTAGTTTGTTTTATTTACCGTTGCTAAAATGAATACCCCTGAAAATACTAAGTTGTGTGACTTCACAAACGCAAATAATAATGATTTCCTATGCACACCTATTGCTCCACCTGCTACTACAGCAGAATTCTTTGAAATTAAACCTGCTTTACTGAACCTGGTTATGAGAGATCAATTTTCTGGTGTTAGTTCTGATGATGCTGCTGCCCATCTCAATAATTTTGTTGAACTTTGTGAAATGCAAAAGTATAAGGATGTAGATGGTGATATTATTAAACTGAAAGTGTTTCCTTTCTCATTAAGAGGAAGAGCTAAAGATTGGTTGCTATCTTTGCCTAAGAATAGTATTGATTCATGGACTAAATGTAAGGATGCTTTTATTGGTAGATATTATCCTCCCGCTAAAATTATATCTTTGAGAAGTAGCATAATGAATTTTAAGCAATTAGATACTGAACATGTTGCTCAAGCATGGGAGAGAATGAAAACTTTGGTAAAGAATTGCCCAACCCATGGACTGACTACTTGGATGATCATCCAAACCTTCTATGCAGGACTAAATTTTTCTTCGCGGAATTTATTGGATTCAGCTGCTGGAGGTACCTTTATGTCCATCACTTTGGGGGCGGCTACAAAACTTCTTGATGATATGATGATAAATTACTCTGAATGGCACACGGAAAGAGCTCCACAAGGTAAGAAGGTAAATTCTGTTGAAGAAACCTCTTCCTTGAGTGATAAGATTGATGTGATTATGTCTATGCTTGTGAATGGTAGATCTAATGTAGATCCAAATAATGTTCCTTTAGCTTCATTGGTTGCTCAAGAAGAAAATGTTGATGTGAATTTCATTAAAAATAATAATTTCAACAACAATGCTTATAGGAACAACTCTGGTAATAACTATAGGCCATATCCTTCTGCTAATGGTAATGGTTATGGTAATTCTTATGGGAATTATTACAACAATAATAGGAGTGTACCCTCTGGTCTTGAAGCTATGCTTAAAGAATTTATTAGTACACAAACTGCTTTTAACAAATCTGTTGAGGAAAAGCTTGATAAAATTGATATTATTGCTTCTAGAGTTGATAGACTTGCCTCTGATGTTAATCTTTTAAAATTGAAAGTTATGCCTAATAATGATATTGATAATAAGATTACTACTACAGCAAATGCCATCCAAGTTAGAATTAATGAGAATATAAGATTAATGGCTGAATTGCGTGCTAGGTGGGATAGAGAAGAAAATGAAAAACTAGCTAAAGAGAATAATGTAGCTAAAGTTTGGACTATTACCACCATTAGTAATGATAATGATTCACATGTTGCTGCACCTCCTACTATCAATGGTAAAATAATTGGTGTTGGCAATGTTTCTACTTCTAGTGCAAAGCGTACAAAACTGCCTGAAATTGCTAAAACTGCTGAAACTGCTTGTGATAAAACTGCTGAAATTTTTTCCAACCTTGGGAACAATGATCCCATTGCTGTAGCTCATAATGATTTAGACTTTGATGATTGCCACATCTCTGAAGTTATAAAGTTCTTACAAAAACTTGCTAAAAGTCCTAATGCTAGTGCTATAAATTTAGCCTTTACAAAACATATTACAAATGCTCTCATAAAAGCTAGAGAAGAGAAACTAAAACTTGAAACTTCTATTCCTAGAAAGTTAGAAGATGGTTGGGAGCCCATCATTAAAATGAAATTCAATGACTTTGAATGTAATGCTTTATGTGATCTTGGTGCAAGTATTTCTGTTATGCCTAAAAAGATTTATGATATGCTTGACTTGCCACCATTGAAGAATTGTTATTTGGATGTTAATCTTGCCGATAATGTTAAAAAGAAACCTTTGGGGAGGATTGATAATGTGCGCATTACGGTTAACAATAACCTTGTCCCCGTTGATTTTGTTGTCTTGGATATCGAATGCAATGCATCTTGTCCTATTGTGTTGGGAAGACCTTTTCTTCGAACCGTTGGTGCTGTTATTGATATGAGGGAAGGTAATATTAAATATCAATTTCCTCTCAAGAAAGGTATGGAACACTTCCCTAGAAAGAGAATGAAGTTGCCTTTTGATTCTATTATTAGAACAAGTTATGATGTTGATGCTTCTACTCTTGATGTTACTTGATTTGCACTTTCTGCGCCTAGCTGAAAGGCGTTAAAGAAAAGCGCTTATGGGAGACAACCCATGTTTTTACTACAGTACTTTGTTTTATATTTGAGTCTTGGAAGTTGTTTACTACTGTAGCAACCTCTCCTTATCATGTTTTTGTGCCAAGTAAAGTTTCTATGTTAAAGTTGATGTTATATTTGGGATCGCTGCGCAGAAACAGCATTGCTGTCTGTCACGAATCTGGTCACAAGTCTCTGTAGAAAATTTGAAAAAATATGCCAATTTACGAGCGTGATCCTCAGATATGTACGCAACTTTCATTAGTTTTGAGTTTTTCCATTTGAGCAAGTCTGGTGCCATTTTAAAATTCGTCTTTACGAACTGTTCTGTTTTTGACAGATTCTGCCTTTTATTTCGCATTGCCTCTTTTGCTATGTTGGATGAATTTCTTTGATCCATTAATGTCCAGTAGCTTTATGCAATGTCCAGAAGTGTAAAGAATGTTTGTGTCACCTCTGAATGTGTGAATTATTAATTGTGCACTAACCCTCTAATGAGTTTGCTTGAAGTTTGGTGTGAAGGAAGTTTTCAAGGGTCAAGAGAGGAGAATGATATACTATGATCAAGAGGAGTGAAAGCTCTAAGCTTGGGGATGCCCCCGTGGTTCATCCCTGCATATTTTAAGAAGACTCAAGCGTCTAAGCTTGGGGATGCCCAAGGCATCCCCTTCTTCATCGACAACATCATCAGGTTCCTCCCCTGAAACTATATTTTTATTCAATCACATCTTGTGTTCTTTACTTGGAGCGTCGGTTTGTTTTTGTTTTTGTTTTTGTTTGAATAAAATGGATCCTAGCATTCACTTTGTGGGAGAGAGACACGCTCCGCTGTTGCATATGGACAAATATGTCCTTAGGCTTTACTCATAATGTTCAAGGCGAAGTTTCTTCTTCGTTAAATTGTTATATGGTTGGAATTGGAAAATGCTACATGTAGTAATTCTAAAATGTCTTGGATAATGTGATACTTGGCAATTGTTGTGCTCATGTTTAAGCTCTTGCATCATATACTTTGCACCCATTAATGAAGAAATACATAGAGCTTGCTAAAATTTGATTTGCATATTTGGTCTCTCTAAGGTCTAGATAATATCTAGTATTGAGTTTTGAACAACAAGGAAGACGGTGTAGAGTCTTATAATGTTTACAATATGTCTTTTATGTGAGTTTTGCTGCACCGGTTCATCCTTGAGTTTGCTTCAAATAACCTTGCTAGCCTAAACCTTGTATCGAGAGGGAATACTTCTCATGCATCCAAAATCCTTGAGCCAACTACTATGCCATTTGTGTCCACCATACCTACCTACTACATGGTATTTCTCCGCCATTCCAAAGTAAATTGCTTGAGTGCTACCTTTAAAATTCCATCATTCACCTTTGCAATATATAGCTCATGGGACAAAATAGCCTTAAAAACTATCGTAGTATTGAATATGTACTTATGCACTTTATCTTTTATTAAGTTGCTTGTTGTGCGATAACCATGCTTCTGGGGAACGCCATCAACTATTGTTGAATATCATGTGAGTTTCTATGCATGTCCGTCTTGTCTGAAGGATCTATCACCTTAATGATTGGAGCATGCAAATTGTTAGAGAAGAACATTGGGCCGCTAACTAAAGCCATGAATCATGGTTGAAGTTTCAGTTTTGGACATATATCCTCAATCTCATATGAGAATAATAATTGTTGCTACATGCTTATGCATTAAAGAGGAGTCCATTATCTGTTGTCCATGTTGTCCCGGTATGGATGTCTAAGTTGAGAATAATCAAAAGCGAGAAATCCAAAATGCGAGCTTTCTCCTTAGACCTTTGTACAGGCGGCATGGAGGTACCCCTTTGTGACACTTGGTTGAAACATGGCATTGCAAAGATCCGGTAGTCCAAGCTAAGTAGGACAAGGTGCGGGCACTATTAGTATACTATGCATGAGGCTTGCAACTTGTAAGATATAATTTACATAACTCATATGCTTTATTACTACCGTTGACAAAATTGTTTCATGTTTTCAAAATAAAAGCTCTAGCACAAATACAGCAATCGATGCTTTCCTCTTTGAAGGACCATTCTTTTACTTTTATTGTTGAGTCAGTTTACCTATCTCCACCTTAAGAAGCAAACACTTGTGTGAACTGTGCATTGATTCCTACATACTTGCATATTGCACTTGTTATATTACTTTATGTTGACAATATCCATGAGATATACATGTTATAAGTTGAAAGCAACCGCTGAAACTTAATCTTCCTTTGTGTTGCTTCAACACCTTTACTTTGATTTATTGCTTTATGAGTTAACTCTTATGCAAGACTTATTGATGCTTGTCTTGAAGTACTATTCATGAAAAGTCTTTGCTTTATGATTCAGTTGTTTACTCATGTCATTACCATTGTTTTTGATCGCTGCATTCATTACATATGTTTACAAATAGTATGATCAAGATTATGATGGCATGTCACTTCAGAAATTATCTTTGTTATCGTTTTACCTGCTCGGGACGAGCAGAACTAAGCTTGGGGATGCTGATACGTCTCCAACGTATCGATAATTTCTTATGTTCCATGCTACTTTATTGATGATACCTACATGTTTTATGCACATTATATGTCGTATTTACGCATTTTCTAGAACTAACCTATTAACAAGATGCCGAAGAGCCAGTTGCTGTTTTCTGCTGTTTTTGGTTTCAGAAATCCTAGTAAGAAAATATTCTCGGAATTGGACGAAATCACCGCCTAGGGTCCTATTTTTGCACGAAGCTTCCAGAAGACCGAAGGGGAGTCGAAGGCCACGAGGTGGCAGGTGATAGGGCGGCGCGCCCAGCCCCGGCCGCGCCACCCTGCCCCCGGGGCCCCTCGTGCCGCCTCTTGACCTGCCCTTCCGCCTACAAATAGCCTTCATCGCGAAACCCCCACCGAGAGCCACGATACGGAAACCTTCCAGACGCGCCGCCGCGAATCCCATCTCTGGGGATTCAGAGATCGCCTCCGGCACCCGCCGAGGGGATCATCTCCCGAGGACTCTTCATCGCCATGATCGCTCCGGAGTGATGAGTGAGTAGTTCACCCCTGGACTATGGGTCCATAGCAGTAGCTAGATGGTCGTCTTCTCCTAATTGTGCTTCATTGTTGGATCTTGTGAGCTGCCTAACATGATCAAGATCATCTATCTGTAATACTATATGTTGTGTTTGTCGGGATCCGATGGATAGAGAATACTATGTTATGGTGATTATCAATCTATTGTTTATGTGTTGTTTATGATCTTGCATGCTCTCCGTTATTAGTAGAGGCTCTGGCCAAGTTTTTACTCTTAACTCCAAGAGGGAGTATTTATGCTCGATAGTGGGTTCATGCCTTCATTGACACCTGGGACAGTGACAGAAAGTTCTAAGGTTGTGATGTGTTGTTGCCACTAGGGATAAAACATTGATTCTATGTCTAAGGATGTAGTTGTCGATTACATTACGCACCATACTTAATGCAATTGTCTGTTGCTTAGCAACTTAATACTAGTGTTCGGATGATAACCTGAAGGTGGACTTTTTAGGCATAGATGCAGTTGGATGGCGGTCTATGTACTTTGTCGTAATGCCCGGATTAAATCTCACTATATTTATCATATCATGTATATGCATTGTTATGCCCTTCTCTATTTGTCAATTGCCCGACTGTAATTTGTTCACCCAACATGCTTTTATCTTATGGGAGAGACACCTCTAGTGAACTGTGGACCCCGGTCCTATTCTTTACATAGCATACAATCTACTGCAATACTTGTTTTACTGTTTTCTTTGCAAACAATCATCTTCCACACAATACGGTTAATCCTTTGTTACAACAAGCCGGTGAGATTGACAACCTCACTGTTTCGTTGGGGCAAAGTACTTGGGTTGTGTTGTGCAGGTTCCACGTTGGCGCCGGAATCCCTGTTGTTGCGCCGCATCACATTTCGCCACCATCAACCTTCAACGTGCTTCTGGCTCCTCCTGGTTCGATAAACCTTGGTTTCTTTCGAGGGAAAACTTGCTGCTGTGCGCATCATACCTTCCTCTTGGGGTTCCCAACGAACGTGTGAGTTACACGCCATCACGGCCCTAGTGTGTGGGGCCCTCGTGGCCCCCCGCGTTGCCCTTCCGCCTACTTAAAGTCTTCGTCGCGAAACCCTCTGTACCGAGAGCCACGATACGGAAAACCTTCCAGAGACGCCGCCGCCGCCAATCCCATCTCGGGGGATTCAGGAGATCGCCTCCGGCACCCTGCCGGAGAGGGGAATCATCTCCCGGAGGACTCTTCATCGCCATGATCGCCTCCGGAGTGATGAGTGAGTAGTTCACCCCTGGACTATGGGTCCATAGCAGTAGCTAGATGGTCGTCTTCTCCTAATTGTGCTTCATTGTTGGATCTTGTGAGCTGCCTAACATGATCAAGATCATCTATCTGTAATACTTTATGTTGTGTTTGTCGAGATCCGATGGATAGAGAATACTATGTTATGGTGATTATCAATCTATTACCTATGTGTTGTTTATGATCTTGCATGCTCTCCGTTATTAGTAGAGGCTCTGGCCAAGTTTTTGCTCTTAACTCCAAGAGGGAGTATTTATGCTCGATAGTGGGTTCATGCCTCCATTAAATCTGGGAGTGACAGAAAGTTCTAAGGTTGTGGATGTGCTGTTGCCACTAGGGATAAAACATTGATGCTATGTCTAAGGATGTAGTTGTTGATTACATTACGCACCATACTTAATGCAATTGTCTGTTGCTTGCAACTTAATACCGGAAGGGGTTCGGATGATAACCCGAAGGTGGACTTTTAGGCATAGATGCATGCTGGATGGCGGTCTATGTACTTTGTCGTAATGCCCGATTAAATCTCACCATATTTATCATATCATGTATGTGCATTGTTATGCCCTTTATTTGTAAATTGCCCGACTGTAATTTGTTCACCCAACATGCTTTAATCTTATGGGAGAGACACCTCTAGTGAACTGTGGACCCCGGTCCTATTCTTTACATCGCATACAATCACTGCAATTGTTCTTTACTGTTTTCTGCAAACAATCATCTTCCACACAATACGGTTAATCCTTTGTTACAGCAAGCCGGTGAGATTGACAACCTCACTGTTTCGTTGGGGCAAAGTACTTTGGTTGTGTTGTGCAGGTTCCACGTTGGCGCCGGAATCCCTAGTGTTGCGCCGCATCACATTTCGCCACCATCAACCTTCAACGTGCTTCTTGGCTCCTCCTGGTTCGATTAAACCTTGGTTTTTCTCCAAGGAAAATTGCCACAATGCGCATCATACCTTCCTCTTGGGGTTCCCAACGGACGTGTACATCTACGCGCATCAAGCCTGTTTTCTGGCGCCGTTGCCGGGGAGATCAAGACACGCTGCAAGGGGAGTCTCCACTTCCAATCTCTTTACTTTGTTTTTGTCTTGCTTTACTTTACTTTATTTACCGTCTTGTTTGCTTCATATTAAGAACACAAAAAAATTAGTTGCTTTACTTTCTGTATTGTTTACTTGCTCTATATCAAAACACAAAAAATTTAGTTACTTGCATTTAATTTATTTTGTTATCATGTCTAGTCCTGTACTTGTTTTTATTTTCACTAGTTAGGCTTAATGGAAAACAACAAAAAAATTAGAGATCTTTATGAACTTTATCTTGAATTAGGACATGAGGTGTTTGAAGAGAAAATTAAAAAACCTATGGAGCTTTATATGCATGCTAATGGCAATGTTATTAGTATGAACTCTTTGAACACTATTATTGCTAATGCTATGGAAGAATTTAAGCTTGGGGAAGCTGGTTGTGATATTTTTAGTCCCCCAAGCATGGAGGAGAAAATTTACTTTGATGATACTTTACCTCCTATATATGATGCTTGCAATAATGAATATGATATTTTCAGTCCACCTACTATTGAGGAGAAAGTTAATTATGATTACAATATGCCTCCTATGTATGATGATTATGGTGATGAGAATAATAATGATAGCTATTTTATTGAATTTGCTCCCACTACAACTAATAAAATTGATTATGCTTATGTGGAGAGTAATAATTTTATGCATGTAGCTCATGACAAGAATGTTGTATGTGATAGTTATATTGTTGAGTTTGTTCATGATGCTACTGAAAGTTATTATGAGAGAGGGAAACATGGTTATATGCATCTTAATAATATTAAGTTTCCTCTTTATGTTGAGAATCTTGAAGTTACTCGTGTTTTGTCTTCCTATGCTTGTCACTTTGCTCATGAATTTATTTGTGTACAAGATTCCTTTTCATAGGAAGTGGGTTAGGCTTAAATGTGTTTTGGATTTGCTTCTTGATGCTCTCTTTTGCTTCATCTCTTGAAAATACTTGATTTGCACTTTCTGCGCCTAGCTGAAAGGCGTTAAAGAAAATCACTTCTTGGGAGATAACCCATGTTTCATTTTATTTACTGTATTGTTGAGTCTTGGAAGTTGTTTACTACTGTAGCAACCTCTCCTTATCATGTTTTTGTGCCAAGTAAAGTTCTATGTTAAAGTTGATGTTATATTTGGGATCGCTGCGCAGAAACAGCATTGCTGTCTGTCACGAATCTGGGCATAATTCTCTGTAGAAAATTCGAACAAATCTGCAAATTTACGAGCGATCCTCAGATATGTACGCAACTTTCATTAGTTTTGAGTTTTTCCATTTGAGCAAGTCTAGTGCCCCTTTCAGGTTCGTCTTTACGGACTGTTCTGTTTTTGACAGATTCTGCCTTTTATTTCGCATTGCCGTATTTGCTATGTTGGATGAATTCCTTTGATCCATTAATGTCCAGTAGCTTTGTGCAATGTCCAGAAGTGTTAAGAATGATTGTGTCACCTCTGAATATGTGAATTTTTAATTGTGCACTAACCCTCTAATGAGTTTGCTTGAAGTTTGGTGTGAAGGAAGTTTTCAAGGGTCAAGAGAGGAGTATGATATACTATGATCAAGAGGAGTGAAAGCTCTAAGCTTGGGGATGCCCCCGTGGTTCATCCCTGCATATTTTAAGAAGACTCAAGCGTCTAAGCTTGGGGATCCCCAAGGCATCCCCTTCTTCATCGACAACATCATCAGGTTCCTCCCCTGAAACTATATTTTTATTCACCACATCTTATGTACTTTGCTTGGAGCGTCGGTTTGTTTTGTTTTTGTTTTTGTTTGAATAAAATGGATCCTAGCATTCACTGTATGGGAGAGAGACACGCTCCGCTGTTGCATATGGACAAATATGTCCTTAGGCTTTACTCATAATATTCAAGGCGAAGGTTCTTCTTTGTTAAATTGTTATATGGTTGGAATCGGAAATGCTACATGTAGTAATTCTAAAATGTCTTCGATAATGTGATACTTGGCAATTGTTGTGCTCATGTTTAAGCTCTTGCATCATATACTTTGCACCCATTAATGAAGAAATACATAGAGCTTGCTAAAATTTGGTTTGCATATTTGGTCTCTCTAAGGTCTAGATAATTTCTAGTATTGAGTTTTGAACAACAAGGAAGACGGTGTAGAGTCTTATAATGTTTACAATATGTCTTTTATGTGAGTTTTGCTGCACCGGTTCATCCTTGAGTTTGCTTCAAATAACCTTGCTAGCCTAAACCTTGTATCGAGAGGGAATACTTCTCATGCATCCAAAATCCTTGAGCCAACCACTATGCCATTTGTGTCCACCATACCTACCTACTACATGGTATTTCTCCGCCATTCCAAAGTAAATTGCTTGAGTGCTACCTTTAAAATTCCATCATTCGCCTTTACAATATATAGCTCATGGGACAAATAGCTTAAAAACTATTGTGGTGATGAATATGTAGTTATGTGTTTTAATTCTTATAAGTTGCTTGTTGAGCGGTAACCATGTTTTCTGGGGACGCCATCAACTTTATCTTTGTTGGATATCATGTGAGATGCTATGCATGTTCGTCTTGTCTGAAGTAGTGGACTTCACGATCAAATGGTTTGAGTATGCATATGTTAGAGAAGAACATTGGGCCGCTAACTAAAGCCATGTATCATGGTGGAAGTTTCAGTTTGGACATACAACCTCAATCTCTTATGAGAATATTAACTATTGTTGAATGCTTAAGCATGAAAAAGAGGAGTCCATTATCTGTTGTCTATGTTGTCCCGGTATGGATGTCTAAGTTGAGAATAATCAAAAGCGAGAAATCCAATGCGTGCTTTCTCCTTAGACACTTGTACAGGCGGCATAGAGGTACCCCTTTGTGACACTTGGTTGAAACATATGTTATGTGATGAGAATCCGTGTTTTCCGAGATAGTAGGACAAGGTGCGAGCACTATTGGTACTCTATGCATGAGACATGCAACTTGTAGGAAGTATTATGCATAGCACATATGAATTATTACTACCATTGACAAAATTGTTTCATGTTTTCAAAATAAAAGCTCTAGCACAAATATAGAAATCGATGCTTTCCTCTTTGAAGGACCTTTCTTTTACTTTTATTGTTGAGTCAGTTTACCTATCTCTCTCCACCTTAAGAAGCAAACACTTGTGTGAACTGTGCATTGATTCCTACATACTTGCATATTGCACTTGTTATATTACTTTACATTGACACTATCCATGAGATATACATGTTATAAGTTGAAAGCAACCGCTGAAACTTAATCTTCCTTTGTGTTGCTTCAATACCTTTACTTTGATTTATTGCTTTATGAGTTAACTCTTATGCAAGACTTATTGATACTTGTCTTGAAGTACTATTCATGAAAAGTCTTTGCTTTATGATTCATTTGTTTACTCATGTCATTACCATTGTTTTGATCGCTGCCATTCATTACATATGCTTACAATAGTATGATCAAGGTTATGATGGCATGTCACTTAAATTATCCTTGTTATCGTTTACCTGCTCGGGACGAGCAGAACTAAGCTTGGGGATGCTGATACGTCTCCGACGTATCGATAATTTCTTATGTTCCATGCTACATTATTGATGATATCTACATGTTTTATACATATTATATGCATTTTCCGGCACTAACCTATTAACAAGATGCCGAAGAGCCAGTTGCTGTTTTCTGCTGTTTTTGGTTTCAGAAATCCTAGTAAGGAAATATTCTCGGAATTGGACGAAATCAACGCCCAGGGTCCTATTTTTGCACGAAGCTTCCAAGACCGAAGGTCAAAGGAAGTGGAGCCACGAGGCGCCGCCACACTAGGGCGGCGCGGCCCAGGTCTTGGCGCCGGCCTAGTGTGTGGGGCCCTCGTGTGGCCCCCGCGTTGCCCTTCCGCCTACTTAAAGTCTTCGTCGCGAAACCCCCAGTACCGAGGGCCACGATACGAAACCTTCCAGACGCCGCCGCCGCCAATCCCATCTCGGGGGATTCAGGAGATCGCCTCCGGCACCCTGCCGGAGAAGGGAATCATCTCCCGGAGGACTCTTCATCGCCATGATCGCCTCCGGAGTGATGAGTGAGTAGTTCACCCCTGGACTATGGGTCCATAGCAGTAGCTAGATGGTCGTCTTCTCCTAATTGTGCTTCATTGTTGGATCTTGTGAGCTGCCTAACATGATCAAGATCATCTATCTGTAATACTATATGTTGTGTTTGTCGGGATCCGATGGATAGAGAATACTATGTTATGGTGATTATCAATCTATTGTTTATGTGTTGTTTATGATCTTGCATGCTCTCCGTTATTAGTAGAGGCTCTGGCCAAGTTTTTGCTCTTAACTCCAAGAGGAGTATTTATGCTCGATAGTGGGTTCATGCCTCCATTAAATCTGGGACAGTGACAGAAAGTTCTAAGGTTGTGGATGTGCTGTTGCCACTAGGGATAAAACATTGATGCTATGTCTAAGGATGTAGTTGTTGATTACATTACACACCATACTTAATGCAATTGTCTGTTGCTTGCAACTTAATACGGAAGGGGTTCGGATGATAACCTGAAGGTGGACTTTAGGCATAGATGCATGCCGGATGGCGGTCTATGTACTTTGTCGTAATGCCCAATTAGATCTCACTATATTTATCATATCATGTATGTGCATTGTTATGCCCTCTTTATTTGTCAATTGCCCGACTGTAATTTGTTCACCCAACATGCTTTAATCTTATGGGAGAGACACCTCTAGTGAACTGTGGACCCCGGTCCTATTCTTTACATCGCATACAATCTTGCAATTGTTCTTTACTGTTTTCTGCAAACAATCATCTTCCACACAATACGGTTAATCCTTTGTTACAGCAAGCCGGTGAGATTGACAACCACTGTTTCGTTGGGGCAAAGTACTTTGGTTGTGTTGTGCAGGTTCCACGTTGGCGCCGGAATCCCTGGTGTTGCGCCGCATCACATTTCGCCACCATCAACCTTCAACGTGCTTCTCCCTCCTGGTTCGATTAAACCTTGGTTTCTTTCGAGGGAAACTTGCCACCGTGCGCATCATACCTTCCTCTTGGGGTTCCCAACGGACGTGTACATCTACGCGCATCAAGCCACGGGGGTGCCCCCCCTGGCCGCGCCGCCATGTGGGGCCCCTGGCTCCCCTCTGGTCCCTCTTCGATGCTCCGGAAGCTTCCGAAAATAAGGTTCATGATTTCATCCAATTAGAATATTTCCTTTGTAGGATTTCTGAAACCAAAAAAGGAACTGGCACTTCGGCATCTTGTTAATAGGTTAGTTCCGGAAAATGCATCAAAACATCATAAAGTGTGAACAAACATGTAGGTATTGTCATAAAACTAGCATGGAACAAGAAATTATAGATACGTTGGAGACGTATCATACCCCTAGTTCAAATCCGGTCAGTTTCCAGCGGATTCGGCGGGACACCGCAGGAAGCCACATGGATTTCTAGATAGCTAGCGCGCACATATGGCATGTGATATGTGGTGCGGAGGCGGTGTCCTACCACTACGCGGAGGTCTCGCGCAATACTAAAATGCGCCCCATGTAGCTGCTTCACAAAAACCCGTTTTGGCACCCCGAAAATGAAAAAACCATCGCCCATGGGTCGGATTGGAAATCCGCTCCCGGGGCCTTGCTTCCCATCCCAGGGACCACACACGTGCCAAATATGGCCTCGTTCCGACAAACTATGCGGTGTCACGGGCCGTTTCCTACTCATTTGCCCTAAAAGCCATAGAACTCCGGACGTGATAGCCCTGTTTGTGAAGGGTTTTCCAAAATAATTGCCGTATCCTAATTCCGACTTTTGGAGTGGTTACTAGGACACATAAAATGATGCCATGCGGCTCCGCGAGATTTTCTGACTTCGTTTAAATTGCCATTTGGCCAAAACGGGCCCCCACGGAGATGCGGTATGGCCGTACCGGGCGCGCTGGTGCACCCGTTTACCATCGCGCTAAACGGACAAAAATTAGCACATAAAGTGATATGTCATAGACCTAAAAACATTTTTCCCGGAATTTATTGAGCGACGGAAAGTAGCCCTAGTTCAAATCCGGTCACTTTCCAGCGGATTCGGCGGGACACCGCAGGAAGCCGCATGGATTCCCAGATAGCTAGCGCGCACATATGACATGTGATATGTGGTGCGAAGGCGGTGTCCTACCACTACGCAGAGGTCTCGCGCAATACTAAAATGCGCCCCATGTAGCTGCTTCACAAAAAAAACCCGTTTTGGCACCCCGAAAATGAAAAAACCATCGCCCATGGGTCGGATTGGAAATCCGCTCCCGGGGCCTTGCTTCCCATCCCAGGGACCACGCACGTGCCAAATATGGCCTCGTTCCGACAAACTATGCGGTGTCACGGGCCGTTTCCTACTCATTTGCCCTAAAAGCCATAGAACTCCGGACGTGATAGCCCTGTTTGTGAAGGGTTTTCCAAAATAATTGCCGTATCCTAATTCCGACTTTTGGAGTGGTTACTAGGAC
Organism: Lolium multiflorum; assembly: GCA_030979885.1. Lineage (NCBI taxonomy): Eukaryota > Viridiplantae > Streptophyta > Magnoliopsida > Poales > Poaceae > Lolium > Lolium multiflorum. The sequence goes on from JAUUTY010000502.1 coordinate 234,831, forward strand.
ACATAAAATGACACCATGCGGCTCCGCGATTTTCTGACTTCGTTTAAATTGCCATTTGGCCAAAACGGGCCCCCGGGAGATGCGGTATGGCCGTACCGGGCGCGCGGTGCACCCGTCATCGCGCTAAATGGAAAAAATAGCACATAAAGTGATGTGTCATAGACCTAAAAACATTTTCCCGGAATTTATTGAGCGACGGAAAGTGTAGCCCTAGTTCAAATCCGGTCAGTTTCCAGCGGATTCGGCGGGACACCGCAGGAAGCCGCATGGATTCCCAGATAGCTAGCGCGCACATATGGCATGTGATATGTGGTGCGAAGGCGGTGTCCTACCACTACGCGGAGGTCTCGCGCAATACTAAAATGCGCCCCATGTAGCTGCTTCACAAAATAAACCCGTTTTGGCACCCCGAAAATGAAAAAACCATCGCCCATGGGTCGGATTGGAAATCCGCTCCCGGGGCCTTGCTTCCCATCCCAGGGACCACGCACGTGCCAAATATGGCCTCGTTCCGACAAACTATGCGGTGTCACGGGCCGTTTCCTACTCATTTGCCCTAAAAGCCATAGAACTCCGGACGTGATAGCCCTGTTCGTGAAGGGTTTTATAAAATGATTGTCGTATCCCAATTCCATCTTTTGGAGTGGTTACTAGGACACATAAAATGATGCCATGCGGCTCCGCGAGATTTTCTGACTTCGTTCAAATTGCCATCTGGCTAAAACGGGAACCTGAGGACATATAAGAAAGTGATTGAATTGTTACTATATTAACATGGTACTGTACATGATTCAAATATGCATGATTTTGACATAAACGGATAGAGGATGTTTTTCTGAACATTTTGATACCTCATACGCATTTTTCTGACATCATATGAATTAGTTATGATTTTTACAAAATTAGACAAATTTAAAAAATGGCCTACGCCGAGGGTGGCCGTCGGCGTAGCCCTGTCGACGCCTAGGGCCTAATATATGCCGAGGGATGCCCTCGGCGTAGACTTCGCTACGCCGAAGGCAACGATACGCCGAGGGTCGACGGGTACTGCCGTGCCGCCACATACGCCGACGGCCCGACATTTGGTCGTCGCGCACGCCGGTCGTCTGTGTCGCCATTCCTGTAGTGGAATTTGGAAGCGGATTAGATAATTACTGGTTGCGTACTCGAATACGATTGTACAAGACAACAGACTTAAAAAAAAGGAGCAACTTTGGGGGGGAAACAAATTAATTAGATAAATGTAAGGTCGGGACGATAATACCGACACATGGTTTAGTAGCCAAACATTCTAACAAATTTGCACTCCATGTTAGATAAAGTTTGATGAAATTGATTGATGAACTAGATATTAAAGCTGAGCCTTGTCCACTAAAGGCTGCCGAACGGGATGCTTTGAGAAATGCTAACGAGCGTTTATCTAAGCTTCGACGGCGAGCAAAGGTTAAGCATATACAAGAAGGGGGAAATAGTACGAAATATTACCATCTTATTGCTAACGGAAAATATAGGGAAAAGAAAATTTATCAGTTAGAACAAGACGAAGGGACGATAGTGGGCGAGGAATATTTAAAGGTGGTCATAACAGAATATTATAAGAGATTATTTGGGGCGCCGGCTAAAAATAATTTCACTATGGAAGAAGATTTAGTGTCTGATACATCGCAGGTGTCTAGTGATGAAAATAACATTCTTATAGCTGAGTTCTCCGAGGTGGAAGTGTTAGAGGCTATTTTTTTTTTTTTTGAAAGTGTTAGAGGCTATATCACAAATGGAACACAATAAAGCTCCAGGACCAGACGGGTTTCTCCCGGAGTTATATAAATGTTTTGGGGAGGTTATTAAAAAATATTTAATGGCGATGTTTGTACAATTGGAGCGATAAACTAAACTTTGGTGTGATAACCTTGCTGCTCAAAGAACAAGATGCGGTTCAAATTCAATAATATAGACCGATATGTCTTCTCAATGTTAGTTTTAAAGTGTTTACAAACGTGGGAACAAATAGAATAACTGGGGTGGCCCCTAAAGTTATTAAACCCACTCAAACGGCCTTTATACCAAGACGACATATACTCGAAGGAGTAGTAGTTCTTCATGAAACAATCCATGAGCTGCATAGGAAGAAAATGGGGTTCTGTTCAAAATTGATTTTGAGGAGGCATATGATAAGGTTAAATGGTATTTTTCTTACAACAAACTTTGCGCATGAAAGGCTTTTCACACATATGGTGTGATCTAATTGCACAATTTGTTCAAGGTCGATCGGTGGGAATACGAGTGAATGATGACATTGGCCATTATTTCCAAACTAGTAAGGGGCTTCATCAAGGCGATCCTCTTTCCCCGTTGCTTTTTAACATAGTAGCTAATATGTTGGCTATCGTTATTGCACGGGCAAAGGAAGACGGTCAAATTGGAGGACTCATCCCTCATCTAGTTGAGGGAGGTGTTTCAATACTCCAATATGCAGATGATACTATCCTCTTCATGGAACATGACCTACAGAAGGCGGTGAACATGAAGTTGATACTATGTATCTTTGAACAACTATCTGGTCTCAAAATGAACTTTCACAAGAGTGCAATCTTCTGTTTTGGAAAGGCTAAGGACATGGAGGATCAGTATAAGCAAATTTTTGGTTGTGAAGTTGGTTCCCTTCCTTTTAGATACCACGGTATCCCAATCCATTACAGGAAACTTTTAAATAATGAATGGAACCCGATAGAGAACCGCTTTGAACGAAAGTTGGCAAAGCAAGCTTCTCTCATACGGAGATAGGCTGGTGCTTATTAATTATGTCCTTACTAGTCTCCCGATGTTTATGTTATCTTTTTTTGAAATACCTAAAGGGGTACGAAAAGGTTAGATTTTTATCGCTCTCGCTTCTTCTGGCAACATGATCATCTGAAGCGAAAATATTGCTTGACTAAGTGGAATATTATTTGTCGTCCCAAAGACCAAGGGGGGCTAGGGATGGAAGTTCTCGAAATAAATAATATATGTTTACTAAGCTAATGGCTTTTTAAGCTTCTAACATAGTGTTACCTGCCAAAACCCACCGGCGGGCAATGGTTAAGCAACACGAAGAGCCGGGAGGCTCCCAAGGCCGCTTAGTGGACCCTGGCACCTCGCGTCGTCCCAAGAAGTCTTCCAGCCACGTCCTGGCGGTTGCTAGGGCGTGCTACCTGACCTAGACCCGATCAGGAAGGTGTTAGATTGCTTCGATTGTTCCTGCATGGTAGACACGTAAACATTAAATACGAGCCCTATCGGCTCTCAGGTTGCCCTGTGGATCGGCTCAAAGAGCCGATCGCCCCATGGTTCACGTTGGATTTGCAATGACATGGGGATCCTGCTTGATCAAAACAAAGCTAAACCGATCTACGACAGTTTAGGGTTTTCACCGCATAACCGGAACGTCCTACGTGTAGTCGGGCCTAGCAGATACGGAAGATGATGCAAACTACCCCTACAAGAGGCCTAAAAACCAACATAACGTTAATTCCCGGAACATCCCTTGTAGGAACGGTAAACAACACCTAACGCACTACCGGATCGTCCGACCCCAGCATAAGGCCTAACTATGCAGATATTAAACTAATCCTTGCGGAGCAAGGAGCAACTATAACGGATCGGATCTACTAAGTAACGAACAAGCAAGATGCTGCCCTTACACCCAGATAGGTGTAAGGGCAGCTAGGTGTCGAGGGACGGCATTGCCACGCAGATATGCACGAGAAAGCATCAATGCAAGCCCCTAAACACCTAAAGATAAGTAGTGCTGCTCGCCATCAACAACGCTTCAGCACGAGCAGCACAAGGTAGACGAATAAACGTGTACTGCCTAGATCGCGAGATGCGATCTAGGCAGCATGATGCTTACCCGGAAGAAACCCTCGAAGGAAGGGGTGGCGATGCGCCTGATGTGTGTTGTGAACGTGATTGTCCTCCTTTCTCGATAACCCTAGATACATATTTATAGTCCAAGGGACTTTCTAATTGAGGCGTGCACCTAACCGTGCACGGGCACCCCTATCTGTTAATTCTAAACACGATACGATCTACTATATTACAGATACACGGGCAATTTAGCCCAAACTCTTAGCGCAAGGCCGCTTCGAAGATGCTCCACGTGTATGTCCTTCAAGCCCATCTTCACTTACGGCCCATCTCCTGATTTGGCCAAAATCTGGTGATAACACATGCCCCCCTGGTTTTGGTAATGATAATTTCAAAACCATCTGTTTTTCCTTCGAGGGGTCATGTCGTGGCAGAGCAGAACCGTCGCAGTATTCTTCATCATGACGCCTTGCCTTCTCAACTTCTCTGCACGATTTGACGGTTTTGGCATCATGTCCTCGAGAACCGTTAAGCATTAAATCTTCATCCCCTTTATTTATCTCGTGTCGACGGTTCGCCACTTCGTCCCTTGCTCTGTACTGTCCACCAGCACCAAAAAACCCTCTTCCCCTGCAGCAATGTCTTCCTCTTCTTCTACCTCCTCAGGCCTCTCCCTCCAATCTTCGCCAAAGAATGAAGACGACCTCACTCCGGCTCCCCATCTCCTCCCGACAAGGAGGAGGAACAAGTAAAGAAGGAAGAGGCCCCCTCCTCCGCCAGGCACCCGCCGACGAAGCGCTCCCGCATGTGGGCGGACAGCGAGGACGATGATGATGACGAGGAAGGAGAAGAAGAGGAGGAAGATGATTCCTCCTCTTCCGCCGGATATCCGCCGACAAAGCGCTTTCCGCGCTGGGCGGACAAAGGAGATGATGATGATGACGAGGAAGAAGAGGCTCCAGCCGAAGACCCGGGTAGCAGCGACGAGGAAGTCTCCGGAAGCAGCGTCGACGGCGGCTCCGGCCTAGATTGAGGCAATCGAGGATTCTTTTGTTCTTCCTTTCCTGAGCAATCGGCTCTTCTGTTGTTCTTCCTTTCTTGAGCAATCGGCTCTTCATTGTAAAAATCCTCTTTTATTAATGAAGAAAATTTCTCTCAATCACCTTTGCTTTCTTGTCAATTTGGCCGACTGTTCAATGAAGTCACTACTCAAAGAGCCGCTGGCAACGCATCGGTCTCTTATGATAAATTTCGAGATAGATCAGTTCAGATCCTCAAATTTCAGTCGAACAGGACCAAATCGCGATCGTGCAACCGTAGACCCTGGCAATCCGAACCTTCTGAACCTAATGTTAGCTTGACGGTCAAAATCCCGGAGTCAATACCTTCAGAGAACTCAGACCATTGCTGAAACAACTTGATGTTGAGGTTGATACGCTCGCACACCAGGTACCATTTGCTCCACAACTTTCCTTGTAACGTCTCGTTTCTTTGCAGCAACAAACTGGTCCAGAGCCTATCAATGATAATGGCTCCCCTTCAAACCCTTTAGACCGACTCCAACGGTTCTTCTTTCAATAATTCACCACTGTTTTACAACAAATGTGGTGCAGAGCTAGCCGATTTTAACCAAATTCGGCTCCCAAGAGCAAAGGATTTTTAGACGCAGCTGCCCCCCGAGCCTCAGCCAAGGCTAGAATAGCAGCAAGGAAGGTAACTGCCAGAAAGCACCAGGATTTGATATACCACAAAGGCTCAAGGACCAGAAAATCCCTTCTCCGAACCAAGAAGCTTCTCATGCCATGGCTCTTTAACTCCTCCTGGCTCAATTCTTGTGCTTTGCTGCTTAGATCGGCTCACCATCCTTGACGATGACTCTGCAGTTGAAGCCCTGGCCAATCGCGAGGCCTGATCAAGTGGCAGCTTAAACTCAGTATTTCTAAAGTCGATGTCCGAGCATCGGCTAAGCCGAAATTTTGTATTTTTCGATTTTTTATTAGCCGATCGATTCATGAATCGGCTTCCCCTGGGTACATACTTCATGGTGTCTTGTACCTTCTCCGTGTGTATGCCCCCCGAGCCGAATCCTTCAAGTGATTGAAGATATCGGCTTTTCAGCCAATTCAGGCTTGTCTCACAAATCACCATGTTAAAAACATGGCAACTAGCAAATGTGGTGAGACTGATTTTAGCCGATTGCTGGAGTCGGCTTCCCTTGCAGTTGTTGATCCAACTATTTGCTGATAAATGTTGGCCATGGCTTATCCCCAGGACCAATTTCGATCTCTTCTAGTCCATCAGCTGCTGTAAACCCATATCCCAGCTTTCCATCGCCTGCCAAATCATTGATGAACACCGGGCAAATAAAGTATGGTGAGGATGATTTTGGCCGATCGCTAGAATCGGCCTCCTTTCCCATTGCAATGTTTACTGAGAGTTTACAACTTCCTGGTACTCTGATATAGCTACGTGGCTTACTTGAGGTGAAATCCTTGCTTTTTATTTTTTGGGGCCGATCGCAGGGATCGGCCTCGCCACGTTTGCTCTTGCTACTCTGTCAGGCCGGTGGATAAGACCAGCCTCACCCCGTTTTTTGTAGCTTCGATGCGCTCACAGTCGTCCAGATTGATTCCAGAAAGCGGCTCTTGGTCGTTTGCTTCCCAGATGTTCATGGCAGCTAATGATATCTCGATTGAGTCATCCGCCTGAACGACTTCCACTTCATCTCCATCCCACTGTATGATGCATTGGTGCATTGTAGATGGAATGCAACAGTTAGCATGAATCCAATCCCTTCCTAATAGGACGGCGTAATTGCTTTTGCTGTCGACGATGAAGAACGCGGTAGGTATGGTTTTCCGGCCTACAGTAAGCTCTACATTCAGAACACCTTTCGCTTCTGACGCCTGGCCGTTGAAGTCGCTTAATGTGACGTTGGTCTTGATCAGATCATCACTGGAGTGCCCCAAACGTCGTAGCATGGAATACGGCATTATGTTGACTGCCGCTCCGGTGTCAACCAACATCTTGCTGACAGGCTGCCCATTGATGTAACCCCTCAAGTATAGGGCTTTCAAATGCCTATAGCTTCTATCTCGTGGCTTCTCAAAGATAACTGGTCGTGGACCGCAGTCGAATTGAGCCACTGAAACTTCCTCGTCGCTTGGAGCGCGAAACTCCGACGGGAGTATAAACACCATGTTTGTGTCAGCCGATGTCTCTGCATCGGCATCAGCCGATGCCTGTGCATCGGCTTTCGTCTGTTTAGGGCGCCATACTTTCTTTGGCGGGCGCGCCTTCGTCTCCAATGTTTGCTGAATTTTCACGGCCAGATCGGGCCGCGCTTTTCGCAACGTGTACAGGTACTGTGCCTCGGCTTCTTCCAAGTTTCGCAGCCGCTGCACCCTACGCTTCTGAGAATGGCTGAGTCCATCAGGGCACCACCTTGGTCGGTGATACCTATCTTCTTCTCCATCCGACTCCTCAAAGTCTTCTTCTTGAGATGACTCAGCTTGTTTATTATGAGGTGGGAGAGGCCCTAGACGCTCGAACACTGAAACTTCATTTGCCCTCCTCCTTTGATGTTTGCACTCTGGGCAGTTCTCGATTGTTGGCAATCGGCTCATTCCGGAGTCCCAGCAATGTTTGAAGAAAGGACAGTTCCAGTGCTTATCCATGTTGTCTTGCTCCCTTGACCTCCCTCTAGCGTGATGCTCGTACCCGTCGTTGTTTCTGTCGTGCTGACGATACCTCCTGTCCGCTGCATCTGACCGACGATATCTTTCATCGTCTTCGTCGTGGCACCGACGCTCTGGTCGATCGCTGCTCATATTTGTTGAAGAGATGCACGGATAGTGGGCGTTGATACCGTATGCTTCTCACCTCCCCTCGTTAGGTATCGCCTATCATCATCCTCGCCGGTCGCGTGGAACTACCTCTCCTCTTTATCTTTGTCACGAGAGTGGTCGCTCTCCTTTTTATCTTTGCCACGGGAGTGGCTGCTCTCTGCTTTATCTTTGCCATGGCGGCCCACAAGCCCTGCCATATTGACATCAAAAGAGAACCCTGGTTCCCTTATGGAGTGGCTTAGGTCCACCATGTTGACGTCCGGAAACGGACGCATGTCTACCTTCATGGCAAACTGTCCGAAAGTTAATCGGCCTGATTCTATCGCCATCTGAATTTGTGCGCGCAATACTTTGCAGTCGTTGGTGGCGTGCGTGAACGTATGATGCCATTTGCAGTATGGCCTTTTGTTCATCTCTTGTGCCGTAGGGATCTTGTGGCCTTCGGGTAGCTTCAACTGTTTCTCTTTCAGTAGCAGATCGAAGATCTGTTCAGCTTTGCTCACATCAAAGTCAAACCCTCTTGGAGGCCCTGGTGGGTTCACCCATTTGCAGGACACAGGTACTGCCGTCCGAGTCCATTCGGCTACTGCGACTTCCTGATCTTCCGCAGAATCTTCATCCTCATCAGCATTGACCAGGCTTATCGCGCGCTTGAACTTGTCTTGGTACAGTTCTGGATGGCGCTGTTCATATAAGGTCAGTCTATTGACCAGGTGCGTCAACGAGTTGTACTCCACTTGGAACGTCAGATCCTTGAATGACGCTGCAAGGCCTGCCACGGCCAGCTCGACTGCTTCTTTCTCAGTTAAATGAACCGAATAACATCGGTTCTTGACAGTTCTGAAACGCTGAATGTATTCAGACACTGTCTCTCCTCGCCTTTGCCGAACCTGTGCTAGTTCGGCAATGCCAGCTTCAGTAGCTTCTGAATGATATTGCGTGTGAAACTGTTCCTCTAGCTGCTTCCATGATCGCACTGAATTTGGCTGCAACGAGGTGTACCATCCAAAAGCTGGACCGGTGAGGGATTGCGAAAAGAACCTCACCCGTAGCTGATCCGATGCTGAAACCATGCCCAACTGGGCCAAGTATCGGCTCACGTGCTCGATTGAGCTAGATCCTGACCCACTGAATTTGGTGAAGTCCGGGAGCCGGTACTTAGGTGGTAGTGGGATCAGGTCAAACTCATTGGGGTACGGCTTGGAATAGCCGATTATCTTCTTCTTCGGCAGGATGCCGAACTGATCTCTCAGGACTGCACTGATCTGATCCGCGGTGGAGGAAGTAGCAGCTGAGCTTTCATGAATTGGTGCAGTGGCATACTTGGCTAGCCACGCCTGTTTCTCAGCGTCTGCCCCCAAACTCCCCGTTGCTGCAGCCGTTCCTCCTGCCGGAACAATTGCTCCTGCTCCGGCAATCCCTCCTGTCGGAGCCTGGATCGCCTGCGTCCAGTTGTTGCAGTCCGGCACAAACGTGCACACGTATCCGTGCGGGATCTCCTTGGGCGGCTCATATAAGAACTGATAGTCGCCCGGATCACCTCCAACCTTGTAGACAACGTATGCCGGTGAACCTTGTTGCTGTGGAGCTGCCATCGCGTACGGCAATGGTGGCCTGGTGTGGAGTTGCACCTCTCCCTGGTGAGTCCCTAGAGCAGGTCCTGAAGGGGAGTACTGATGCTTCATGATCTCTTGCACCACCCGGAGCGCAACGCGCTCCAAAGTATTTACCAGGCCTCGCACGCCGATGCAGCGAGTGAGCCACCACGTAGTTGATTTCCTGTCCGCAGGGCTCGTGACGTTCCTCTCAAGGGATAGACAGATCCAACCCTTCGAGGGCCTTGTGCCATGAACATGAACCTTCGAACCGATGGTTCTGCAATTATCATTCTCAAAACCAGGGGGGCATGCCACCCGATTTTGGCCAAATCAGGAGATGGGCCGTAAGTGAAGATGGGCTTGAAGGACGTACACATGAAGCATCTTTGAAGCGGCCTTGCGCTGAGAGTTCGGGCTTAATTGCCCATGTATCTGTAACATATTAGATCGTATTGTAATTTAGATTAAAGAGATAGAGTCCGGCCCGTGCACGGTTAGGTGCACGCCTCAATTAGAAAGTCCCTTGGACTATAAATATGTATCTAGGGTTATCGGAAAAGGAGGACAATCATCGTTCAAACAAACACAAAATACGGCGCATCGCCACCCCTTCTCTTCGAGGGTTTCTCCCGGGTAAGCACCATGCTGCCTAGATCGCATCTAGCGATCTAGGCAGCGTACGTTTATTCGTCAACCTTGTACTGCTCGTGCTGAAGCCTTGTTGATGGCGAGCAGTACTATTTATCCTTAGGTGTTTAGGGGCTTGCATTGGTGCTTTCACGTGCATATCTGCGTGGCAATGCCGTCCCTAGACACCTTGCTGCCCTTACGTCGATCTAGACGTAAGGGCAGCATCTTGCTTGATCATGCTTAGTAGATCCGATCCGTTATAGTTGCTCCCTGCATCTGCAGGGATTAGTTTAATATCTGCATAGTTAGGCCTTATGCTGGGGTCGGAGGATCCGGTGGTGCGTTAGATGCTGTTTACCGTCCCTGCGAGGGATGTTCCGGGGATCAACGTTATGTTGGTTTTTAGGCCTTTCGTAGGGGTAGTTTGCATCGTCTCTCGTAGCTGCTAGGCCCGATCGCACGTAGGACGTTCCGATTATGCGGTGAAAACCCTAAACCGTCGTGGATCGTTTTAGCTTTGTCCTGATCAAGCAGGATCCCCATGCCATTGCTAATCCATCAAGGACCATGGGGCGATCGGCTCTTTGAGCCGATCCACAGGGAAACCTGAGAGCCGATAAGGCTCGTATTTAATGTGCACGTGTCTACCATGCAGGAACAATCGAAGCACTAACACCTTCCTGACCAGGTCTAGGTCAGGTGGCACGCCAGGACGCGCGCCAGAAGATTTGCGGGACGACGCGAGGTGCCAGGGATCCACTAAGCGGCCCTAGGAGCCTCCCGGCTCTTCGTGTTGCTTAACCAAAGCCCGTCGGGGGGTTTTGGAGGGTAACACATTCTGGCACGCCCGGTGGGACCTCTTCTGCAACATCCACGTCAACACCGACATACGAGATGGCAGAGGAGCAGATCACATACAAGGATCTCCCTGCGGAGCACAAGAAGAAATACGATGAGCTGAAGGCCATCCGTGAAGCCGAACTCATCGGCTCCTCTGAGACAACCCGTTCTCGCAACATCAAGCTCAGAGGAAACACGTGTCTGTCGCATGGCGTCAATACGGTAGATCTCAGCCACTCCATAAGAGAACCAGGGTTCTCTTTCGATGTCAATATGGCAGGGTTCGTGATTCGCCATGGCGCGGACAAAGCAGAGAGCAGCCACTCTCGTGGCAAAGATAAAGAGGAGGCCGTTCCACGCGACCGGCCCCAAGACGACGATAGACGATACCTGACCGAGGAGGAGGTGAGAAACATACGGTATCCACGCCCATTATCCGTGCATCTCCTCAAAATATGAACAGCAGTACGACCGACGTCGCCGCTACGACGACGACGATGAAGGATATCGTCGGTCTGATGCAAACAGGAGGTATCGTCAGCATGACAGGAACGACGACGGGTACGAACGTCGCGCCAGAGGGAGGTCAAAGGAGCAAGACAACGTGGACAAGCACTGGAACTGTCCCTTCTTCAAACATTGCTGGGACTCAGGAATGAGCCGATTGCCAACAATCGAGAACTGCCCAGAATGCACACAGCAAAGGAGAAGGACGAACGAAGTTTCAGTGTTCGAGCGTCTAGGACCTCTCCCACATCAGAACAAACGAGCTGAGTCATCTCAAGAAGAAGACTTCGAGGAGTCAGATGAAGAAGATAGGTATCACCGACCAAGGTGGTGCCCTGATGGACTCAGCCATTCTCAAAAGCGTAGAGTGCAGCGGCTGCGAAACCTGGAAGAAGCCGAGGCACAGTACCTGTACACGTTGAGAAGAGCACGGCCCGATCTGGCCGCGGCGCGAAAGAAAGTATGGCGCGGCGAAAGCCGATGCACAGGCATCGGCTGATGCCGATGCAGAGACATCGGCTGATACAAACATGGTATTCATACTCCCGTCAGAGTTTCGCGCTCCAAGCGACGAGGAAGTTTCAGTGGCTCAATTCGACTGCGGTCCACGACCAGTTATTTTTGAAAAGCCACAAGATAGAAGCTACAGGCATCTGAAAGCCCTATACTTGAAGGGTTACATCAATGGGCAGCCTATCAGCAAGATGTTGGTTGATACCGGAGCGGCAGTCAACATAATGCCGTATTCCATGCTACGTCGTTTGGGGCATTCCAGCGACGATCTGATCAAGACCAACATCACATTAAGCGACTTCAACGGCCAGGCGTCAGAAGCGAAAGGTGTTCTGAATGTAGAGCTTACTGTAGGCCGGAAAACCATACCTACCGCGTTCTTCATCGTTGACAGCAAAAGCAATTATGCCGTCCTATTGGGAAGGGACTGGATTCATGCTAACTGTTGTATCCCGTCTACAATGCACCAATGCATCATACAGTGGGACGGAGATGAAGTGGAAGTCGTTCAAGCGGATGACTCAATCGAGATATCATTAGCTGCCATGAGCGTGTGGGAAGCAGATGACCAAGAGCCGCTCTCTGGGATCAGTTTAGAGGGTTGTGAGCGCATCGAAGCCTCGAAGAATGGGGTAAGGCTGGTTTTATCCACCGGCCTAACGGAATAGCACGTCCAAGACATTGGACATACGTGGCAAGGCCGATCCCTGCGATCGGCCCTCAAAAAATGAAAAGCAAAGGATCTTATCTCCAACATGCCACGTAGCTACAGTGGAAATCCAAGAAGTTGCAAACCATCGTCAAGCATTGCAACAAAAAAGGAGGCCGATTCTGGCAATCGGCCGAAATTATCCTCAACATACCTTCGTCTGTGTTCAGCATTGATCCAACGGATGCCTGAAGAGCCGATACCATCAATTACTTGACAGAATCGGCTCGGGGGGCACATAGATGGATGATATACGAGGATACGGAGCTGGGAACGGATGTCAAATTTCCAGCAGAGCAGCTCAAGTATGGGGGCCGATACATAAACAAATCGGCCAGGCCGATACATAAACAAATCGGCCACAAAAAATCGAAAACATCGAAATTTTTGAGCACAGCCGATGCACGGCCATCGACTTAAGGGCGTCACACGAAGGAGCTTAAGGGAACAGTCATCAGGCAGCGAGGCTCCACTGAAGGGCAAACATGCCGGCGGCTCTCCTCAGTAGAATTGTTGATGGCTCCGTTAGCAAACCCCCAAGCGGATCATTGTGTTGGCAATATCGGGTCGCGGCCCTGATCAATAGCAGGAGCAGCACAAACACGCAGTTCAGGTTAAGGGCGAGCCCGACGAAGCAGCATGTCTCTTCTGAGACCAGGAGGATAGTCGATGATGAGGCGATCGGCTACGGCATGTCACGACCAAAATGGGGGAGAGCATCAGGAAACGTCCTCACCGGGAGCTGCATCAGCCGCAAAGATGATGAGCCAATATGATCGGCGAGACGCAGGACTTGACGGAAGAAGCTCGGGGTTGGCCCTGAAGGATCCTTCGCTATAGGAAGCCGATTTTTTCGGAATCGGCTGGCCCTGCATCACAGCTTGTCTGAGGAACGGTGCTGATGTCGCCAAAAATATCAGTTTCCACATACAAGTCAATTGAGTGACACGCACAGGGCTCTATTGTAGGCACCTGCCCGGAACCAGATGGCCAGCCCGCTGGGTTGGCTGGTAAGAGTCATGATCTTGTTTGAGGTCTCATGGGGCAAAGCCGACGCTTGGCCGTCGACTCAAGGGGTATGGTGGTTACAGGCAAAGATCTCATGGAGCATCCATCACCAAATCGGCAGTGTTTGCGCAAGCCTGCGGATCAGGTTAGGGTCATGAGAACAACCGATGATCATCCGATGATCTCCTATTTCGACCATTCGCACCAGAAGCTGCATCAGTTTGCCCAAGATGATGAACCAATCAAAACAGCAAGGTGCATGAATGGAGCTGGGAGGGGCTGAAAGGCCACTACATTGAGGTTCCTTGATTCAAGGGAGCGCTGACCTTTCCAAAATCTGCCTGCTGGCTCCTTGAGCGTAAGCGTTCTCTGCCTGTTTTTAAGCTGGAGTAGCTCGGGGGGCAGCTCGCAAATATCGATGATCTGGAGAGCCGATTTTGTTGGAATCGGCTGACGCTGCACTACAGTTGGGAAGCCGATGGTGGCTCAATCGGCTGGTCTGCTTTTATCCTCGCCTGGACTAAGGCTCGGGGGGCAGCTCGCCCTTAAGGTTCCTTGTTCTATGGAGCCGATTTGGTTGAAATCGGCTTGCTCTGCATCACAACTCGTCGAGAGAGGGTGAATTATTGCAGACGGGAGTGGCTGGAGGTAGTGGAAGGAAGCAACGATCGCTGACGGACTTTGGACCAGGTGTGACTACGAAGAGATGAGGCATTATCAGGACAGTGGCAAAGAGGATCCGGTAGAAGTATTAGCTTCAGTATGGAGTTGTTCTAACGATGGTCCTAAGACCTCTAGAAGGAAAAGAGGATCCGGAAGACGAGGATGCCGCTAAAGTCCAACATTCCGTTCAGTTGGATCTGCATTTCCAGGATCTGGGATTTGCACGATTGTGGCTGGCCCTGGGGTGGAGGTCTGGATGGATCTACCTCGACTTGCCATGAGAACCGATGCATTGCCATCGGCTCCTTAAGCACCGACCAGATTGGCTCGGCAGCTCAGTATGAAGGGAATCGGCTAAATTACCATGAAGAAGGTCGACAAAATCGAGTTGGGGAAATTCTTCATTGATAAACTAGATTTCTTACATAAAGAGCTAATTGCTCTCAAAAGGGATCCTAGGGGATACATTGCCCCATCTACTACTGATGGCCCTGAGCTAAGATCCTATCTAGGGGCCGTTGCTGCCCTCGTCGTCGTCGCCATCATCGCCGTCGTCGGCGCTGCTCCCAGACGGCTCATCGTCGCTGCTGTAGCGACCGCCGGCAGGACCTTCGTTGTCCTCGTCTTCTTCATCAGCGTCGTCGTCGTCGCTGTCGAAATCACTGAGATTGCCGGGCCAGGGCAGTGGCGCTTGGCCGGCGTCGTCGGAGGAGCTGTCATCTTCTTCCTCCTCCTCCTGCTCCTCCTGGGAGGAGGGGGCCCCGTCCCGTGGAAGGTGGTCGTCGCCGCTTCTCCACCGCTTCCTCATCGGCGAGGAAGCGGAGGTCGCTCTCCCCGTGGTCGGGACTGGTCGTCCTTGACCAGGTAGAGAAGTCGTGGCTTGGCTCGCCCCCGGCCTCGATGGCGCGGCGATGTTGGCCGCATGGGCTTCCTCCGGTTCCACTCCGGCGTCGGCTCGCGGAAGGGGGAGGACTGCGCAGAAAGATCCGACGAAGAGGAGACATGGTGGCGCAGAGGGTTTTTGCTTTGAAATGCTAGTGCCAGGAGGATGAGGAAGAGAACAACAGGAAGTGGCCGAATAAAAGGGAGTATATGGTTTAATGCCTAGCTTGAGGACGTGGTGCGAACCGTCAAGTCGTGCAGGAAGGCGAGGAGGCAGGACGTCATCATGAAGGAAATCGACTGCCACGACATGACCCTTCGAAGGAGACAGATGGTTTTGCCATTATCATTATCAAAACCAGGGGGGCATGTGTTACCACCCGATTTTGGCCAAATCAGGAGATGGGCCGTAAGTGAAGATGGGCTTGAAGGACGTACACATGAAGCATCTTTGAAGCGGCCTTGCGCTGAGAGTTCGGGCTTAATTGCCCATGTATCTGTAACATATTAGATCGTATTGTAATTTAGATTAAAGAGATAGAGTCCGGCCCGTGCACGGTTAGGTGCACGCCCCAATTAGAAAGTCCCTTGGACTATAAATATGTATCTAGGGTTATCGGAAAAGGAGGACAATCATCGTTCAAACAAACACAAAATACGGCGCATCGCCACCCCTTCTCTTCGAGGGTTTCTCCCGGGTAAGCACCATGCTGCCTAGATCGCATCTAGCGATCTAGGCAGCGTAAGTTTATTCGTTATCCTTGTACTGCTCGTGCTGAAGCCTTGTTGATGGCGAGCGGTACTATTTATCCTTAGGTGTTTAGGGGCTTGCATTGGTGCTTTCACGTGCATATCTGCGTGGCAATGCCGTCCCTAGACACCTAGCTGCCCTTACGTCGATCTAGACGTAAGGGCAGCATCTTGCTTGATCATGCTTAGTAGATCCGATCCGTTATAGTTGCTCCTTGCATCTGCAGGGATTAGTTTAATATCTGCATAGTTAGGCCTTATGCTGGGGTCGGAGGATCCGGTGGTGCGTTAGATGCTGTTTACCGTCCTTCGAGGGATGTTCCGGGGATCAACGTTATGTTGGTTTTTAGGTCTCGTAGGGGTAGTTTGCATCGTCTCTCGTAGCTGCTAGGCCCGATCGCACGTAGGACGTTCCGATTATGCGGTGAAACCCCAACTGTCAGATCGTTTTTGTTTTGATCAAGCAGGATCCCCATGCCATTGCTAATCCATCAAGGACCATGGGGCGATCGGCTCTTTGAGCCGATCCACAGGGAAACCTGAGAGCCGATAAGGCTCGTATTTAATGTGCACGTGTCTACCATGCAGGAACAATCGAAGCACTAACACCTTCCTGACCAGGTCTAGGTCAGGTGGCACGCCCAGCAACCGCCAGGACGCGCGCCAGAAGATTTGCGGGACGACGCGAGGTGCCAGGGATCCACTAAGCGGCCCTAGGAGCCTCCCGGCTCTTCGTGTTGCTTAACCAAAGCCCGTCGGGGGGTTTTGGAGGGTAACACATTCTGGCACGCCCGGTGGGACCTCTTCTGCAACATCCACGTCAACACCGACATCCGAGTTGACGTGGATGTTGCAGAAGATGTCCCACCGGGCGTGCCAGAATGTCCCTGCCAAACCCAGGCGGGCAATGGTTAAGCAACACGAAGAGCCGGGAGGCTCCCAAGGCCGCTTAGTGGACCCTGGCACCTCGCGTCGTCCCGCAAGTCTTCCAGCCACGTCCTGGCGGTTGCTAGGGCGTGCCACCTGACCTAGACCCGATCAGGAAGGTGTTAGATTGCTTCGATTGTTCCTGCATGGTAGACACGTAAACATTAAATACGAGCCCTATCGGCTCTCAGGTTGCCCTGTGGATCGGCTCAAAGAGCCGATCGCCCCATGGTTCACGTTGGATTTGCAATGACATGGGGATCCTGCTTGATCAAAACAAAGCTAAACCGATCTACGACAGTTTAGGGTTTTCACCGCATAACCGGAACGTCCTACGTGTAGTCGGGCCTAGCAGATACGGAAGATGATGCAAACTACCCCTACAAGAGGCCTAAAAACCAACACAACGTTAGGAACATCCTCAGGAACGGTAAACAACACCTAACGCCTTACGGACTCGTCCACTCCCACATAGGCCAATTATGCGATATTAAACTAATCCTTGCGGAGCAAGGAGCAACTATAACGGATCTACTAAGTACCGAACAAGCAAGATGCTGCCCTTACACCCGATAGGTGTAAGGGCAGCTAGGTGTCGAGGACGGCATTGCCAATGCGATATGCACGAGAAAGCATCAATGCAAGACCCTAAACACCTCAAGATAAGTAGTGCTGCTCGCCATCAACAACGCTTGCACGAGCAACACAAATAGACGAATAACGCAGATTACGAGATCGCGAGACGCGATCTAGGCGCATGATGCTTACCTGAAGAAACCTCGAAGGATGGGGTGGCGTGCGCTGATTTGTGTTTGTTGTGAACGTGATTGTCCTCCTTTCTCGATAACCCTAGATACATATTTATAGTCCAAGGGACTTTCTAATTGAGGCGTGCACCTAACCGTGCACGGGCCAGACTCTATCTGTTAATTCTAAACACGATACGATCTACTATATTACAGATACACGGGCAATTTAGCCCAAACTCTTAGCGCAAGGCCGCTTCGAAGATGCTCCACGTGTATGTCCTTCAAGCCCATCTTCACTTACGGCCCATCTCCTGATTTGGCCAAAATCTGGTGATAACACATAGCAGGGTGTGTGGCAAGAGATGTTACACAATAAATACCTCCAAAACAAGACGTTGTCACAAGTAACCCCAAAACCTAAAGATTCGCCCTTCTGAAAAGGATTGATGGGAGTCAAAGGTCATTTCTATAAGAGATGATCCTTCACCATTGGTAATGGGCAGAGTACTCGCTTTTGGGAGGACACCTGGTTAGGAGAGACTCCATTAGCGCAACAGTACCCCTCCTTATATAATATAGTGTGCCGAAAACACGTTTTGGTTGCTGATGTACTATCGGTTAGACCACTGAATGTCGAATTTATAAGGGCGCTACCGGAAACAAATGACACTTGGTATTCTTAGTTCGGAGGCTTATGATGGTTAATTTAACGAGGAACCCGCATGTGTTCGTTTGGAAATTAAATGCGTCTGTGCATTCACGGAAATTTATGTACTCTAATCTTATGAATGGGCATAACTATTTTACGAAAATACATTTGGAAACGAAAGTGCCACTAAAGATCAAGATCTTTATGTGGCTTTTATATAAAAGTCATACTCACAAAAGACAACCTCGCTAAAAGAAATTGGAATGGTGTGCGTTCGCGATTCCTAGGAATCGATCAACCATCTCTTTTTCCATTGTCTCTTTGCTCGTCTTATTTGGAGAGTTATTCACTATACTTTTAATGTCCCGCTCCCGCTAATGAGATGAATATGTTCGAAATTGGCTAAATGGAGTAGAGGAACATGATAAGGCACGGACTCGTGTAGGCATTTGTGCTATAACCGAGCTATATGGAATTGTCACGACATTATGTTTAACAAGAGTACAAATGCTCACTTTACGGGTTATCTGTATGGTTACGCATTGGATCCACGTGATCATTTCTTCTACCAGAGACGCAACAAGGACATATGGTTTCTGGATGCACCCGGCTAGAGACGGCCGCTCGGGATATCTACAACTACGGTGCTTGGCGGCTTTCTAGGAGATTACAAGATGCATAAGCTCTAGGAGATTACAAGCACTACTAGAAAAACAGGCTTCCGGTGAGCCCCATAAGTCGCGAAGGTAAAGGAACCGCGACTAATGGTACCTTTAGTCGCGGTTCGGGAGGCGAACCGCGACCAAAGGCCTGGGCCCAGGGCGCTCGGTGGCCAGCCGTTGCACGTGGGGGGCTTTAGCCGTGGTTGGCCAGGCCAACCGCGACTAAGGTGCCCGCCCTTAGCGCTGGTCAGGCCAACCGGGCTAAAGCCCCCCTATATATACCCATCCAGCAGCCAACACTTAGCCATTTGGTGCCATTTTCTTCACAAGCTTCACAAGTGGGTGTTAGGTTTGCTTTTGGTTCCTCTTATGCACATAAGGTGTTTGATGAAATGCCCCAAGAGCATGAAACAAACATGATATGAAGTGTTGGAGCCACACTTGAGCTTTCTCATTTATTTTTTCCTCCTCGATCGCGGTTAGCAACTTGAACCTTTGATGTGTCGTTGATAAAATGTGCATGTGTGTGTAGTTCATTGTTTAATTTATATTGTTTGTAGCTAGTTAGTTTAACAAATGCATGATGGTTAATTATATATTTTATATTATAATAATGCAGATGAATCGACAATGGATGTACGGTAACCGACTCTCCGGCGAGTTCAGTACGGGTTTGAATGATTTCCTCGTAGTGGCTAATGCGAACAAGCAGGGGGGTTTTGTTATCTGTCCATGTGTTAAATGTAAGAATCAGAAGGGTTACTCTTCCTCAAGAGATGTTCAGCTGCACCTGCTTCGGCACGGTTTCATGCCAAGCTATAATTGTTGGACCAAGCATGGAGAAAGAGGGGTTATAATGGAAGAAGATGAAGAAGGGGATGATTTCATCGATGAAAGCTATCTTGCTCATTTCGGTGATACTTTCATGGAGGATGCTGAAGGTGAAGGGGAAGGTGAAGAAGAGGCACGTGATGATCCCGTTGATGATCTTGGTCGGACCATTGCTGATGCACGGAGACGCTGCGAAACTGAAAAGGAGAGGGAGAATTTGGATCGCATGTTAGAGGATCACAGGAAGGCGCTGTACCCCGGATGCGATGATGGTCTGAAAAAGCTGGGCTGCACACTGGATTTGCTGAAATGGAAGGCACAGGCAGGTGTAGCTGACTCGGCATTTGAAGACTTGCTGAAAATGTTGAAGAATATGTTTCCAAAGAATAACGAGTTGCCCGCCAGTACGTACGAAGCAAAGAAGGTTGTCTGCCCTCTAGGTTTAGAGGTTCTGAAGATACATGCATGCATCAACGACTGCATCCTCTACCGCGGTGAATACGAGAATTTGAATGAATGCCCGGTATGCACTGCATTGCGTTATAAGATCAGAGGCGATGACCCTGGTGACGATGTTGAGGGCCAGAAACCCAGGAAGAAGGTTCCCGCCAAGGTGATGTGGTATGCTCCTATAATACCACGGTTGAAACGTCTGTTCAGGAACAAAGAGCATGCCAAGTTGTTGCGATGGCACAAAGAGGACCGTAAGTCGGACGGGGAGTTGAGACACCCCGCAGATGGAACGCAATGGAGAAAGATCGACAGAGAGTTCAAAGATTTTGCAGCTGACGCAAGGAACATAAGATTTGGTCTAAGTACGGATGGCATGAATCCTTTTGGCGAGCAGAGCTCCAGCCATAGCACCTGGCCCGTGACTCTATGCATCTACAACCTTCCTCCTTGGTTGTGCATGAAGCGGAAGTTCATTATGATGCCAGTGCTCATCCAAGGTCCGAAGCAACCCGGCAACGACATCGATGTGTACCTAAGGCCATTAGTTGATGAGCTTTTACAGCTGTGGGGCAGACCTGGTGTCCGTGTGTGGGATGAGCACAAAGAAGAGGAATTTGACCTACGAGCGTTGCTTTTCGTAACCATCAACGATTGGCCTGCTCTTAGTAACCTTTCGGGACAGTCAAATAAGGGATACAATGCATGCACGCACTGCTTACATGAGACTGAAAGTGAACATTTGCCAAATTGTAAGAAGAACGTGTACCTTGGGCATCGTCGATTTCTTCCGAAAGGTCATCCAGTAAGAAAGAAAGGCAAGCATTACAACGGCAAGGCAGATCACCGGCCGAAGCCTGCGGAACGCACTGGTGCTGAGGTATTTGATATGGTCAAGGATTTGAAAGTCATCTTTGGAAAGGGTCCTGGCGGACAATCAGTTCCGAAGGGAGCTGACGGGCACGTAGCCATGTGGAAGAAGAAATCTATATTCTGGGAGCTAGAATATTGGAAAGTCCTAGAAGTCCGCTCTGCAATCGACGTGATGCACGTTACGAAGAATATTTGCGTGAACATCCTAAGCTTCTTGGGCGTGTATGGGAAGTCAAATGATACAAAGGAAGCACGGCAGGACCAGCAAAGTTTGAAAGACCCTGATGACCGGCATCCGGAATGGTTTCAAGGTCGTGCCAGCTACGCTCTGACCAAAGAAGAGAAGGTCATCTTTTTTGAATGCCTGAGCAGTATGAAGGTCCCGTCTGGATTCTCGTCCAATATAAAGGGAATAATAAACATGGCGGAGAAAAAGTTCCAAAACCTGAAGTCTCACGACTGCCACGTGATTATGACGCAATTGCTTCCGATTGCTTTGAGGGGGCTCCTGCCGGAAAATGTTCGAGTAGCCATTGTGAAGCTATGTGCATTCCTCAATGCAATCTCTCAGAAGGTAATCAATCCAGAAGTTCTACCACGGTTACAGAACGATGTGGTCCAATGTCTTGTCAGTTTCGAGTTGGTGTTCCCGCCATCCTTCTTCAATATTATGACGCACCTCCTGGTTCACCTAGTCGATGAGATTTCCATTCTCGGTCCTGTATTTCTACACAATATGTTCCCCTTCGAGAGGTTCATGGGAGTATTAAAGAAATATGTTCGTAACCGTGCTAGGCCAGAAGGAAGCATCGCCAAGGGCTATGGAAATGAGGAGGTAATTGAGTTTTGTGTTGACTTTGTTCCTGACCTTAAGCCGATTGGTCTTCCTCAATCGCGGCACGAGGGGAGACTAAGTGGAAAAGGCACGATCGGAAGGAAATCAACGATATGTATGGACGGCCATTCTCTGACTGAAGCACACCACACAGTTCTGACCAATTCCAGCTTGGTGGCTCCGTACTTTGAGAAACACAAGAATATTTTACGCTCGGACAACCCGGGGAAGCCTGAATCCTGGATTAGGAAGGCCCACATGGAGACTTTCGGCAGTTGGTTGAGAAAACATTTAATGAGTGACAATAAGGTTGTAGATCAGCTGTACATGTTGGCCAAGACACCATCTTCGACTATAACGACTTTCCAAGGGTACGAGATAAATGGGAATACATTTTACACGATCGCCCAAGATAAAAAGAGCACCAACCAAAACAGTGGTGTCCGCTTTGATGCAGCAACCGAGAATGGGCAAAAGGTCACATATTATGGTTACATAGAGGAGATATGGGAACTTGACTATGGACCCTCCTTTAGGGTCCCTTTGTTCCGGTGCAAATGGTTCAAGCTAACAGGAGGTGGGGTAAAGGTGGACCAGCAATACGGAATGACAATGGTGGATTTCAACAATCTTGGTTACCTTGACGAACCATTCGTCCTAGCGAAAGATGTCGCTCAGGTTTTCTATGTGAAGGACATGAGTAGCAAACCGAGGAAACGGAAAGATAAGAAAACGATCAGTACATCATGCGATGATCCAAAGCGCCACATTGTTCTTTCAGGGAAAAGAAACATCGTGGGAGTGGAGGACAAGACAGACATGTCAGAAGATTATAATATGTTTGCTGAAATTCCGCCCTTCAAAGTGAACACCGACCCAAGCATTAAGTTAAATGATGAGGATGCTCCATGGATACGGCACAATCGTAAGCAAGCAGGGACACAAGGGAAGAAATGATGTGTAATAATTTATTATTGTACCAAACTTTGTTGAATGAATCATGTGAATTATATTACCCGTGATGTGTTTGGTGTCCATTTTCGAATGATTCAATTGACTCGAGATAGCACTGATGATACATGAAATTTGGAGTGACTAAGTCATACTCCTGCATACAGGAAATTTGGAGTGACTAAGTCATACTCCTGCATACATGAAATTTGGAGTGATTTAGTCATACTCCTGCCTAGGCGTATAATATGCATACTCGTAGTCTTCATAGCCGCCGCCGTTGTACTGGTAGTCGTCGCCTTCTAAGTTGCCGGCGTCGTCGTCGCTGCTGTCGTCGCTGTCGTCGGGCGGCGCTCGTGGCTCGAACTGAGGGTAGCGCAGGCGGGGGATATCGCCGGCCGTGATGTAGTCCATGACGCTCTGCAGAGTCCGGCCGTACCACCATAGCCGACGGCCGGCCTCGTGGAAGTTTCCAGGAGGCAGACCGTCCTCCTCATACCTGGCGAGCGCCCTCTCACGCCGATTGATGAAGAAGGCGTCCCAAGTATGCTGGTTATCGGGATGCCAGCGGGGATTCATCCGCTGCTCCGGCGTGAGGTCGAGGTAGTAGTGGTTCGTGATGGCCGCCCGGCGCGCAGTACCCTGAGGGACGGGAGGGACCGGCACGCCGCCGGCGCTTAGGCTCCAGCCGGCGGGGACGCGGTAGCCCGGTGGGCAAGGGTAGTTCGAGGCGCAAA
This sequence comes from Lolium multiflorum, assembly GCA_030979885.1. Taxonomy (NCBI): domain Eukaryota; kingdom Viridiplantae; phylum Streptophyta; class Magnoliopsida; order Poales; family Poaceae; genus Lolium; species Lolium multiflorum. The sequence goes on from JAUUTY010000502.1 coordinate 258,286, forward strand.
GCTCCTCCACCTGCTGGTAGGTTAGAGTGGGTGCGGTGGAAGCCATGAGAGAGTGATGAGAGATTGTAGAGATGTGATAATGCTGGCCAAGCCGGGCTACCTATATGTAGTGACAAATGGCGGGAAAAATGGGAGCGGGAAGACAGGAGGCGGGAAGAAAGAGGCGGGAAGAAAGTGGCGGGAAGAAAGAGGCGGGAAGAAAGAGGCGGGAAGAAAGTGGCGGGAAGAAAGAGGCGGGAAGACAAGGAAGAAATGGCGGGAAGACGAGGCGGGAAGAGGGGGTCGGCGAAAGACACAGAGGGGAAGAGGGGGCCGCCGGAAAGACAGAGGCGGCCGGGAAGAACTGGTGGGAAGATTTTATTTTTCTGAATTTTTTGATATATTACTTGTATTTTTAAGATTTTTAAATGAATTAGTTTTATTTTTCTGAATTTTTTGATATATTACTTGTATTTTTAAAATTTTGAATTGAATTAGTTTTATTTTTCTGTTTTTTTGATATATTATTTGTATTTTAAAAAATTTGAAATGTATTAGTTTTATTTTTCTGAATTTATTGATATATTATTTGTATTTTTAAGATTTTTAAATGAATTAGTTTATTTTTTTCTGAATTTTTTGATATATTATATGTATTTTTAACATTTTGATAAAGAAAAGAATTTTGAAAAATGCCTTTAGTCGCGGTTGGCCACACCAACCGCGATAAGGTTTTTTCCATGGGAAAGGAAATTCGGGCGAAAAATGCCTTTGGTCGCGGTTGGTGTGGCCAACCGCGACTAAAGGTCACCCTTTAGTCGCGGTTGGCCACACCAACCGCGACCAAAGGTCGCTTCCTATATAAAGGCGCGGCGCGAACCGCCGCGCCAGACTCTTCTTCTCCGCCGATCGACTCTGCCGCGCGCGCAGCCGACCCCGCCCGGGACTGCCGCCGTGCCGCGCGCCGCTCGACGCCAACGCCGCCTACGACGCGCCGCGCTTTGCCGCCGCCGCCGCTCGACGCCGCCGCCGTACGTGTACGTGCCCGCGCCTATCTCTCCCGCGCATATGCGCCGCCGCCGTCGTCTGTGAGAGAGGAGGAGAGAACGCGCGCACGCACGCCTCCCCGCACGCGCCGCGCGCACGCACGCGCCGCCGCGGAGGTGGCTGGCCGCGCCGCCCGCCACATACGCGCGCGCCGTGTTTTTTTTGGAATATAATGTTAACTGAAAATTGACTTAATAAAATTAACTTAATAAAAAATCTCTCTTTTTTAACTTAACATAAAATTAACACTTAACATATTATTATGACTTAATAAAAATTTTAGTTAAAATGACTTAAATTTTGACTTAATATGACTTTAATAAAATTAAAACTTAACATATTATTATGACTTAATAAAATTTTGAGTTAAAATGACTTAAATTTTGACTTAATATGACTTAAAATTTTGACTTAATAAAATTAAAACTTAACATATTATTATGACTTAATAAAATTAAAACTTAACATATTATTTTGACTTAATAAAATTAAAACTTAACATATTATTATGACTTAATAAAATTAAAACTTAACATATTATTTTGACTTAATAAAATTAAAACTTAACATATTATTATGACTTAAAAGAACTCTAGACTTGACTTAGAAATTTTGACATAACTAAAATTTGACTTAACCACCGCGCGTATACGGAGGGGGCGCGTCGCCCCCTCCGTATACGCGCGGTGTTTTTTTGGGATCGAGAGGGGGCGGTGAGGGTTATGTGTCGGCGGCACCGCCACCGCCCTTTCGCCACCGCTTCGCCACCGCCACCGGTCTCTCGGTCACGCGGTCACTGCGAGGTCGATCGTCCGCATATACACATCTAATACGCGCGTCCCCCCTCTCGCCTCCCTCGTCGCCCTCTCTCTTTATATGTAGAAGAGATGTGATAATAATGCTGGCATATACACAATTAATTTGTTTTGACTACATGTTTTCAGGACTGACATATGGCGGACGATAGAGCTGACCCGATTCTGGACAACTATGATCTGGACGTTGAAGACCATATATTCGGCATCATAAAAGGCGATATTCCATATGTGCCGACCGGACAAGAAGAAGATGATATCTCTTCTTATCTGAACCTGGACGGTGAAGATGAAGGGCGCCGTCAGCAAGATGATGCCGAAGAAACGTCGATAAACGACGATCTTGAATTGGAAGTAGCAACCACCTCCGGCGCCGAGGTATATATATACATTGAGCCTCTGGTGATACAAACTAACTGATTTGAATAAATATGTGTGTACTAACGCGCGCGACTCTCTTTCTTATTTTAGCCCTCGGCCGGATCGTCGAAAAAATCGAGTACGTCGTCGTCAAAGCGTGGCGCAACCAAGACGATGAAACCAAACGAAACATGCACCATCGAGGTTGTCGACGAAGCAACCGGCAGGCCGCTGGAGCCCAGCAAGAACGCCACCAAGTTTATCAGCCAATGCGGAGCCGTTGTTAGAGACAACGTCTCGATCACCGTCCAGGAGTGGAATGAGCCAAAGAAGGCACGTCTTGGTTTCACTTTTGTCGATAAGAGAACAAAAAAAGATTGCTTCAAGAAGCTTATAGAACATTTCGTTCTACCTCCGGAATACCGCAGATACGATGAGGCGGGTAACAAGATTCAGGAAAACAAGGAGAGGTGCAAGCTAGTCAAACAGTTCGCTCTTTCTAAGATGGCCGACGCATTCCGGAAATACAAGCAAAATCTAGCCCATGACTTTGTCAAGCAGGGCAAGACTCCGGTTTTCGAAGGACAATATGAGAAACTGCAACATGATTGGCCAGAATTTGTGAAGCAAAAGAAATCGGAGCAGTTCCTTGAAATGTCGAAAAAAATAAGAAGAATGCGGCCAAGAAGGAGTACAATCATATTATGGGGCCAGGAGGGTATCGCTTTTGGCAGCCTAGGTGGGAGAAGATGGAGAACGAGCTGAGGGCGCGAGGAATCCGTCCAGGTACGGAGGGATGGGACCCAAGGGCCAAAAGCTGGTGGTACGGGCATGGGGGATCGCTGAACCCGGAGACAGGGGAGTGTGTTTATCAGGGCAAAATAATTAAACCCACCCAAAAGCTTATTGAGGCAATGAGGGATGCTCAAGAGGGGAGGATCAAGTTCAACAGAGAGAACGACGCCCTGACAAAAGCCCTCGGGAATCCTGAACACGGAGGACGTGTACGAGGCATGCCCGGGGACATTCCGTGGAAAGTAGGGTTCCCCCAGAACGATGACCCGTACGGTTACAGAAGCCGTAAGAGAAAGATGGATCGGGATGCAGATGTTGTGGCGAAGTTGGTAACGGAAATGGATGTGATGAAGAAAACCGTGAGTGTACTAGTAGCCGAAAGAGATGCAGCTCGGGCGCAGCATGAAGATCATCCAATGGATCTCGGAAGCCAGCAGAGAAGAAGCAGCGTGGCTTCCACGGAGGCCTCACCGGCTGGTGCACCGACGATCGAAATTACTGCACCGGAGCATCTGGTGGTCGAAATTACTGCACCGGAGCCTCCTCGCTACCCCGTGGACGATATAAAGGAGATGAAAGCATGTCATCTGTATTATCCTATCGGGAACATGTCCATGAAGGTAGCCACCGGCAGTGCTTTACCACCTGGAGCACTCCACCACAACAACCCCATTCCAGATGGCTATGCTCGTGTCACGGTGGAGGAGATAGTCCAAGGGTTTGAGGACCTGGACATTGACATTGCTACACCTGAAGGGGCGACAAGACTTGGAGATGTCAAGCGCCAGTTCATTCTATGGCAGAAGAAGTTTATCAAGTTTCCAGGCGAGGCGCCAAGGCAAACAAGTCCACCCCCCTCCGGTGGTGGTGGTGGTGGTGGCTCACCTACACCTCCGGCGGGTAAGCCGACGCCGCCCCCCAATTCACCTCCGGCGGGTAAGCAGACGCCGCCCCCCAGTCCTCGTCCGGCGGGTGATCAGACGCCGCCCCCCAATCCACCTCCGGCGAAGAAGCAGAAGCAGTCCTGGGTTATTAACCCGGACCCTTACGTACCTACAACCACAAAGATACCGGAGCCATCACTTAAGCCTCTCCCCAAGAGGTCTTGGGAATGTAGTGCCGAGGAAGTCGAGGCGGGCGCGGCTGCTGATTTAGAGAAATGGAAGGCGAGCTGCAAGAAGAAAATAGAGGGCGAGCCCAAGCCAGTATTTTCTGATGAGCAAAAGAAGTGGGCTAAGTCATTTTTGAACACATCGTCCCAAGCCGCGAAGAATCTCCCTGACGACTATGAACGTGAACTTCGTACGCAAGCACTCACGTTCAGGAGGAACCAAGAGTTGGCGGAGAAGCAGGAGAAGAAAGCCTTGGAGGAGGCCGAGAAAAAATTAGAAAGGGGGAAACAAGTTGCCCAGCTCGGGGAACAAAGTAAACAGTCGATCCCCCCGCTCATAGTGAAAGCCGCAGGTCCGGAGGACGAAGCCCCTGATGTCATAGCAGCTGCGGCAGCACAGGGATTGACTGTAGCGAAAGCCAAAGAACAAGCGGCAGACTTAGGTCTGACTCTTCGTGTAGCATTAGGCCTTGATGACGTGGCAATGAAGGACGTAGTATTTGGATATGTGAAGGATGGTCCTCTCGTCGAGCCTGCGCAGGAAGAGGATCTACCTCGACAAATGAAAGGTCTGCTAAATTGGTACAAGGGTTACATAAAACTTAAAAACGCCAAAGAATATATTTATGCGGAAGTTAGACCTGAGCATCACTTCAAACATTACTATATAACAATTCATCGGAGTGAATTGTTCCAGCTGTTCAATCTGCGCGAGCTCGACAAATCTATCATCAGCTGCTATGTTCTGTAAGTGATTTATTAATTTCTACCCCATCTCGTTCATTGCCTGCACTATAAATATATATATTGTCCTAACTATCTTGTTGTGTACGCTATTATGCAGAATGAAGAAGCGGGAAATGCGAATAAGGCACACCCATGATGTTGGGTTCATTGACCCACAAATCGTTAATTCATATGTGTTACAACACCACCCCAGAGACGTGGAGGGTGACCTGTGGATGTTTCTTACAAAACAGGAACTCAAAAGTGATATTCTATTTCCTTACCATTTTGGGTGAGTGTTTCTGTCTTGAGCACATTCTCTTTTGTTTACTCCATGCATGGTATGTGGCTAATCGATGAGTTATGCATGACTGTGCATGTATCGTGTCCGCAGGTTCCACTGGATTCTGCTAGTAATTCAAATTCAGAACTCCACAGTTCTCGTCCACGACTCTCTGAATATGGATACGAAGCTTTGGGCCGACATGAGAAAAATGATGCAAAAGTAAGTACTTTCATTCGTTTGCGCTCTATATCGATCGGCCTATTACATTCATCATTTCCTAATATCAAGTAACTAATTAATAACTCTCTTGTTCATTTAATTTTCCTTGCCTCGTAGGGTTTGGAGACGGTTCGTAGATCAAAAGGTCGGTGAATTCAAAAAAGAGCTACATTTTAAAAGGGCAAAGGCTGCGACCGGGGATATTCAGAAACCACCGGGGGCAGTGACTGGTCAACAGTAGAGCCGGGAACAACTAGGCTGCGGCTGGCCCTCAGAGCGACGGCCCGCAAAGCCTCTGGTCGCGCGCCGATGCAAATTGCAAGGGCGTGCCACCTGACCTATACCTGGTCAGGAAGGTGTGGATGATGCCTCGCTTAGTTTCCTGCAGGGCACACACGTACACGTTAAATACGAGCCTCGATCGGCTCTCAGGTTGTCCTGTGAATCGGCTCACGGAGCCGATCCACCCATGATTCGTCCAAGGTGGCCGAATATATGGTGGTCCTGCTTGATCATGATAAAGCATATGAGATCCACGACGATCTAGGGTTTTCACCGCATAATCGGATCATCCTACTCACGATTGGGCCTCGCGCTCACGCACGGTAAACGTAAGCCAGCCCTAGACAAGGCCTAAAAACCAACACTAGGTTGATCCTCGGAACGTCCTGTCTAGGGGCAGCAAACTACACCCTGCATGCCGCTGGATCCTCCAACCCTTTGTAAGGCCTAACTATTGCAGATATTAAACTAATCCTTGATGAATCAAGGAGCGACCGTAACGGATCAGATCTACTAAATAACGATCGGGGTGCCGCCCCCGCACCCATGATGAGGTACAAGGACGGCTAGATGCGCAAGGGTTGCACTACGACGCATATGATACTAGGAACAATGCTAACCCTAACACATCTATGATAACTACGTTGCTCGCCATCAAAAAGGCTTCAGTACGAGCAACGCATGAACAACTAGGCAGGCTCGTGCTGCCTAGATCGCGAGATGCGATCTAGGCAGCATGGTGCTTACCGGAGGAACCCTCGAGACGAAGGAGTTGGCGATGCGCCGAGATTGGTTTGTGTTGAACGTTGGTTGTTGTTTATTCCATAAACCCTAGATACATATTTATAGTCCAGGGGACTTTCTAATGTGGGCGTGCACTAAACCGTGCACGAGATAAACTCTAATTTCTAAACTAAGATGCGATCTAATATGTTACAGATACACGGGCGGTTCAGCCCAACTTGGTAAACAAGGCCGATTCACGTATTTCTTCCATGTACAATCTTCACGTCCATCTTGATCGCGGCCCACCTCTGACTTGGTCAAATTCTGGTGATAACACATGCCCCCTGGTTTTGGAAATGACATTTCCAAAATCATTACGCCTTCCTTCGTCGGGTCATGTCGTGGCAGAGCAGAACCGTCGCAGAGTTCTTCATCATGATAACTTGCCTCCTCAACTTCTCTGCACGATTTGACAGTTTTGGCACCACTTCCTCGGAAACTGCTGTGGCATTGAATTTCTATCATGCCCTCTTTTATTTAACCGCCCCAAACAGTTCCCCTCTGCATCTCCTTCGCATTAGCACCCAAAAACCCTCCTGCGCCACCATGTCCTCTTCCTCCTCTGCCTCATCGGATCTTTCCACCCAGTCCTCTTCGTCTCGCGAGCCGACGCCGGAGCACAACCCGGCGGAGGTCCATGCGGCCAACATCCGCCGTGCCATTGCGGCCGGGGAGGAGTCAGATCATGACTTCTCCATCTGGTCAGAGGACGACAAGTCCCTGACTGATGGGGAGAGCGATCTCCGCTTCCTCGCCGACAAGGAAGCGGTGGAAGAAAGCGAGGATGATCGCTTCCCCTGGGATGGGGCCACCTCCGAGGAGGTGAAGGAGGACGAAGAGGAGGATGACGACGACGACAGCTCCCCCGACGAGCCGCCGGCCAAGCGCCATTGCCCCTGGCCGGGGAATCTGAGTGACTTCGACAGCGACGACGACGACGACGACGAGGAAGACGAGGACAATGAAGGTCCTGCCGGCGGCCGCTGGAGCAGCGACGACGAGCCGGCCGGGAGCAGCGCCGACAGCGGCGATGACGGCGACGACGAGGGCAGCAACGGCCCGTAGATAGGGCCCCTAGCATAGGATCCGTAGAAGTAGGCGGGGTAATGTATCCCCTTTTGAGGGCAATCAGCTCTACTATGTAAGAAATCTCGCCTATTAATGAAGAACTTTTCCCCAATTTGATTTGCCGATTTCTTCTGAGCTCAATTGAGCCGATTCCTTCTTCCACTGACCTTGCCGATTCGTTCCCTTTGCCAATGCATGATGAGCCGATAGCACCGCATCGGTCCTTCAAAATTCGCCCTTCCCTTCTTCAACTGATGATTTTCTAAATTTGGCAGAAAATGCAGGATCTTCAGGAAAACCTTTGAACTTTCCCAACCAAACCCAATGATGCTCTTCAATACTCATCATTTGTGAAGAAGGTTGCAATGAAGGACCAGCCGATGGTATCCCAATCGGCTTTTAAACAGAGTAAAACAGAGCGTCCACCAGGCCTGCTGCCCCCCGAGCCTCACTCGAGGCGAGACTGTCAAAGAGAATGTGCCAAAGCCGATCCCCTTTCTTCCTCAGACAGCCGGAACTTGGTTCAGGAATCCAAATCGGCTCGAAGCAACGGAAGGCACCACCGCTGGCCTGAATTTGGTGAAGACTCGATAAACATCGCATAATGCCGCTAGAGTCGATGTCCATGTATCGGCTTCTTGTATCCTTAAGTCGATGTCTGCTGCATCGGCTGCGCTCAAAATTTTTTGAAATTTTTAGGCCGATTTGTGTGTCGGCCCCCATATTTGATAGTATTATCTCATATCCTCGTGTTTTATCCATCTAGGTGCCCCCCGAGCCGATTCTGTCAAGAGAATTGATGGTATCGGCTCTTCAGGTAGTCCTTGTTGGGTCAAACGTTGATCCCAGGCAGAATGGATGGTGAGGATAATTTTGGCCGATCGCTGGAATCGGCCTCCACGTTGCTTGCTCGGTGAAGGTTTTGTAATATCCCTTCAACAGTTTCGGAGGGCCGATCGCAAGGATCAGCCTCGCCACGTTGCTTATTGACGTAGTCTTGCTACTCGCCCAGGCCGGTAGACAAAACCAGCCCAATCTCCGATTTAATTACGTTGGTGCGCTTGCTGTTGTCCACCTCAGGTGCATCGTGTGATCGTGGAGCTCTACACTTCGCCGGACGAACGAGCACCATGTTTGTGCCAGCCGATGTTTCATCATCGGCTTTCCTTTGCTTGGGGCGCCACTTTTTCTTTGCGGCAGTCCCTCTTCATCCAGGGTCCTCTGGACTTTCGCAGCCAAATCAGGTCGTGCCTTCCTCAGCGTATGCAAGTATAACCTTTCGGCTTCCTCCAGACCGCGCAATCGCTGAACCCTGCGCTTTTGTGAATGGCTGAGACCATCAGGGCACCACCTTGGACGGTGGTACCTGTCTTCTTCGTCTTCCCCCTCGTCTTCCGAATCCTCGAGATCTTCCAACGGAGGGGTCTCAGCACGTCTGCTTTGTGGTGGGAGAGGCCCTAGGCGCTCGAACACAGTTGGCTGCCTCCTTCTTTTTCTGGCTGCACTGGGCTTGCCGATTGTTGGTAATCGGCTCATTCTGAATCCCAGCAGTGTCAAGAAAGGGCAGTCCCAATGCCCGTCCGTATCGTCCCGCTCCCCGGCGTGGCGCTCCCGCCGCTCCTCATCGTGATTGTGCCGACGATGTCTTCTGTCGTTTCTGGCCGTACGGCCTCTTTCATCATCGTCGCCGTGTCGCCGGCGTTGATCATACCGACTCACGTACTTATTGAGGAGATGATCGAGAGGGGTCGTTGATATCTTATGTTCTTAACTTCCCCCTCCGTGACGTAGCGCTTGCCATCTTGACGGAGCCGATCGCATGGAGCGGCCCCCTCAGTGTCCTTGCTCTGAGAGCAGCTCCTCATCCCCGTCCTTCTCAGAGCGGTGTCCAAGCTCTACCATGTTGATGTTGGCTGAGAAATCGGCGGCACCCTCCGAGGTGGGCAACTCCACCATGTTGATGGCGGGGAAGGGGTGTGTGTCGACCTTCATGGCGTACTGGTTAAAAATTAGTCGCCCATTTTCTATCGCCATCTGGATCTGCTGACGCCACACCCTGCAGTCGTTAGTGGTGTGGGTGAACGTATTATGCCACTTGCAGTATGGCTTTCCGTTCAGCTCTTGCACCGTGGGAACTTTGTGGCCTTCGGGAATCTTTATATGCTTCTCCGCGAGTAAGAGATCGAAAATTTGCTCGGTTTTCGTCACGTCGAAGTCGAATCCTCTTGGAGGTCCTGGTGGCTTCACCCATTTGCAGGTTACTGGGCCTGCAGCTCGAGTCCACTCAGCCACCGCGACCTCTTGTTCTCCCGTAGCGACTTCATCTTCGCCTGCGTCGACCATGGTAACCACCCGCTTGAACTTGTCCTGGTAGACATCTGGGTGACGCTGTTCATATGCTGACAGCTTCTGTACCATGTGCGCTAGTGACGGGTAGTCCGCTTGGGAGGCCACGTCCTTGATCGATGATGATAGACCCACCACCGCCAACTCGACTGCTTCCTTTTCGCTTACGTGAACCGAATAGCATCGGTTCCTAACGGTCCTGAAGCGCTGGATGTATTCTGACACCGTTTCTCCGCGCTTCTGTCGTACTTGTGCTAGATCGGCAATGCCAGCAAGCCTCCGAGTGATATTGCTCATGGAACCGTTCTTCCAACTGCTTCCAAGTCCGGACCGAGTTCGGTGGCAGCGACGTGTACCATCCGAAAGCCGATCCTGTGAGGGACTGTGAGAAGTACCTCACGCGCAGCTCGTCCGACGCTGAGATCATGCCCAGCTGTGCCAAATATCGGCTCACATGCTCGATGGAGCTGGAACCATCTGATCCGCTGAACTTTGTGAAGTCCGGGAGCCGATATTTGGGCGGTAGCGGGATCAATTCGTACTCGTTGGGGTACGGCTTGGTATAGCCGATCGCCTTTCTTTTCGGCATCATGCCGAACTGATCTTTCAGGATCGTACAAATTTGATCCGCGGTGATGGCTGCAGGTGCCGAACCCTGAAGATTCGTCGGAGTGGCGTACTTAACCAGCCATGCTTGTTTCTCCGGTTCTGAGCCAACTGCAGGAGCTGGGCTCGGGAGTTTTGTCGGGGTGGCGTATTTAGCTAGCCACGCTGCTTCTCGGGTCCGCCTCCGACGTTCCTCCCGTTGCCCCGAAGTCCCTGCTATAGCAACCCGGTTCGAGGGTGCCCAGGTGCCGCAGCCTGGCACGTATGCGCATGCGTACCCGTGCGGGATCTCCTTGGGCGCGTCCCGTAGGAATTGGTAGTCACCGGTCACCACCAATCTTGTAGACGACATAGGCCGATGAGTTCGGCGCTTCGGGCGCTGCCAACGCGAACGGCAGCGGTGGACGGGACTGGAGTAGCAACTCCCCTTGGTGAGTCCCTAGGGCTGGTCCTGACGGAGAGTACTGATGGCTCATGATCTCCTGGATCACGCGCAGCGCGACGCGCTCCAACGTATTCACCAGGCTCTCAGAATGGCGGTGCAGCGAATGAGCCACCATGAAGTTTATCTCCTGACGCAGCGACCTGGTGCGTTCCTCTGACGGGGTGGACAGTCCACTCCATCAAGCGCGCCTTCAGGTGAACCCTTCCATCTGATGCCATGGGAGCGGGTCCTGTGGAAAGAGCCGATTAGGTCGGCTTCGAGGGCAGCTTTGACCTCGTCATACTTCTTCTTGAGCTCGCCAGAGAGCTCCTCGTACGTGACCGGAGTTTCTTCTGCCACCTCTGATGTAGATGGCATTGTGTTTGATGTTGAAGATGGTCCCACCGGGCGTGCCAGAATGTGTTGACGTCAGAAACCCACCGGCGGGCAGTGACTGGTCAACACCGTAGAGCCGGGAACAACTAGGGCTGCGGCTGGCCCCAGTCCCTCAGAGCGACGGCCCGCAAAGCCTCCCGGTCGCGCGCCGATGCAAATTGCAAGGCGTGCCACCTGACCTATACCTGGTCGGAAGGTGTGGATGATGCCTCGCTTAGTTTCGCAGGCACACACGTACACGTTAAATACGAGCCTCGATCGTTCTCAGGTTGTCCCGTGAATCGGCTCACGGAGCCGATCCACCCATGATTCGTCCAAGGTGGCCGAATATATGGTGGTCCTGCTTGATCATGATAAAGCTAAAAGATCCACGACGATCTAGGGTTTTCACCGCATAATCGGATCATCCTACTCACGATTGGGCCTCGCGCTCACGCACGGTAAACGTAAGCCAGCCCTAGACAAGGCCTAAAAACCAACACTAGGTTGATCCTCGGAACGTCCCCGTCTAGGGGCAGCAACTACACCCTGCATGCCGCTGGATCCTCCAACCCTTTGTAAGGCCTAACTATTGCAGATATTAAACTAATCCTTGATGAATCAAGGAGCGACCGTAACGGATCAGACTAAATAACGATCAACGTGCCGCCCCTGCACCCATGATGAGGTACAGGGACGGCTAGATGCGCAAGGGTTGCACTACGACAGCATATGATACTAAGAACAATGCTAACCCTAACACATCTATGATAACTACGTTGCTCGCCATCAAAAAGGCTTCAAATTTAGCAACGCATGAACAACTAGTAGGCTGTGCTGCCTAGATCGCGAGATGCGATCTAGGCAGCATGGTGCTTACCGAGGAACCCTCGAGACGAAGGAGTTGGCGATGCGAGATTGGTTTGTGTTGAACGTTGGTTGTTGTTTATTCCATAAACCCTAGATACATATTTATAGTCCAGGGGACTTTGTGGGCGTGCACTAAACCGTGCACGAGATAAACTCTAACTTCTAAACTAAGACGCGATCTAATATGTTACAGATACACGGGCGGTTCAGCCCAACTTGGTAAACAAGGCCGATTCACGTATTTCTTCCATGTACAATCTTCACGTCCATCTTGATCGCGGCCCACCTCGACTTGGTCAAATCTGGTGATAACACCACATTCAGCCACCGGGGACCAATCTATGTGGATACTATGTTTGTGAGAGGATCCGGAGATACACCACTGAGCGGCAGCCGTCTGAGAACAACATCAGGAGGAATAACCTCCGGACGACGCTTACTCCAGAAGCTCGCTTCCGACCACTTCAAGAGGAACTAGCTGGATGGTTGGCGAACCAAGTCATCGATCCTAGAGGAGAACACTATGTAGAGGACGTAGAACTTTATATGCACTAAATATGTATGGAAACTTGTTCAAAATTGTATATGGTCATCCGATATTGAATATATATTGTATATTCCTCTTGAATTCTTTTTGTTCTAATTTCAAATTTGTTTGAAATTGTACATTCACATGCATGTATACCGTAGAATATGTGAAACTCCTTCAAAATTAAAATAAAACACAAAAGAAATAAAACAATACAACTTAAAAAGTAACCAGGTTAGGGGAACCAGGTTAGGGGGGGCTAAAACCCCTAAACCTGCGGCGGCCTTTAGTCGCGGTTGGCGAGCAGAACCGCGACTAAAGGTCCTCCGCCCTGGCGCTCGCCTGCCGCCCACGTGGACGGGCCTTTAGTCGCGGTTCGTATGAACCGCGACTAAAGGGTGGGGCCTTTAGGGTCGCTGGACAACAGGTCGCGGTTGCGTAACCGCGACTAATTAGCTGCGTGACCGCATCAAGTGCCATTTTTTCCACCAGTCAAGATGCATAAGCACATTTTTCTTCCGTCTGGGCTGGTTGATTTTAATGAACGCCATGTGACTCTTGAGATGTAAACTTTGAATTCTAAACTCTGAATTGCACAAAACACAACATCAATCACGCAGAGCTAAGCGCTACGCTCCATTTCAAAGTTGTCAAGATCCCTAACTATCAAATCAAAACTCATTGTCTACTAAACATGTCGTATTAGTTTTGATATTTCAGATAAAAAGCATCGGATAATACATTTAAAATCAGATACGGGTATCCGTGCCTAGGCAGGAAAACTCCTCTTCTACACGTATCACTGTGTGAGGTCC
>JAUUTY010000503.1:0-139834 GCA_030979885.1 Lolium multiflorum
AAGAAAACGAATATTCGTAACAACATACCATGGCAGTCCAATTTACTATGTTCAAATTCATTTTGCCAATTCAGTTTTAGATTCGTACTGCTCAGAGTGCGGTGTTTAATTGTGACATTATTTGTGCACAGGAGATTAGAGCCTAGATCGAGGAGTATACTTTGTTGGAGAACTTCAAAGACTCGACGGAAGGTAATCTTTCATATTCAAGTTTTGTTGGAAACTGCATGTCACTAAAGTCGGTATCAATGGATCTTGAATACAAATTAGGAATGTTAACCTATATCAAGTTTCCAAATGCATCTTGCTGCTTACAGATATAAATAATGTTAGGTAAGCAAAATTAAAGAGCACGTTCGCCCCACCGAATGTGGTGCCAAAACTAACTCTTCTCCCAGAGAGAATTATGAATTTGCCCCTAACCAAAACCATTCATTTGCACCATGAAGGCTCTTCCAAGACAGAGCCTCCCTGTGCGAAGCTATGAGACTGAAATTTAGCAAATACTTGTCCGCAGTAAATCACATACCATCGTTCTTTCCCGGGCTAACCACCTGTAAATCTACCTTGAAAGTATACAAATGTTTCTGACTCATATAGGTGATGCTCATATTTAAAAGACCCTTGCTTTTGTGGAACTATACAAAGAAGCCACTATTATCTTAGTCCTTTCTGCAACATATGACGAATCTGTATAATCTGAAACATACAAGTGCGCTCCTTTTGAGCTGACCTCTGCCTAGCTTGATATGGTGCTCTCCTTTGGTCATACCTTAAACAATATATAAAGCTTCTATTGACAAGGTTACAATAGTTCTTGACAAATCCAATTTAGAATTGATAAAATTATGTTTAAGCAATTCCTCGTTTACAAAGAAAAGCCATATGCATGCTAATGTTAGTTCTTTTTTTATCATTACCTTCTTTTTTGCTTGTTCCATTTTTCTGCAACTTAAGAATTCATACAATGTCACCTTAAGAAAAGTGCATTTGTTGCCATCAAGTTGACTTTTTGTTGGCTGCCACACATAGCGTTTCACACATTGTTGTTTCTGTATATGAAACTTTAGATAATTTGACAGTGTGTGATAGGCTATGTGCCAGCCTGATTGTTTGCTCCACTTATTGTTCAGAATCATTTAACTGCAACTGGGAAGGACCTGAAAAGGCCTATTTCTGCAAGCACAACAGTTATTTGTGGCTCCATAACAAAAGATCTGCTCGTCTTAGGTGTTTGTTTCGACTTACATGTGACGATGGTGGTGTCTAGGGCAATTCTGGCAGTGGTCTCTTCAATTGACAGACATTATAGCAGAAGATTCAATAGAGATCGATGGAAAAATTACAGTTTTGTCTATGTATGACCATGCAACCCTAATTTGGCAGGGCAAGTGTTGTGATTTTGATCATATATGTATGATCTTTACTTGTATGACGAGGACATGTTGGTTGTTGTAAGGGCAATTTTCCAAGAGGAACAGGAATTATGTCTCAGAACTTTACATTTCAAATGTCAAGTTTTAGGATAGCTAGGCCTGTAAATAGGGGTGTGGGACAGTACAAGCCGGCTAGAGTGGAGCTAGTTCGTTCTCCTTCACAAGATCATTTCCAACTTCCAGTTTAGTGCAAAAAAAAAGGAAGAATACATAGTAGTAATACTCATCCTTACAGGCCTTATATAACACTCTGGCATGATTCATGGGCGCACACCAGCCATCGTCAAGCAAGGAAAATAGCTCAGAGTAGAGAACCTAAAAACTGACCAATATTCTATTTATTAATCGAGGCCTCCAGTACATACTTTGTTGGCCTTCAAAAAGAATTACAAGCATATTTAACAAAAAAAATTGCTATGTCATTTCTATCGTTCTTTTACATGCCAAAGAATATACAGATTAGAGAACCTAAAAACTGACATCTACAGCCTACAAGGTACATCGTGAATATAAACTTTGGATGCTAAATTAAATCCTTGTAAAACTACGACTTCAGGATTCTGGGTTTATCTTGGTGATTTTGTGGAAATGCATCTTCCACACAAAATAAGCCGTGATACAGCTTGTGACCTTCCAGTCCTGACCTTAAACGATGAGAGCTGTGGAAAAATGACTCGATTAGCATTGACAGAAACACATATCATAGCGAAACATTAGAACAAGAACTGTAATTTAAGCAGGGTTCGCAAAATCTGAAGCTAATTGGCCACACATAACCAGTGTGGGAACACCACGTTGTGCTCTAGTATCCACAGTGCTAATGCTCACTTGAAAATCTTAAGCCATTCCAAACAATATGCAAAATCCGACAAGAATGCAAGAGGAAAATTTTATCTTACAAGGTACTGGTTTCCTCTTGGCACTACGTGGATGTTATTTTTTTCAATTTTATTGGATTTCGTCATAGAACTATTATAACCATCTCAATAGAAGCTTTATATATTGTTTAAGGTATGACCAAAGGAGAGCACCATATCAAGCTAGGCAGAGGTCAGCTCAAAAGGAGCGCACTTGTATGTTTCAGATTATACAGATTCGTCATATGTTGCAGAAAGGACTAAGATAATAGTGGCTTCTTTGTATAGTTCCACAAAAGCAAGGGTCTTTTAAATATGAGCATCACCTATATGAGTCAGAAACATTTGTATACTTTCAAGGTAGATTTACAGGTGGTTAGCCCGGGAAAGAACGATGGTATGTGATTTACTGCGGACAAGTATTTGCTAAATTTCAGTCTCATAGCTTCGCACAGGGAGGCTCTGTCTTGGAAGAGCCTTCATGGTGCAAATGAATGGTTTTGGTTAGGGGCAAATTCATAATTCTCTCTGGGAGAAGAGTTAGTTTTGGCACCACATTCGGTGGGGCGAACGTGCTCTTTAATTTTGCTTACCTAACATTATTTATATCTGTAAGCAGCAAGATGCATTTGGAAACTTGATATAGGTTAACATTCCTAATTTGTATTCAAGATCCATTGATACCGACTTTAGTGACATGCAGTTTCCAACAAAACTTGAATATGAAAGATTACCTTCCGTCGAGTCTTTGAAGTTCTCCAACAAAGTATACTCCTCGATCTAGGCTCTAATCTCCTGTGCACAAATAATGTCACAATTAAACACCGCACTCTGAGCAGTACGAATCTAAAACTGAATTGGCAAAATGAATTTGAACATAGTAAATTGGACTGCCATGGTATGTTGTTACGAATATTCGTTTTCTTAATTCTCCTATGAGTATAGAGTATTGATTTCTCTTGGTTGCCATGCTTTACAGCTCCTCGGTATAGAGTAATTATTAGTGTGTGATATTACAATTTCTCTAAAAAAAATCAAGGAACATGCAAGAGCTTTGCGAACCCTAAAAGACAGTCATTTGATGTTATTGGTTTTTATAACACAGTGGAGTACAAGATTCTGAAGTGTTACTCCTATATTTTAGGATATTTGAGCAGGATGAATTGATCATAGGACCATGTTACTTACAAATTCTCCTGTTCCAGCTTTTCTGCAATTGACAAAGCTTTTCGTCTAGACCAGCCTCCTCCTTGAGAACAAGCCTCTGCCTTACCGATAACATGAGCAAGCGATACCTTTCCTTTTACTATGCTGTTTTGTCGACGCTGTTTATTTCCATTTCTTCCTCCTTGACTAATCACACCCTCTTGGTTTGGTGACGACAAAGCCTCTTCCCATATATTATCCTTCTTTCTTTCATTTATATCAAGAACACCCTTATCTGTTTCAGCATGATGATGCATGTGAGAAGGACCAACCTCAATGATCTCACCTTCTGTTAATATATGGGGATCAGATTGCATCCATCTGGTCTTAGTAGATCTAGATCCCTTCACAGGTCTATCTTTTTTAAGCCTCCTGATAAGATTTTTTTCACCTCCAGAAGAAAGTGGACTATGTTTGGAGAAGGACCTCCTTAGTGCCATGTTGGAGGAGTCATTCTCCACGTAAGTAGATGGATCTCTCGCATCATTTTTTGATTCATATCGGATTTCAAGTATTATAGCAGAATGAAGAACAGACTCAAATGCCTGCAGGATTTGTCCCCTGAAGCTTTCAGCTTTGGACTTATTTACAAGTGAACTGAATATCAGTTGCACTGTGGGTGCTGTAGCAAGAAAAGAAACTGATGTTAAACGGTGATCTGGTAGAAAAACAGGCTAACAATGCATCACAATAAATATATACCAAGACAAAAAAAACATACAAGCGTATCAATTGAGTGTGTGAAATCTCTGTCATAACCACTTAACTGCTGTTAAAAGCAGTTCAGATCAACATATTTGTGCAAGAAAATAATAATTCAACATAGCACAACTACAAGTTGGGAGATCGAGCACGAGCAGTATGGGTGCCTTCCGGCCTTCCAGGTGACTTTTGAGTCAGACTCAGGCCAGCCCACTGGTCCATCGTAGTGATTTGGTTGACAGAAATGCATTCATTTGTATAGTATAAGGTAGACACCCAATTGACATGAAAGTGAATCCATAACTGAATGAGGTGGTCCAATGGGCTGAACTACTTCCATCCAAAATTACAAGCTGGTGAGGTTATCAGTTTAGCTATGAGTATTGCGATTAACGTAAAAAATGTGCCAAGAATTACATCAGTAACTGAAGCTGGTATAGGAAAGCAATTGATAAATGAGAGTGGCGATATGGCTCTTGGGTGCTAGGTAGCCCTTTACTTTGGAACATTCAAAAACGATATTCACAAGTTTCAAAAAAATCTAAAAAAAACATCTGTATACATATATGTGTACTCTCAGTATGTGAAGAATATATTATGGTTTGGTCCACGCAAAAAATAAAAAATCATGACTATAAAAAGGAATTAAACACTCATTTCTGCTCCTCACATTTGTCTTTTTTTTCCTACATCACATCTAAAAAGATATGTCAACAAAATTAGTACGTACATACTAGACAACTATGTGTATGCATATATATATTATTTCGATTTTTTATTTTTCGAAACAAAGTTTTTTAAATTTTCAAATAAAGGGCTACCTAGCACCAGGTTTCCAAAAGGATTATTGCATTGATACATATCCTATTGTCTGTTATCTTGTCAACACAAAAGAAAAAATGCCCTCATGTCCAAGCTGCTCAAAAACTTATGACATGATGTAGATCAACCAAAGAATTAAATGAATGCATTGAGACTTTGAATCTTACCAGTGCCTAGGCTGACGGATCTTAGCTTTCCTTCTTTGGCCATCATTTTTCTCAGTGTATCTGACTGAATATTCTCAAGTGCAGCTTGCCAGATCATCTCATTTTCAGTTTTGTTATGTTTAGATCGCTCATTTGCTTTGCCCACACTGGCTAACAAACCATTGCGATTTGATGTATGTTCAATGCTTCTCTTTTCCCCATAAGAAGTGCTTGCTATATTACCATTATGCTCAATAGCCGAGTGCCATGCTACATCCTTATCAGGAAAGGAACCAGGCAATACACCGCGGTTGAAACTTGAGCTTGTTGATGAACTTGGCAGCATATACTGCTTGTCCGGAGCAAGCTGAAGCAGAGCAGCTGTAAGCCATGTTGCCTTGTCATTTGAAACCCTCAACTGTTTTTCAGCTTCCGACAGTGTTTTCAAGGCCTGGCGTAGTTTTTCCATATCGTTTTTTGACACTGAAATTAGTAATACCAGAACAGTATATTATGTGGCTGGAAAATATATACTGTAAGGGAACAGAGAGAAAAGCAGGTCAACCAGATGAGTTACTTCATACTCTTAGCAGAGATAGACATGATAAAATTAAGTTTTGAACTATCCATGGCTCAAAAGTAGTTGCTTACAGGTTGGACGTCTGAAGAACTTTCTTCGTAGTCTTTCTCTTGCGAATGTGTAGGAACCAGCCAGGATGTCGGTAATTATTGTGGCAAGCTGAGACATCAGGGCCAAAGGCTCAACTCCGGTTTCTGTAATGTCCCGTAATGTCTTCACTGTGTTCACAGTATCAGCAGATAGTGCCAAATCAAGCAGATCAACCAGCTTGTCATCAGATACCAAACCAACCTGTGACATAAAATAGCAGCTCAGTTGTGTACTCTTGCCACAAACAAGAACCGCAAACGAGCATGGACTGAAAATAAAACTATAAATTTGACAGGGGCTCTAAACGAACGACTTCCTTAGTTGAATTCTTGGCACTAAATTTGAAACCACATTTCAGCAGAGAATCAAGAAAATTAATAAATTCATATCAAAGAGGTACTCCCTCTGTTTCTGAAGAGTCAAAACAATGTATAGCTTGACCAAGTTTATAGAAAAAACCATCACCAACAACTATCTAATACTACTATATAGATATAATATGAAAATATATTTCATGCTGCATCTAATAGTTCTTCCTATAAAACATGTAGGAGTAGCACTTAGTGCCTGTGCCGATTGTTCCAATTATCTGCTATTTAAATTATATGGATCAGCTGAAGATACCACACCAGGTCAAATCAACTTGTTGAGAGATTACAGGATTAAACAAAACTAGCAATGCACCCACAAAATCAGAAGGAAACTAGGCACTGAATCTGCAGTAAATGATATGATTTTTCAAAATAAAAATGTTATGATATGGTTGCTGGATATATCTTACGAGTTCTTGGACAAGAGACAGAGAGATCCTCTGCCCCAGCAAACTGAGCTGGTCAAGAGTCATCTCCGCATCTCTCAACGATCCATCAGAACGGGATGCAATCAACCTCATGGCATCCCTGTCAACATCCAGGCTTTCACTAGTTGAAATCCACTGCAAGGTGTTGACGATGTCGCACTCCTTGAGCTTGGGGAAGAAGAACTTCTGACATCTCGAGAGGACCATATGAGGAAGGTCGAGGTCGGGGCCGACGAGTACAAACACCACACGGCGAGGCGCGCGGTCAATCACCTTGGAGATGACGCTCCAGGTGTCGGCCGGCAAGGTGTCGCAGTCATCGAAAATGAACACCCTGTAGTGCGCGGGCGCGGGCGAGAGCGTGACGCTGTCGAGGACGTCGACGATCCCGTCCATGTCGACGCCGCCCACGGGCCCGATCTCCACGACGCCCCGGCTCTTGCCGACGTTGTGGGCGACGCAGGAGCCGCAGGCGTCGCAGGGCCGCGGGTGGCCGGCCGAGCGGCAGTTGAGCGCCTTGGCGAAGACCCGCGCGCAGGAGGTCTTGCCGGTCCCGTGCGGCCCGTAGAAGACGTACACTAGGCTGACTTTTCGGCGTAGCACGGCGTTGGAGAGCGCCTGCACCACCAGGCTCTGCCCCACCACGTCCTTGAACGTTCTCGGCGCGAACTTCTGCGTCAGGCTCCGGTGCCGGCCGGCGCGGCTTGGGTGCGAGTGGGGGTGGGAGTTGTGGGAGTTCTGGGCGGAGCGGGCCGAGGACAGGAGGTCGGAGGAGTCTATGGGGCTGGTTGGGTTGGAGAATATCCCTAGCTCCCCCGAGTAGCTCCCGGCGCCAATGCCGGTGTGTGCGCCCGCCTCGACGAGCAGAGGCAGGGCGTCGGAGTCGGAGCTGGTCGAGGAAGCCAGCCGCTCGGACTTGACCGGGAAGAGGGAGTGCGAGCCGCCGAGGTGCGCCGCCTCAGATTCGCGCGCTGCCGGCGCCGCGGTAGAGGGCTTGTTGGGGTCGGCGAGGCCGCAGGAGAGGCTCCGGCCGGCCAGGTCGAGGATGGACTTGCCGCGGTGGTGGAGGCGCGACCAGTTCCACGGGATGCCGCAGACGTTGCGCGAGTCCTCCTGCCCCTGCGGCGCCCCGCCGCCGTCGCGGAAGAGGTACCTGCCGCCGCAGACGGCCTCCTGCGAGCTGGAGTTGGCGGAGACCCCGCCGGCGGCGACGGCGCGATCTGTGGCCTTGCTGGTGGTGCCGGTGGTGGTGGTGGGGCCGGCGCGGCGGGCTGTGCCGGCCCCGCGCTTGAAGCGGCGGCGGGGGCGTCTGGATGGCTTGGGGTGCGGGTTCTCGGAGAGCTGGTCGAGGAGCGTCTTGAGCGCCGTGGCGCTGCGGCGGGACTTGGCGGTGAGGCCGGCGCCGGCGTCGTCGTCGTCGGTGTAGGGGTCGGGGTCGGCGGCCACCTTGGCGGACTCGACGGAGCGGCGCGTGGAGGGGTCCCGGAGGGAGCGCGAGCGCTGGAGGGCGAGGAGGTCGCGCATGAGCGCGGCGGACGTGGCGGACGTGGGGCTCCGCCTCCGGCTTGACGACGAGGCGGGGCCGGCTGAGGCGTGCGCGTGGTGGTTGCGCAGGTGGATGCAGTTGGTGAGGTGCGCGTGGCCGCGGTGGTGCCCGCCCCCCGCGGCGGCGGCGGCGGCACGGTCCGGCACCGGCATTGCGGCGGCACCTCGATGTCAGCGCCGAATCCCACCGACCCTTGCGCTAAGCCATAGCTGGTCGTCGGCGTGGGTGTGAGCGCCGGACTGCGAACTGGGAGTGGGAGTGATAATGGCGGTGGTATATGGTTCAGAGATTTTGCCTTTTGGGTTGGAGCCTGCGGGATTTCACGGGAAGGAGAGGGGGAACAGCGAGGTGGTGGGTAGGGATGGCTGGCTAGTGAGTAGTGAGGCAGTGGTAGTGGTGGCGTGTGGCGGAGTCTCGTGCCGGGTGTGGCAGCTCGCGGCACTTTCGGAGATCGCGCCCGGGTCGCCGGGGCAGGAGAGGATCACGGCCACATTGGCCTCGGCGCCTTGGGGCGTGGGCGTCCTGCGCGGTGGCGTCTGTTTGGGATGTGCGCAGTACCGAGGCCCGGTTTCGCATATGCGGTTTCGGCGGGTGCGGTGCCCCGAGTTTTGAAACGTGTTCAAAATGGACCTCAAATCCATTTCACGGGTTGAAAACGGCCGCGTAGACCAGACTGGTTAAACCAAACTTTAAAATTTGAAAAATAAAAACACATTCGAGGGAGAGAGATCATTGCATTCAACAAGTTCATACGTACGCACCAGTTCATACATCGTGATTGTGCAAAATAAACCTATATCGCCGCGACTCGCCGCCACGGAACCCTAAAATCAGACCAAAATGCGACCCCGAGATGCTCATCGGAGCGTCTCCCGAAGGAAGATGTCGTTGAGCTTATCCCGGTTGCGCTTTGTGCAGAGCGGTCGTGTGAGGAGACGGGACGCCACCTCTTGCTCCTCCTCCTCCGGTGCGACGTAGCCCTAGGTGCGCATGGAGCTATGAGACTTCTCGTCGCTGCCCGCGCAGGTCAGTGTTGGTGGACTCCGCAATGAGCTACCTCTTCACTGGGAGCGACGAGGCCACATGCCTCGCGGGGCTGCGCGAGCTCGATGCGGAGGCGAAGGTGGAGCTCTCCTCCTGGCGGCATCACCCGTAGTTCATGTACCACTGGGACCCGCTGATGTGTGCGCCTCGTATGCGCCTTCTATCGTCACAAACATCGAGGGTTATGCGGCCACCGATGTGGTCCACCGATCGATTTGGACGACCCGTGTTCGATTGAAGACCTCCTCGAAGACGTCTCGATGTAGGTCAGAGAAAACTTATATCAACCTAGTTTCACTTTACATGTCAATATAAGGAGTATGCTAGAGTTGCTCTAAAACGTCTTGCCATGAGCGTTTGTGTATCTATGACATTTTCCTTTAAGTAGCTGAGAAAAGTGTAATTGTAGTTAAAAGGAAAGTGCAACTCGGTGAGTGCATCTTCGTTGCATTGTAGCTCTTTTTCGGGTGTCCGAGACTTTAGAAATTTTCATTCAACTGAAAAAGGTCAATCGACTACGGTTTCAAATATTTGGATGAAATTTTTTTGGGATGATTTAAATCGTTTTCCCTTAGTAGTTTCTTTAAAGAGGTTGGAAAATTCAACAACCTAGCCCATAGATAGGCGGCTTCGTGTCCACCCCGTCGGTGCCCTGTGAAGTGTGGAAAACCCTGGCGGGGTGACATTTCAGCTTGTGCACTTGCAACCTCCTCCGTGGAGCCGCCAAAAAGTCGTTTGTCGTCCGCTACGCCCATGCCGCACCCGTTGAAGCTTGCGGTTCGTCAGGATTCCGTCCACGACGAAAGTGGCCGAGCTCGCGGCCACCATGGATCCCACGTAGAGCTCCACATTGACCTCCAATTTGGCCACGCCGTGGAGCTAGGAACTCCAAATCAGCCACGCCGGAGCGATAGCCGTCAACCATTCCTTGGATTTTGAGGAATCCGTTTCGAATCCATCGTGGTTCCCTCACATGCTCCACGGCAATGTTTCTTCGATTTATCTAGTATATTTCGTTAGATTCCTTCAATCAATTCAAATTTTACATAGTATTTTTTTCTTGTATTATAGATGAGTTCAAGCTTGAGTTCAAGCGCTCATTTTCTTCAAAGACTTGTTTTCGGACAATTCTAGCATTGGCTAAATGCATTGGGGGTTGAAGAACTGCCCAAAGGTATGGCACGAAAATAGTCATGATCTACCAATTGTGCTTGAGGTTGTGACATCCCATGACTTGTGGATTTTCCATTGTCTCTTTGGGTTATAGGGTTCTTTCAATAACATCAATCTCTTCATGGGTCTCATCTTTCCTCTAGGATAGTTAGCAGTGATGCTCTGACTTGCAACTACACCGTCAATTGGCATGATTGCACATTTAGCTACTTTCTTACCGAAGACATCTACCCTTCATGGTCAACACTTGTGAAAACCAACTCAAATTCCAACAAGGAAGAAAGCTGAAGTTGCCAAGGCATAATAGGTCTGGCGAAAAGGATACTGAGAAAGCATTCGGTGTTTTGCAAGCTCGGTTTGCTCGCTTATGGGACAAGAAAACCCTCAACAACATTATGACGACATGTGCGATTCTCCACAACATGATTGGCCACGATGAGAGGGATTTGAACTTGGAGTTTTTCTATAACAATGGTGGTAGTAATGTTAAGCCAACAAAAAAAATCCAGATCGTATCTAAGCATTTCTTGATAGGTACGTAGCGGCAGATTGAAGACTCCTGGGCTCTTGGCACACATACTCAGCTTCAGCATGATCTCATTGAGCACCACTGGTAGTTGCATGAGTAATAGTCTTTTGCTTCTACTCATTTGATTTCCTATTCATTCATTTCTGATTTGAACCATTATTTGTATCCTGATCATTCACTATTTGTTTAATTATTCGAATTTGAACTAGCGATGTAATTTAAATTATTGATGTATTGTGTAAAATTTATAATATTCATAATTTAGTTTATATTGCCGTCATATTAATACTTTAATATTCTAAATTAGATTCGGTTGTACCGTTTGCATTTGTTGGATCAGTTCCTCCAGAGCCCGAGTGAAACCGCGAAGCCTTAAAACGTTTTTTCGGCAAATTAATGTTGTATAGTCCATGTTTCAAAGGGTTCGTTTGAGAGAGTATGGCATTTTAGAGGCCGAGTTATATGTAGCTCTTTACTCAAAATTATTTTGAGCTTTGCGTGCTAGAGATGATTTTAACACATGTTTGTGACAAGACGCTACAGGAACCGTGCTCTAGAATCTAGTGTGGTATACTCCGTCTCCGCTTTGTTCTTCTTTGTGATTAGCTCTCTACACTGCTGCCGATGCGACGGAAGCACGTCAGGGTGCTGTGCATGGTAGCTCATTTTACATTGCACGCATACGCTGTTGAATATATAAGCAAATATCCATATGAAATAATCCGTACGAGTAATTGATAAATCATGAGTATAAAAACAATAAGTAAACTAGTCGTGCAGACTAGTAAGGTAGATGAACAGATCATATCTAAACAAGACAAACCGATTACATCTACCACGGAAACTAGAACAAGAAGCTCTAACAGAAACTGAAAGAGAAACGACAAGATGACATACTTCACAGCAGCGTCGTTGTCGCCCATGTTGAGGTTGTCGAAGAAGTCGGTGAGGTTCGGAAGAAGTTGTCGGTGTGGAGAAACTCGTCGTCCGAAGACGACGTCGTGAGCCGTAGTCGCGCCGGAGCGCTCCCCAAAACCTGATTGCCCCTCACTCGCACAGTTCACGAGAGGCGGGTTCGAGGCCTACTGTCCCGGCAGTCGGTGCACGCCGACGGACGGGATGAGGAAGACGAAGGCGGCGGCGCAATGAACTGGAAACATGTAGTCGCATATGTATCACGTACATGCTAGGGTTCTCGTCCGTGCTTATATAGTGCGGCTCGGGAAGATCGTGGGACGCAGCCCACGTACGAGTTCACGATCCGAAAAATCGGAACGAAACCGGCTGAGTTAACGCGTCCGTTAATGCCTCATAATTGTGATTGATTACACAATTAATTTCCGAACAAAAAAAAGATAAGCTCGGCTCCGGCGATTCCCGCAACCCGCGGTGCGTCGTGACGAGGCGAGGCGTGGCGAGGCGAGGCGGCGGAGGAGGAGGAGTGCGCGAGGGCTCTCTTCTCACTCACTTACTAGGACTAGAACAGCCCACCTTATATACCACTCCAACTCTCTCCCAACTAGCAATGTGGTACTAAACTTTAGCCCCAGTGTTGCCACTGATTTATGATATGGGCCATGTGAGTTTCAGAATTTGATAATGGGCCATGGGCCAAAGGCCAAATGCCCACAAATTCCAACAATCCCCCACAAACTCTCATTGGCACATCTCATCAATAAGTTTCAGAACATTGTTTTATATACCGGTATGTCGTGGAGACTGTTAAGTTGAACTTCCACTTAAAGCTTCATACTACACTAGATTGCAACTTGGATAGTGGACTATGCCTTGAACTACAAGTTTCTACGCACTAGCTTCATACAAAGCCTAGACCGATACTAGGCTGCCGCGAGGCTTCCTCGCGGTTTGGAGCTTATACGTCATACTCCAGGACCTTTCATGAGTTTACTAGAGAGCACCCAACTCTCATAGATTGCGACGTTTAACAATCAGACTCATATAGGTGTGTTCTTCAAAAGATGTTCTGCAGGACAACATCTCTGCTAAAATAAGCCACTTAGAACACATTAAGATAATTATCAACCTGCCATGCAGATTAGGAGAGTATTGCATCTTACGGAGTGGTAAAATTGCTATAGGGATATACTCTCCTCCCAACCGACCAACAACTTGTCTCCCAGCTCTAATTCACGGGATCTCCGATCACATAGAGTGGGTTACCACCGTGGGCAGCTCATAGTGTGGGTCTCATACCCATCTCCCTCGATGCATTTTCTATCACATTTCGTGATAGTCCCTTTGTGAAGGGGTCTGCCAGGTTTCTAGACGTATGGATGTAATCCAACGCTATAACTCCGGTTTCTCATTTTCCTGACAGTTTTCAGTCTCCTTCACATGCCTTGATGACTTCATATTATCCTTAGAACTGTTTACTTTGACGATCACAGTTTGATTATCACAGTTCATAGAAATAGCGGGTATTGGTTTCTCAACCACAGTAAGTCCATCAAGAGCTCACGAAGCCACTCTCAACAGTGGTCGTGTCTAATGATGTGAGTTCTGCTTCCATAGTTGACCTCGTAATGATGGTCCTTGCAAGACTTCCAGGAAACAGCGCCACCTCCAAGTGTAAACAGATAACCACTTGTGGCCTTAGTCTCATCAGCATCAGATATCCAATTTGCATCACTATAACCCTCAAGTACCCTTGGATACCCGGATAGTGAATGCCATAACTCGCAGTGCCTTTTAAATAGCGCAAAACTCTCTCAAGAGCATGCCAATGAACATCTCCAGGTCTAGACACAAAACGGCTGAGTTAATTACAGCAAGGAGATGTCAGACCTCGTGGCGCTGGCTAGATACATAAGCGAGCCAATGATCTGCGAATATCGCAATTGATCTCTAGCAATTCTTTTATCTTACGAATTATCACACTAGGATCATAAGGCGTTGGAGAAGATTTGCAGTCGCTATACCCGAAGCGACTCAGGATCTTTTCCACATAGTGGGACTGAAGCAATGTAATCCCACCATCGTCATCCTTTAGCAGCTTGATGTTTAAGATCACATCAGCTACTCCCAAGTCCTTTATCTCAAAACAACGAGATAGGAACTCCTTGACCTCCTTAATCACAGTAAGGCTGGTCCCAAATATCAATATGTCATCGACATAGAGACAGAGAATAACCTCGCCCCCACCATGGCGATAGTATACACTTGTCAGCTTCGTTTACAAAGCCTTCAGCGGTTAAAGTTCTTTCAAACTTCTCATGCCACTGCTTAGGCGCTTGCTTAAGCCCATACAAAGACTTCAGTAACTTACACACCTTTCCTTCTTGACCATCTACTACAAATCCATCAGGCTGCTCCATATAAATTTCCTCTTCAAGCTCTCCATTTAGGAAAGCAGTTTTAACATCCATTTGATGAACGAGAAGACCATGTGAGGCAGCCAAGGATAGTAGCACTCGAATGGTGGTCAATCCGGCAACAAGTGAGTATGTGTCAAAGAAATCTTCACCTTCTTTCTGGGTATAACCCTTGGCCACAAGACGTGCCTTGTACTTTTCAATAGTACCATCGGGCCTAAGCTTTTTCTTGAACACCCACTTGCATCCTACAGTTTGCACCCATAAGGACGATCAACCTCCCAAGTTCCATTAGCTAAGATGGAATCCATATCGCTACGGACAGCTTCCTTCCAGTAGTCAGCATCCTGAGATGCATAGGCTTCCGAAATAGAAGTGGAGTATCATCCACGAGGTACACAATGAAATCGTGACCAAAGGACTTTGCAGTCCTCCGTCTCTTGCTCCTTTTGGGAGCTTCATTGTCATCCTCCACAGGATTATCAAAGTGTTCTATAGCCATGGTAGGTTCAGGAAATAGTTCCTGAGTAGATGAACTGGGCATCTCCTGAATTGATGAGCTAGATGTTTCCTTCATAGGAAAGATATCCTCAAAGAAAGTCGCATCATTCGACTCCATAATTGTACCAACATGCATGTCGGATACCTCAGATTTTACTATCAAAATCTGAGCCAATGCTATGAAATGCATATCCAAGAACACCCACGGTTTTGGTCCAAGCTTGCGCTTCTTGGGTATCCCATTTACTTTCGCCATACAGCCCAAGTTCGTAGGTAAGAGAGTTTCAACCTTTTCCTTTCCCATTCCTCAAACGGGCTAATGGTTTTGTTCTTTGTGGGGACACGGTTTAGGACATGACATGCGGTCAATATCGCCTCCCCCCACCATGCCTTGGATAGACCCGATGTATCTAACATGGCGTTAACCAAATCAGTTAGAGTACGGTTCTTCCTTTCGCCACCCCATTTGACTGAGGTGAGTAGGGAGGCGTCCTCTCATGGATAATACCATGTTCCGCACAAAAGAATCAAACTCGTTGGAAAAATACTCTCCACCACGATCAGACCTTAGCCGCTTGATCTTTCGATCAAGTTGGTTTTCTGCTTCGGCTTTAAAGATTTTAAAGTAATTAAGAGCTTCATCTTTAGATTTCAGGAGATACACATAACAATATCGAGTAGAGTCATCAATTAAAGTCATGAAGTATCTTTTCCCTCCTTTTGTCAATTCACCATTCATTTCACAAAGATCCGAATGTATAAGCTCCAGCGTGCCAAGTCTCTTGCCTCCGCAGTCTTGTGAGACTTACGTGGTTGCTTAGCTTGCACACATACTTGGCACTTGGATTTCTTGACAATAGCAAATTTCGGAATTATATTCATATTCGCTAGCCGCGTCATGCACCCAAAATTAATATGACAAAGTCGTGAATGCCAAATATCGGACTCACTATCATTGCAAACATGATTAACAATTTGGGTACATAAGTCTGACAAAGATAAGCGGAACAAGCCTCCGCATACATAACCCTTTCCAACAAATTGTCCACACTTGGAAATTACAACTTTATTGGACTCAAAAACCAACTTAAAACCATCTCAACATAAAAGCGATCCGCTAACGAGATTCTTATTAATGGAGGGAACGTGCTGCACATTCTTCAGCTGGATGGTCTTTCCGAAGTAAACTTCATCCACCGTACCAACACCACGAACACGTGAGCCGTTTCCATTAGCACGGAGAAGTCCTTGCGACCTGATAAGAAGAAAACATAGAGACATCGAACATACATGTGTATTGGCTCGGTGTCTATCCACCAATCGAGAATTACATACGAAAGAAAGAGGGGAAATACCGTACCCAACGTCCTTCATCTCAGGATCAACGCCAATAACAACATTTGCGGACTTGCCATTGTTCCCACGCCAATCATGGCGTTCTCGGCAATCAGGAGCCCAATGTCCAGGAGCACCACAAACATGGCAGTTCCCTTTCTTCTTATAAGGAGTCTTCCTTTTGAATTTGGTTGAGTTGGAGGCTTTGTTCTTCTCGTCAAACTTGCCTTTTCCATTGTTCTTATTCTTAGACTTGTGAGATTGGAAGATTTTCTTCGTACCACATTGGCACTAGAACCTCCCTCAAAACTACGAGCGCGTGTGTCCTTTGCTCTCGCCTTCTCTTCCACATGAAGCGAGCCAATGAGATCCGAAACGGAAAACTCTTGTCTCTTATGTTTCGGAAGGTAGCAAAGTTCCTCCACGAAGGAGGAAGCTTGGCAATAATGCCACCGGCCACAAACTTGTCCAGTGGTACACTTAAACCGCTCGAGTTCTTTGGCAAGTGACTGAATCTCATGAGCTGCTCAACCACGGAGCGCTCATCGGTCATCCTGTAGTCATAGTATTGCTCCATGACATACAGTTCAGTGCCAGCGTCCGAGACCCCAAATTTGGCCTCGTGCGCATCCCACGCATCTTTACCATGGTCGAAAGCCATGTACGGGTCAACAATGTTGTCCCCAAGAATGCTGAACAAGGCCGCCTTAAACATGGCGTCGACCTTCTCAAACTTTTCCTACTCCTCTGCAGATAGAGGCCCCTCAGGTCTAGCATCGTGGCGCTAAAACCCTAGGTTTGTAAACCATGGAACTGCTGTGCGCCACCTCTTGTAATGCATACCATCAAAGGAGGGAGGTCGAGTAGCGGCAGCAATGTTGCTTGAATTGATTCGCCTATAATCAGGTTTTTCGATTGTTGAATATATAAGCAAATATCCATATGAAATAATCCGTACGAGTAATTGATAAATCATGACTATGAAAACAATAAGTAAACTAGTAAGGTAGATGAACAGATCACATCTAAACAAGACAAACCGATCACATCTACCACAAACTAGAACAAGAAGCTCTAGAAACGACAAGATGACATACTTCAAAGCGTCGGAGGAGGAGGAGTGCGCGAGGGCGCGGAGGAGGAGGAGTGCGAGGGCTCTCTCTCTTCTCACTCACTTACTAGGACTAGAACATACCTTATATATCACTCCAACTCTCTAACTAGCAATGTGGGACTAAACTTTAGCCCACTAATGCTGCCACTGATTTATGATATGGGTCATGTGAGTTTCAGAATTTGATAATGGGCATGGAGCAAAGGCCAAATGCCCACAAATTCCAGCATACGCATTGGCCTGGCCAGCCAGCTGATGGCTGAAAGATGACAATGGGACCTGGAGAGGCTCAGAGGCACCGATTTCGAGTGGGGTCAACCGGTCGGAGTAATCAAGCTGGAGAGTGGAGCCAGCCCGTCAGGTGAAATGTCGATCACAATGATTCCGGCGAGGCGGGAGGACGGCCGAAACCGCATTGGAAAACGACGGGGAGCAGGGAGGGCCCGAGTGGTGGCAGGAACATGGAAATAGCACCGCACGTGGCTGCCTGCTCAGACTGACCGTCCTAGTACAATCGAGGCAGAGCTCCCGCACGAGAGGAAATGCCCTCCCAGTCAGCTACCGCCCTTTTTTTTTTAATTAACAAAGCTACTGCCCGTCGGATTGGAGGAACTCGGGTAACTTGACTCGCTCACATGGGAAAATACATCCATGTTCTTGGGTTCAAGCGCACCATACATCTAAAGAAAAGAAAAGGTAAAAAAAAAATCCGAATCCCTTTAGGAACCCTAGATGATCAAGTATTGTATTTGTATAAAAATATTTCGCGGTGAAAAGACAAAATCGAACAAACCCAATGTTCATGTAGTATTCACGCTACATTCGTCATAAATTTATTTATTTTTGCCTAGGACACCATGGAAATCATTTCAAGCCCATGAATTTTTATACAAGTACAATATTTAATCACCTCTAGTTTCTAGCAAAATTTGGATATTTTTTCAATATTTAGAATTACCACAAATTTTGGGTTTTAATGTGCCGAAAGTTCGCGTCCAAAACACATGCCCCTTTAAATTTTGCTAATCAACAACTTCTAAATTAATTATAACTATAATTTATAATCTACTTATAATATGTTTATACAATTCATGTAAATATACATATAAAATTGAAAGGATTAGCAAGACAAATGCAACGATACCATATATATTCTAAATCTTATAACTTTTTATACATTAGTGGTCAAAGTGGTACATTAAAGATAGTGCGAAAAAAACTTGCCTCGTATTTTGAGGCAGAGAGTGTATTAGTCCAGGAGTTAATAACACCACACACACATGAACTTATCCACGACGTGCAAACTTACATACAAACATGCAAAACCGTGGTAGATTGGCCCATTAACTTGTGATGTGAGTGCAAACTGGTCCAAATTGACCAAGCACTTAAATGTGATGTTGCTTATTTTGCGAAAAACATCCTAATATTCTTCTTTGGCAGCCTAACCTTTCCCTGTTCTCATTTTAATCTCGCCATATGAGATTACGCAATCGCCGCATCCTGGGCAATGCTATGCTCTGGAGTTGTCGGTGTGCGTCAAATCATGTATGTAGCTGTGCTGATGTGGGCCACAGCGAGGAGGAGGCGTGCAACATCTACTTGGAGCAAGGGTGCATCATCGAGGTGCAAGAGGGCACCAGATGTACGTCGTCGGTGTGCCCTTTCGCTGCCGCTGCATCTTCCCGCTCGTGGTGGCTAAGAGCAAGGATAAAGGGGTGGTGGTCGCCCACAAGGCGCCATCGGGTGAGTCAGAGTCTCAGTCGGTCTCTAGCTACAATCAAGGTCTGACGCGAATGATCGTTTGGTCAGGTTGACGGAGAGGCGCCTTTGTGAGCTTTTCGAGCGTGAGGAAATTATGGCTCGACAACGCTCACGTGTAGAGTGGCTTAAGGAGGGGGACAGGAACACGTCTTTCTTCCATGCACGTGCGACTGCTCGTCGTCGAACTAACAAGATCCGGTACCTTGTTCGCGAGGATGGGACCAAGTGTGAGAATCTTACAGAAAATAAAGACAGGGTCGAGCGGTACTATGGTGATCTTTTTACCTCTGAACCCTGTGATTCAGCTGCTATTCTCGATGCCATCCAGCCAAAGGTGACAGATGATATGAATTCTGATCTCATGGCTCCCTACTCGGATGAGGAGATCAAGTCAGCTCTTTTCCAAATGGGACCCACAAAGGCTCCCGGGCCAGATGGTTTCCCGGCTCTCTTCTATCAAACTCATTGGGAGATTCTGAAAAAAGATATATGTGCTGCGGTTAGGGGTTTTCTTTTGGGTGAAGATATTCCGGAGGGCTTTTGTGACTCTGTGATAGTTCTCATTCCCAAGGTTGCAAATCCAGATCATTTGAAGAACTTCAGACCCATAAGTTTGTGTAACGTGTTGTACAAAATTGCATCCAAAGTTCTTGCTAACCGCTTAAAGTTGATTCTGCCGGTAATTATCTCTGAACATCAAAGTGCTTTTGTTCCGGGCAGGTTAATCACAGACAATGCTCTTATAGCCTATGAGTGCCTACATACTATTCGCAAGCAACATGCTAAACGTCCTTATTTTGCGCTGAAGATAGATATGATGAAGGCGTATGATCGTGTGGAATGGGCATATCTACATGGTTGCTTGGTGAAGCTAGGGTTCTCTACGGACTGGATTAAAATTGTCATGAGGTGTGTGATCAATGTTCGTTATGCAGTCCGGATTAATGGAGAGCTTACATCACCAGTGGTTCCAACTAGAGGAATCCGACAAGGTGATCCTATCAGTCCTTACCTTTTTCTTCTCTGTACGGAAGGTTTATCAAGTCTGCTGTTTCAAAAGGAGTCGATGGGGGTTCTACAAGGAGTTCGTAATGGTCGTTTCGGCCCGCCTATTTCCCACCTCCTATTTGCAGATGATAGTATCTTTTTCGCACGGAGTGATGCTAAGAGTGTACAGGCGCTGAATGAGACTTTGTCTAGTTTCTGTCAAGGGTCGGGCCAGAAAATTAATCTAGACAAATCCTCTGTCTTTTTTGGACTCCGCTGCAATGATCAAGTGAAGGCTGATGTTATGAACCGGTTGAGAGTGCATAGTGAAGCTCTACAGGAGACCTATCTTGGCATGCCCACCGGTATTGGGCGATCTCCCACGGTTTCTTTTCGATCGCTGGTGGATCGAGCGTGGAAGCACATGAATGGTTGGTCGGATAGGCCTACTTCTAGGTCTGGTAAGGAGACGCTACTCAAAGCTATTATTCAAGCAATCCCAACATATATTATGAGTTGCTTCCAGATTCCAGTTTCTATCCTTGATGCTCTTCGCAAGGCCATGGTTGACTTTTGGTGGGGTTTTGAAGAGGGAAAGAAGAAGATGCATTGGCGAAGCTGGGAATGGCTCTCTACTCCTAAATCTCTTGGGGGTATGGGTTTTCGTGATTTGGTTCTTTTTAATCAAGCAATGCTTGGTCGTCAAGCTTGGAGATTGTTGACTGATCCATCCTCCTTGTGCGCCCGAGTCCTCAAGGGTCGTTATTTTCCAGACGGTGATGTGTGGGATGCAGTTCCTCCACGATCATCCTCATACACTTGGCGCAGCATCTGTTTTGGGATGAAATCAGTAAAGGAGGGGATCATTTGGACTGTTGGTAATGGACAGAAAATTAAGGTCCTCGCTGATCAGTGGATTCCGGGGATAAAGCCGCATTCGTTCCGGACTCTGACGCCGCTTCCAGAGGGCGCCACTGTGGATTGTTTGCTCGCGGATGGACACAGTGCATGGGATGCTGAGGTTGTGCGTTCCATTTTTGAAGAGGACGTGGCGAACGCTGTTCTGCAAATCCCGATCAGCGAACGAGGATGCAATGATTTTTTAACCTGGCCTCATACAAAATATGGCGATTATACGGTTTCTTCTGCGTATAATCTGGCACGAACTGAGAAGTTTTATCTTGACATAAGCCGAAATGGTGGTGGGACTAGCTCGACAACTGAAGCCGATAGTGTTCTGTGGAAGCGCTTGTGGGCTATCAGAGCACCTGGCAAAATGAAAGTTAATCTTTGGAGATTAGCTCATGACTGCTTGCCTACAGGTGTTCAGCTGTGCCGTCGTCACATCCCAGCATCTATTTGTTGCGTGTACTGCAACATGGAGGAGTCAGCTGTCCATGCTTTTCTCCGTTGTCAATTTGCCAGAGAGGTTTGGAGAGAAGTTAAACTAGCTTGTGGTTTGCATCTCCAGCGGAAAAACTTGACCAGTATCAAAACTTGGTTATTTGATTTCTTGGGAAGGACCACTGACAGGGAACGTATGTTCCTTACCGTCACTATCTGGCACCTGTGGACTACTCGGAACGATACTCTAAATGGCAAACCAGTAAGAGATCCACACAGTGTGGCCGAGCAAGTTAAGGCTTATGCCGAGATGATAGAGCTGCATCTTTTTAAACCTTACTCTTCTACTAGGCGTGAAACCACTTTATCTGGTGTTCGCTGGTCTCCGCCGCCTGAAGGTACGGTTTTTATTAACTGTGACGCAGCTTTATTCTCTTCTTCACGTCGGATGGGTTTAGGCGTTGTGATCCGGAACCACATAGGAGAATGTGTCACTGCTTGCAGTGAACTCCATGATGAGGTCACGACGCCGGAGTTAGCTGAAGCGCTGGCATTGCGCCGTGCGCTGTCCCTCGCCGGCGACGAAGGTTTTGGCAGAATAATGGTTGTCTCGGACTGTCTTTCTCTGATCCAGCGGGTGAACTCTTCCACCATGGATCGTAGCAGTGTTGGAGTTGTGGTGCAGGATATCAAAGCCCTCGCAAGCCACTTCGAAGTTTCGTCCTTCACTCATGTTTATCGTCAGTTTAATGAGTCGGCACACATTTTAGCTCGTTCTGCGGAACGATTTGTTTTTTCTGTTTTCAGAAACTTTGCTCCGGATTGCATCCGGCAGACTCTTTGTAATGATTTGTTATGATCAATAAAGTGCCGTTTTCCCTCAAAAAAAAAAAAAAGAAAAAAAAGAGTCTCAGTCGGTCAAGAGGTCATAAAAAAGGAGCTTTCTTAGCATAAAGCTACGACTTTTCAGCGTAAATTTTTGATTAGCTGCCACTTTACAATTTCGTACTAGAAAACATTTACCAACCTAATGCAACAGGTATTTTGCAATGTGCATAAAATAAAACAAAGTGCTCCGACGATCAGAGCTCCTGTTATTGGAAGCACACTCCGACTAGGCTACATTTTCATTTAGTAGAAAAAACCTGATCAGCCTCGGTGATAATTTTCATTTTGTATTGCACGCAAAACAGACCATGAGAAACAATAGTGTGATTCTTTAAATTACACAAAAAAGGAATCTGAAACATAATGCACCAAAATTTCGGTACTTAGGGCATCTCCAACCGGGCGACCCATCCCGCGCCCGCGCGTCCGGATGGGTCGAAACGGACAAAAACGCGGCCCAGCGCGCGGACCCATCCCTAAACGGATGGCCGCGGTCCGGACGACCCAAACCCGCCCAAATCTTGGACGAGTTTGCGTGGCCGCGGACGCGAAAGGCTGGTCGCCGCGCTCCTCCCCTTGTCCGCCGGCCCGCCTGTCCGCCTCCCAAAACACAAGGCCACCGCACACATCTCCCCACCCGCTCCGCCGCCACCCACGGACCGGCGATTTCGGGATCGCTCGGCCGACGCGCCATCGTCGTCGAGCCGCCGGCAAGCGGGCGAAGCATAGGTCGAGGTCCCGCGCTGCCGCCGCGTCGTAGCAGAGTCGGAGGACGCCGGCGCCGGCGTTGTTGTCCTCTCACCGTCGCGACACCTCCCGCCGTTCGCAGCTGCGCCGTTTCCGCCGGAGGTGAGCCCTCCTGCACCGTGTTTCCAGACCGCAAGTCGGCTGAGACGGCCATGGCTGCAGGTCCCTGAGAAGCATTTGGATCGCCTCCGCCTGCGAGGTGTTCGTTCAAATGCTCGAACTAATATGTGTCCCTTTTCAGATCATGGTGGACAGCGACGACGAGTACTTCTTCAAGAACTTCATCGACACGTCGTCGAAGAGGAGTCCGACGACGAATTTTTCACGGATGCTGCGGTGCTCATCCACGAGCACATTGTCTCGCAGATCCCCGTGTTCCGGGGTTCCTTGCCGGGGCGCGCGCCGCCTTGGACCGCAAAAGAGAACGCGGCCACGACCAGCTCTACAACGACTACTTCAAACCCAATCCATTGTTCGTGCCGCACTTGTTTCGCCGTCGTTGGATGAACAGCCACTGTTCCGCCGGATAATGGATGCCGTCATCTACGACGACTACTTCGTGCGAAAGTGGATGCACTTGGCAAGGTAGGCCTCTCTTCGTACCAAATGCACGGCGATTAGGATGCTCGCATATGGCGTTGCCGTGATTTCGATGAGTACACGCGCATGAGTGAGTCAACCGCCCTGGAATCGATGTACAGGTTCTGCAGAGCGGTGATCGGTTCGTTCGGAGAACGACCTCCGCAACCAAATGCAGAGGACACAATGCTCCGTTGTCGATCAACGCTCTGTGGGGTTTCGGGATGCTTGGCAAGATAGATCGCATGCATTGGGAGTGGAAGAACCGCCCCTTTGGTTGGCAGGGGCATACAAGCCGCCATTCTGAGGGTGCACATCATTCTTGAAGCTGTTGCTTCCATGACACATGGATTTGGCACTCATTCTTCGGAATGGCTGGCTCGCACAATGACATCAACAAAGCCGCAGCGCTCTCCGTGTTTGATAGGCTAGCGTACGGTCGGTCCCCGATGTGGATTTTGAGATCAATGGCCACCACTACACCAAGGGGTACTACCTTGCCGATGGTATCTATCCACCTTGGGCTACACTCGTGAAGACAATCCAAACCCCAACTCAGAGCAGGAGGCAAGGTTTGCCAAAGAGCAGGAGGCAGCCCGGAAAGATGTCGAGCGGGCGTTGGCATCCTCCAAGCTCGTTGGGCTATCGCGGACACCCTGCCAGAGCCTGGGATGTGCAAACTCTGTGGGAGGTGATGACCGCTTGTGTAATCATGCATAACATGATTGTTGAGGTAGAGCGGGATGATTCACTCTTTGATAATGACTGGAAGGCCAAGGAGAGTTGGTTACTCCTCAAGGTGGTCCGGCATCATTCCAGGACATTCTTCATGCGCACCATGAAATTCGAGATCTAGCTGTACACAACCAGCTTCAGTGATTTGGTCGAGCACATGTGGCAACATGTAGGCAACAATGCTGCAAACAACAATCATGAAGGAAATCCTGAAGCCTAGAGCATTTGTATCGTTTTTTCATTTTATTTGAATAATACTTTATCCTTGATTACATGGACTATGTAATGTGTAATACATTTTGAGCATTTGAACTATTTTATATATTTTTCTATAATTTATTTTGCGTTTTTCTAGTGAATTTACAAGAAAAACATACCATGGGCGCCGCGACCCAAATCTGGCGCGTTGGGCGCAGCGCGCGACCCAAACGGACGCGCGGACGCGGGGCACCGTCCGCGCGTCCGCTCGGGCACGCAAACGACCCAAAACGGACGGCCCAGCGCGTCCGTTTGGGTCGCCCGGTTGGAGATGCCAACATGCGACCCAAACGGACGTATTTGGATGTCCGATTTTGGTCGTTTGGGTCAGTCTCCGGACGCGCGGATAGTCCGGAACGTCCGTGACCCAAATTAGTCCCCAACGCTCCTGCGTAAACAACTGTTCCTCCTTCTTCCCTAGTAGTAGTACTACTTCAGAAATACAACGAGAAACAGGAACGAGCGAGCGTGACGCCGGGCACGCCCAGGACAGGCGGCCGTGGCAACGGAGGCGAGCAGTGGAGCTGGCCGTGGCCGACCTCAACCTCGCACGCCGCTGCCTCCAGCCGCGCCACGCCCAGGCCGCCGCTCCGCTTCTCCCCTCCCCTCCCCGCTCTGCTCCATCTCGAGCTCCGCCCCGGCAGTTTCCGCCCGCGTCGACCTCCGCCCCGGCGAGCTCCGCCCCGGCAGTTCCCGCCCGCGTCGACCTCCGCCCCGGCGAGCTCCGCCCCGGCAGTCCCCGCCCGCATCGGCCTCCGCCCTTGGGAGCTCTGCCCGCCCGCGTCGACGTCCGCCCCGGCGAGCTCTGCCCGCCCGCGTCAACCTCCGCCCGCCCGCGTCGACCTCCGGCGAGCGGGGCGGCGCGCGGCGAGGCACGGGACGGCGGCCAGCGGAGGCGGCCCGAGGCGCGGCCACCGGCGCTTGCGTCTTGGCGGGGCGCGGTGAGGCACGGGACGGCGGCCAGGGGCGGCGGCTCGAGGCGTGGCCAGCGGCGCTCGCGTCTTGGCGGGGCGCGGTGAGGCACAGGACGGCGGCCAGCGGCGGCGGCCCGAGGCGCGGACAGCGGCGGCGGCCCGAGGCGCGGACAGCGGCGGCGGCCCGAGGCGCGGCCAGCGGCGCTCGCGTCTTGGCGGGGAGCAACCGGCTCTGCAGCTGCGCTGGCAGCACGCCGGAGAAGAGAGATGGGTAGGTGGGGTAGGAGGGAGAGGCACTGCCAAGTGGGGTTGGGGCGGACACAACGGACTAGGACGGACGCGTCCGCGCGTCCGTCACCCCGCAAATCCGCAAATCGCTCCCAAATTTCGGCCGGCTTTGGGTCGTGGCGGACCGCGCGGGCCGTCCGTTTTGCATTTGGGTCCGCGCGTTGGGTCATGTTTTTACCCAAACGGACGCACACGGACGTTTTGCGTCCCCGCGTTGGAGATGCCCTTAGAGCATCCCCACTCGTTGGCGCTCCACGCCCAAATCCGGACGAAACAACCGGATTGGACGAAATTAAGTCGTGGGGAGTACCGTATTTCCACGTCCACCCGGAGTTCGGCGGATAGAGTTTAAGTTCAAACAAATCGCCGTCCCGCGCTACAAGCACGGCCAGTTGATCGGCAAAGGGAGCAAAAGGATCAGCCAGATCGGCGATCGGAGGGAAATTACACGGAGACAGCTCGTCGGCAGTCCCGGCCGGCACGGCGGTGTCCGACGGACCGCTTCCTCACACGCCGTGGCCGAACGGCTGCGGCGGCCGGCGAGGAAACAGGCGTGGACGTCGAAGCAGCCGCAGTCGACGAGGTAGATGGTGAGGTAGACCAGAGGAGCCGGTGGAGAAGACGAAGGACACGCCGGAGGGGCTCGGAGGATGTCGCTGCGGTGGCCCGGTACCGTTCCTCGTCTCCTCGTCCATCGTCCATGTCGCCGCCGCCCATCAGAACGCCAAGTCGTGTTCCTCTCTTCGCCGCTCGTCGTCTTCGCAGGCGATCCGGCGCCCTGGTTGGCGAGCAGCACCCCGCCACCCGCGTCGAACTTGTCGTGCCTTCCGTCGGTGTGCGACCAAGTCGGCCAAGCACTTGTCGATCGACGCGCATCTTGTCGGCGGGACGTCCGTCCGTTTGAGCTCTTTCAGCCTTCTTCCGCCGAGTTCAGGCGCCCTTCCGACGCGCAGCCGCCGGCGCGGGGTTGTACTGCTCGGTCTTGCTCTTCGAGAGGGTTGTGCGAGTTTCCTTCCACTTCTCGCAGTGCTCGAGGCGCGTAGACGTTGAGGAACTTGGAACTGCAGGCCGGTGTCGTCCGCGTACATGTCCAAAGCTCGGCGCAGCTGGGGAAAAAGAGCACGGCGAAACGGGTCAGCTAACGACGATGTGGTGATGCAGGGTCGACGGAACATACCTTTTGCTCCAAGTCATGGCCGCTGATCGGCCGTTTCTCGACCTCCTCCTGTATGCCGTGCCATTTGCTGCACGCCGTCCGCATGATCCCCCAATGGGTGGCCATTGCCTTCTCTCCCCGGTACACGTTCATGTTCGTCTTGTTGAAGTAGGGATCGACGAGCTTGCGCTCGTACGCCGCTTCACTCGAAGCCAATAGGTGTCGAACGACTGATTGGCACCGATTATGCCGTTCGTGGACACGGTCATCCAAGCTTCGGCGAGGCACTCCTCTTCCTTCGACGTCCATTTGATACGCGGTTCGGCGGCGAGTCCTTCTTCCTCTTCTTCTTCCCCTTCGACAAGTTGACGTCGGCTTGAGTTGTCTCTCCTTGTTCTTCGTCTTCTTGTTCTTCGACGGCTGGCTTCCGTCGGCAACATCCTCCACATGATCCTTGCGCGCCGCCACAGCTGCCGCCTCGCCTCCTCTGCGTGAAGAACCCCGGCCGCGGCGGCGGCCCATGAAGAACCCTGGCGCTGGCGCCATGGAGCCGGAGGTGATCATCTCGTGATCGCTCATCGTTCGGCGCCACCGTCGCACCGAACGGGCACCGAACGGGAGCGGCCCTCGTCATGACCGCGAGGTGCCTCGAACGCCGCCGCCGCCGCCGATGTCAAGCTCGGGGCGACGGCGTGAACCTGGACGGTTGCGAGGCGCCTCTTGGAACATGGCTCGTCGACGGCGAGTACATCGTAGGGAGAAGGACGACGGGAACTGCTTGCGCCTTGGCCGGGGAACATGGAGCCGCCGCCGCGAAGGCCATGCTCATCTTCCTCGCTTGCTCCTCCCGGGCCGCTGCCGCCTCTCTTGGCGGCGGCTTTTTCACCCTCTCCGCCCTGCAGCCTGTCTCGATCTCGCGCTGCTTTCGTCCGCCGCCCACCGTGCGTTCGTCATGCCGGCGCCGCTCCTTCCTCGCCCGGCTTCCTCGTCGTCCTTCGGCGCATTGTGGTGGACGAGAAGATGAGGAGGAGAGCGGTGGAGGAGAAGGCGCCGCCGGGAACTGGAACTGGAAGACGAGGGGGATGGAGAAATTCGGCGGGAGATTATGGATATGCAAGCAAATTGGAGGGAATGGAGGGAAAATCGACATTTGGTTTTCCTGTCGCCGACTACGCGGGTCCACACGGCAAGCGCAAAACGTTTCATCCGAGTCCCGAGCGCCTTGGGACCGGGACGGCGTGG
Organism: Lolium multiflorum; assembly: GCA_030979885.1. Taxonomy (NCBI): domain Eukaryota; kingdom Viridiplantae; phylum Streptophyta; class Magnoliopsida; order Poales; family Poaceae; genus Lolium; species Lolium multiflorum. Next base: position 28,115 of record JAUUTY010000503.1, read on the forward strand.
CTCGCCGGATGGATGAAGGGCCAAATCCGGACAAAACGAGGGGCGCTACTGGGCCGATTTTCGCCGTCCGGATGTAAAAAATGTTCGCCGCCCTCGTCGGGGGGGCGAGTGGAGATGCTCTTATCACGAGGCCGCTGGCCGGGCATTGTGCATGCTGAGGTGTGAAGATAGCGAACATCTGCAGCATCAATCGAACGGGACGGGAAGATTCGTCCCTTCGCCTGCTCTGCCCCTGACATGGAGGCGCTAAAAGCGAGGAGGCCCATGCCATCGACCTATCGCGCTGTTCACGTACGCTGCTCTCGGTACACTTCCACGGATACGAAAATCGGTTCAAGATTTCTAAGAGCATCTCCACTCCGGTACGCCGGTATAGCATTCTCCATTTAGGGAGCTGCTCCCACACCGATGCCCCCAAACAGATGGTTCTGATAGATAATTTAAATTTGAAATCTCAAACACAACCATAAAAATTTGAATAAGTCCACGAATATGAAGTTTGGGTCAACACACGGCCACCAAATATGAATAGGTTTTGGAATAAGAAGTTTGGGCCAACGCACGGCCACCGAATGGCCGTTTCCGGCGGAAAAAAAGGGCTTCCAAGCAAGATGATCACATGATCAAATGAAGGAGGTCACGGGCGGCGCAACCTCGACGACTTCCTCATTGGTGGCCGGCGGCAGCTCCATCGCTGCAACAGGATCCACGGTTGCCGGGGGAGGCATGAACGTCGACGGTGCCTGGGGAGACATGAACTGGGACGGTGTTGGGGGAGACATGAAAGGGACGGTGCCGGGGTAGACATGAACGTGGACAATGCCGGGGGAGACGCCACGCAGCTCGCGCCGCCATCACCTCTTGGCCGATGCGCTCGCGGTACATCCCGTGCCACGCCCGCGCCAAGGGGTCCATCTTCCATGTAGCCATCAAGATCTTCGATTCTTGAGACATTTTGGCCAACGATAGCCGTGTCGCTTCGTTGGTGGCCTTCATGACAGCGGCGTGAGCTTCCATCTTCGCCACCTCCACCCTCTCCCTCTCCAACTTGATCTTGGTGTCTTGCTTGTCGAGGATGGCCTTCCACACGACGGCGGCTCTATCGGCAGCTTCCTTGTTCTCCACCGAGAAGGAGGTGATCATCTTCTCGATGGAGGCGTCCATGGCTGCCAATACCGGCGCCGCATTCCTGTCGGCCTTGGCCTTCTTGTTGCCAATGGGGCACCGGTGGAGGCGCCGGCTGGATCGACCGGCCCATCTTCCCCGTCCTTCAAGAGAGTGGAGAGGAGGTCGTCCCATTTCTTGCAACCTTGGAGCTTGTTGTAGCAATGCATAAACGGGAAGTCTTTGTCCTCGTTTTGGTGCTTGTACATCTCGAGGGCTTGGAGCATCTAACAATATATGATGCAAAACAATGAAAAACAAGTTTGATCATCAATTCATATGCAACAACATTGATCAACAATTCATATGCAACAACATTGATCATCAATTCATATGCAAATAAGATAGGCGTAGATCATACCCAATCCACCATCGTCTTGCCGCTCTCCTTCCGTGCCTTGATTTTCTCATAGTAGCCATGGAACTTGCTACACGCCGCCTTGATCAAGTTCCAACGGTGAGAGAGGTCGCCCTCGTTCCGGTTCATCTCTATGGTGGCGTAATCACCATAGTTATTCTTCTCGTTGAAACAATCGAGGATGTGCTTGTAGTACTTGCCCCCGGTTTGGTTTGCGCCGGTGATGGGCCAAAAACTCACTTGCTTCCACGCCTCGATGAGGCATTCATCCTCCAAGGACCTCCACCTCGGACAACGAGTGCCGGCGGACGGCTGCGCGTCCTCCTCTCGCCGGCGCCGTCTCGCGTCGCCTCCTCCCGGACTTCCTCCTCACCTTCGTCGTCCTCTTCTTCGTAGTCGTCGACCGGGGGTTCGTAGGCATGGCCGCGTATGATGTCGTTCAGATCTCCTCTCGCCGACAATCTACGCATAAAGTTACAAACTTTCAGTCGTCGCCGGTGTCTACGATGCACATAACACATAGAAAGAAAGGAAATGCACCTCGTCCTGCCCCATGGACACGCAGGACGTGCTGCCGAACACCTGCTGGGTGCGCCTGCCGTCGTTGGGGAAGAGGTCGCGGGAAGGCCGCGTCGTCCGTCACGTGGTCCTGGGTGCGGCGCAGATCGGGAATCGTTCAGTCGGGGAAGCGGAAGCGCGCCGCTCCCGAGCCGTTGAATCCGGCGAGAACGGCCGTTGTTGTCGACGGTCATGTCGCTATCCCCGAACTCGGGAGTAGCGGGACGTCCGTCCATCTGCGACAGCCGCATCTGCGAGATCGACGACGCGTTCACGGTGTACCCCGCGCAGAACCCGCCGACGACGAGAGGTCGAGATGCTGTTCGTGCCGCCGCCTGCCCGCACGCTTCGCGAGGGCCACCGCTTTCGCGCTTCGAGGGCGGCGATGCGGCGCTCCTGCGGTCGGCTGTGATGAAGGCGCGGCGTTCCATCTCCGTCTCCCGTCCCCTCCTGCGACATGGTCGCCGGCTTCTTCGCGGCGGTGGCGTCTTCGGCGGCGCTTCGCTTTCACCGGAGCCTTCTCTTCGGTGCCATGGCGCGGCGGAGAGGGTTTTTCGGGTTGGAGGCTGGATGGGAGATGGAACGGCTGGCGGGAGAAATGAGCGGCGGAGGGGACGGGGTTTTGGGAGAGAAAATGTATATTTTATTGTTCTGTGGCTGATAGGCGGCCCCACGCCCAAAATTTTCAGCCTCGAGGCGCCGGCGCGCCCGATTCGAGCCCTTTGCGAAAGGGCCGCACAGGGTTGTCGGCGCTTCTATTGGGCTCCAAAATCGCCGGCGCTGTTTGCGCCCGGAGCCTATTTTCGCTCCCCCCAAACCTATCAGGGACGCTCTAATTACCTGCCGTTTTGGAACGGTCGCTATAGTGACCGGAGCCTGCTCGCCAACCACGCAGCGGCCAACTTCAACACCAGGAAATATTTCGTCACGGGCAAGATGAACTTTCAGCCAAAAATTTGCGAGACCGCGGAGTGCGTCTCAGACATGACTAGGTGTGCTCCGCGTTTTTATATATTTCCGAACAAACTTCACGTATTTGTATCAAAAATTGGAACAGCTCAAACTTCTTAGAATCATAGAGGTGAGATGGACAGGGAAGCACACCTCCTTACCGATGCTGTCAGTGTGGCATAGTGGCTACGTACCATTGCAGGAGAGTCGAATCTAAAATCTTTTGGGTCACTTGATTTCCTGATGGCGACACCATAATTAAGTAGTACTGTACTATATGCGAAAAGAATCCCCTCCCCTTTCTAACAAAAGTCGCTGGCAGAGGCACGTCCTATCTATGTAGCGGTCTAGCTACATTTCGATTACTATATGGCGACGCTAAATCTATGACGCTAGTATGATTAGAGGTTGGCGGCACGCTAACATAATCTGCATTTGGATAAGTCGTGGGCTAGCCCAGTTAAACAAGATTAGTAGCGGTAGGCAGAATCCTGCCTAATCCCAGCTCTGCCTAAACAAGCAGTTTCAGTCGCGACTTGGGAACCAGGAATCCAATCACACGATGCTCGACTCCGCACCTTGTTGTGCTTTCCGGCCGAACCCCCATGCACCTCGGCAGGGCCAAAAGTAGCTTTCCGCAGATAGGCGCTTCAGTTCATTCGCAAGTGTTCAGGCTTTTTATTCCTCCTGCCTACCCTTTTGCCTGTACCTTACTCTCTGCAGCTCGATATATAAACTGACAAGTGACAACCGGGTAGGAACAGGTGCAGTACATGCGGTGTGCTGGGAATTGAAATGTTCATGGCGCGATCCGTAGGGCACGCACTGTGTGCGTCCTCCTTTCCAAGCAGGGGCAGGGCCTAGGCCGTCTACTAGGCGTTCAGTGCAACCTGGTCCTCTCTGCTTGCATCAGTGTGCTTCTAATGTACTACGTCCCACACTCCGGCTTCTCTCCTCGAATATATGAGTACTGTTTCAATATTACAAAATATCTATGATTATGAGTACTTTCCATTAAAAATAACCTACGAGTACTGTTTTGAAGAATTTACATTTTTTTGGACAGCCAATAATCTTCCACTAGAGCTATTGTGCAAAGGTTAGACTTTAAAAAAAAAATATAGATGGTATTTTGTGTGGGTACATTAGAAACTTTACTAAACAAGAAGGGTTACAGAGCTTGATTTGGCATCGCTTTCCCTCATGGAAAGTACTCAACAAAGTTACATCATGGATTACAGATGCCATAATCAATCTCGGTGTATCAGCATAGTAGCTAATTACAGAATTTGATTTAGCATCGCTTTCCCTCATTTCTTGAGGGGTGATGTCATGTGGGGCCAAGCCTACAGCCGTCACAAGGGCAAGGGCCCTGCGGCCCCTTAGAGTCCTCCTAGTTTAAGTTATAGTAGAGTTTGGGTATAATTGGAAAGGTTTAGTTTCGAAGAAGGTTACCCTGCCAATTACCTAAACTAGAGTTAGACTTAAATGCAAATTCTATAATTGGCTATTAATTATATAAAGCCATCCCTATGCGTTTTAATGAACAAGTAGAATTAATCCAATCTCTCACCTCTTGCTCCTGCGCCTAGGCGCCTATCCTCATCTCCTTCTCCAACCATAGGCCGACGGGATTATCGCCCTAAGCCACCCACCGATCACAACTACAACCTACGATCCAATCCTCCCCCAACCCGTGACAACTTGGTATCAGATTCATCTTCGATCCCGGCGGCTGCCATGGAGCCTTCGCCGCCACTTCCGCAAACCCTAGCCGAGATCATCGCCAAACAGCAGGAGGATCACCAATCTGTGCTCGCCACCCTCACCAGCCTCGCCGATGAAAATCACCAAGCAAGGGCTGAACGTGCGGATGACCGCGCCACCCTCAAGTCCATCGCCGAGACGCTCCAAAAGTTTCAGGGCGATATCGCGGATACAGTTCAGCAGCAACGTGCCCACAATCTCGCTCTCCTTCGCCTTGAAGGGAAGGGCGCGCCCCAACTTGGCGGCCTAGGGCTCATGCAGGCGCCAACGTCTACGGCCAGGGTTGGTGTACCGCCGGCCATGGCGGACGCATCTGATCGCACCCCCCGCCTCTACAAAATCGACTTTCCCCTCTTTGATGGGGCGAGCGACCCACGACCATGGTTGACGCGCTGCAACCTCTTCTTCCTCGGTCAGTGAACGCAGGAATCCGATAAGACCTGGTTGGCTTCGTACCACCTCGCCGACGTCGCAGCCTTATGGTACGGCCACCTCGAGGCAAAACTGGGTGAGCGACCGTCTTGGGGCGAGTTTCAGACCCTAATCTCCAACCACTTCGGACCACCGACGCGCGCCAACCCCTTCGGTGAGCTGATCTCGACACGCCGTACTGGCACTGTCGCGGATTACTCCAAGCGCTTCCTCGAAAATCTCTCACGGATCCAGCCAATCGCTGACGCCGAGGAGCGGGATATATTCACCAATAATTTGGGGGAGCCCATGAAGACGCAGGTGGAGATGCTGAAACCTGCTACGCTCGACGCCGCAATGGACTTGGCCATATCCTTCGAGCACCTGAACATTGTTACTGGAGCCGCCACAACTGCGACTCGACCAATCCGCCCGTCCAGGACCGCAGCCAGCCCCACTCCAGCAGCCCAAGAATCAGCCGGGTCAGCACCAGCACTCGTTTTCAAAAAGCTCACCCCTGCTGAGATGGACGACCGCCGTGCCAAGGGCCTGTGTTTCAATTGTGACGAGAAGTTTGTGCGGGGACATCGCTGCAAACGGCTGTTCTACATACAGTCCGCTGACGACGAGGAGGAGCCCTTAGCAGACGCACATGAGGAGGCCAAAATTTCACTTCTCGCTGTCACTGGAATTCCCACCAGCGATACCATGCAGGTCGCTATACGTACCGGGGATCGTGACCTGGTTGCCCTGCTGGATTCTGGTAGTACGCATAACTTCATTCACGAGGAGTTGGCCACTGTTGTGGGGTTGCCCTTCTCCTCTGATCGCCGCCTTGGAGTCACAGTTGCTAATGGGGACCGGGTTACTTGCCGTGGACTACTCAAGCAGGCAGCGATCACAATTGACACGGAGAATTTTTTGGTCGACTTACACGCCATTCCATTGGGCGGGTTTGACGTTGTGCTTGGTACACGTTTTCTCAAGACGCTCGGACCCATTGTGTGGGATTTCACCACTTAGTGGATGTCGTTTTGGCACACGGACCATCGGGTGGAGTGGACAGGTCTTGGTTCTTCAGGCCGGCCTGCACACCTACATGTCTGCGAGGGCAGAGCTCTTCTCGACAGCCTCCTAGCCGCGTTCTCGGACGTCTTCGCCGAGCCCCAGGGTCTACCGCCGCCACGCGCTCATGACCATCATATTCACCTTATTCCTGGGACGCAGCCCGTCGCCATCCGGCCCTACCGCTACCCGGCTATTCAGAAGGATGAACTAGAACGTCAATGTGCAGAGATGCTTGCTCGGGGCCTTATCCGCCACAGCTCGTCGGCGTTCTCGTCACCTGTGCTCCTGGTCCGCAAGCATGATGGTACATGGCGTTTTTGTATCGATTTTCGTGGTCTCAACATGGTCACCATCAAGGACAAGTTCCCTATTCCAGTTGTGGATGAGCTGCTAGACGAGCTGAAAGGCGCCCGATTTTTCACGAAGCTGGACCTACGATCAGGCTACCATCAAGTTCGAATGGCCCCGGAAGACATCCACAAAACGGCGTTCCGCACTCATGAGGGCCTTTTCGAGTTTGTGGTGATGGCATTTGGGTTAACCAATGCGCCCGCGACCTTCCAAGCACTGATGAACGATGTACTTGGACCTTTCCTTCGTCGATTTGTTCTGGTTTTCTTTGACGACATTTTGATATACAGCTCCTCGTGGTCGGACCACCTTCGCCATGTCAAGCTCGTCTTGGAGGCTATGCGCACACATCAGTTGTATCTCAAGCGCTCCAAGTGCTCTTTTGGGGAGGAATCTATGGCCTATCTAGGACACATCATCTCTGCGGAAGGAGTGGCCATGGACAGCGTTAAGGTCCTCGCCGTGGTCGACTGGCCGGCACCCCGTACAGTTCGAGCTGTGAGGGGATTCTTGGGTTTGGTGGGATACTACCGCAAGTTCATTAAGGGGTTTGGCACCATTGCGGCGCCCCTCACCGCACTACTGAAGAAGGATGGATTTCTCTGGACTGACCAGGCGGCGACCGCATTTGAGGCCCTTAAGGTTGCACTCACTACTGCACCGGTTCTTCAGTTGCCTGATTTTACAGCTCCGTTTATTGTGGAATGTGATGCCTCTGGATCTGGTTTTGGTGCCGTGATGCATCAGGGAGAAGGGCCAATTGCCTACTTCAGCAAACCCATCGCTCCACGACATGTTTCTCTAGCTGCATATGAGAGGGAACTCATAGGGCTTGTTCAAGCCGTGCGTCATTGGCGCCCTTATCTCTAGGGTCGTGCTTTCATTGTCAAAACTGATCATTATAGCCTCAAATTTTTGCTGGACCAGCGCCTGACCACAATTCCACAGCATCATTGGGTTGGCAAGCTTTTGGGCTTTGACTTTACAGTAGAGTATAAACCAGGACGACAGAACATTGTCGCCGACGCTCTTTCCCGCCGTGAGGTTGCTACCGGCCATACATGCGCTATCACAGGGACTTCTTTTGATTTCTTTGAGGCTCTCCGTCAGGCCGCGCACACAGACCCGACATTGGTCGCCTTTCGGGAACAGCTTGAGTCAGGCGAGTTGGGACAGCCTTGGGCATTGGTCGACGGCATTGTTACGTTCCAGCAACGGGCCTATGTGCCTCCCTCGTCGCCGCTTGTCGGGGAGGTCTTGGCGGCAGCTCACGATGATGCTCATGAAGGTATCCAGAAGTCTTTGCATCGCCTACACCGGGATTTTCATTTGCCACAAGCACGGTCCGCCCTGCAGCAGTATATTCGTGCTTGTACAGTTTGTCAACGCAATAAGACAGAGCAGCTTCATCCCGCTGGACTCTTACAGCCACTGACAGTACCATCTCGTGTCTGGGAAGACATCTCCATGCATTTTATTGAGGCATTACCTAAGGTGGGCGGTAAGAGTGTCATCCTTACAGTGGTGGATCGTTTCTCCAAGTATGCCCATTTTATTCCTTTGGCACATCCATATACTGCTGAGACGGTTGCTAAGGAGTTTTTCTCCCATATTGTTCGTCTTCACGGTTTTCCTACATCCATTGTTTCGGATAGAGATGTGGTATTCACTTCGGGATTTTGGAAAGCTTTATTTGCGGCTGCGGGTACACGCTTACACATGAGTTCCGCATTCCATCCACAGTCGGATGGCCAGTCTGAGGCAGTGAATAAGGTCATCACTATGTACCTTAGATGCATTACTGGGGATAGGCCTCGCCAGTGGCTTCAATGGTTACCATGGGCTGAGTACTGCTACAACACTTCCTATCACTCGGCGCTGAAGGACACACCTTTTAGGATTGTGTATGGCCGTGACCCTCCGTCTCTTCGTGATTATACTCCAGGCGAGATTCGTAATCAGGCGGTGGAGCGACAAATTCTGGACCGCGACCAGTTCTTGCTAGATGTCCGTGACCGTCTCCTTCAAGCAGCTCAGCAGTACAAACACTTTTATGATGTCAAGCATAGGGCTATTTCCTTTGATGTGGGCGAGTGGGTTTGGCTTCGTCTGCAGCACCGGCCAGCGGCGTTCTTGGGAGCGGGAGCAAAAGGCAAATTGGCACCCAAGTATTTTGGGCCTTTCAAGATCCTCGCTCAGATTGATTAGGTGGCATATCATCTGGAGTTACCGCCTCGTGCCCGCATTCATAACGTGTTTCATGTTGGGGTCCTCAAGAAGTACCATGGTCCGCCTCCGACAGGTCCTCCACAGCTTCCTCCGCTATTTCAGGGACGCGTTCATCCGACTCCAGTACAAGCATTGCGTGCGCGGATTGCTCGTGGAGTCCAGCAGGTGCTCATTCAATGGGAAGGCCAGCCTGCGTCTGCAGCGTCTTGGGAGGATGTCACCGCATTTAGGGAGCGCTATTCAGACTTCCAGCTTGAGGACAAGCTGTTTCAGAATGGAGGGGGAGATGTCATGTGGGGCCAAGCCTACAGCCGTCGCAAGGGCAAGGGCCCTGCGGCCCCTTAGAGTCCTCCTAGTTTAAGTTAGTAGAGTTTGGGTATAACTGGAAAGGTTTAGTCCCGAAGAAGGTTACCCTGCCAATTAGCTAAACTAGAGTTAGACTTAGATGCAAATTCTGTAATTGGCTATTATATAAAATCATCCCTATGCGTTTTAATGAACAAGCAGAATTAATCCAATCTCTCACCTCTTGCTCCTGCGCCTAGGCGCCTATCCTCATCTCCTTCTCCAACCATAGGCCGACGGGATTATCGCCCTAAGCCACCCACCGATCGCAACTACAACCTACGATCCAATCCTCCTCCAACCCGTGACAGGTGAAAACTCTAGTAACGAAAAGAAAGAGGAGATCAGTAAATGTCAACGGGATGAGACCAGTTTAACGTCAAAGATTCCGAGACTCCGAGAGTGGACCCCCGGATCCAATTAATTTTTCCGTTGAGAAAAAACAGGGGTCCAAACTAACTACACTTCACGAACAACTACCGAGCGTCTACAGCCTGGTCCTTCGCGCTACGCGAGCCCAAAAGTTTGAGATCGTCATGTGATGTGATCCATCGTGAGAAAAACCGTGGAGCCCCGCTCGATCAGATCTATGGATCCAGCCTACGCACGCATGGAATCCTAGACAAATCACTCGAACCGTGGTCCTTCGTGCCACTCTGGAGTTTGGAGGATCACATTTCTAAACTACTTCCTCCATCTTATCAAAATGTCTGAGATTTATTAAAATTTAAATATATATAGATACTAGTACTATTTAGTGTTTAGATACATTCGAGTTTAGATAAATTTTACATAACTTTCGTGAGACGCAGAACGTAGTTGGAACTAAAACCAGATATTACTACTACCTCCTATTGCTGACCTATGCATGTATGTATGGTAGCTAGTGCCGACGGCAATTAGAGCAATTTCAATAGTGTAGCCAGCTCCTGGCTATAAGCCAAGTGTCATGTCATCTATAGTTAACTTAGAGCTAACATATACAATAGTGAGCTTTAAAAATGTAGTACTTTATCAATATATGATCCATATTTCACTCTCATAAAGTGCCTAGGAGCACGTGTTAGAGCTGGCTCTTGCATAAGAGCCCACTCTCATTCTCTCTCCTCCAAATAAGCAATAATATACTATTTTAATCCTTACAGCCAGCTGACTTAGGACTTATTTTACTTGCTCTTAAAGCCAATAGGAGAGAATGCCTCTGATCAATTTTTCTTTTTGAAGAAACTCTGATCAATAAAAATGGTAGATTTTTTTTTCGATAAAAGGAATATGAATCAGAGGAAATAGTAAGTTTTCTTGACCTTTTCCAGCTATAACCATCCCTCAAACTTGTTCTTTATTTCCCCAAATGAAAAGGAGGTTCATCTCTGCAAGATTACTGGTACTTCCGCCATCCATGAAAGGATGTCAAAGATTTATCAAAATTTAAATATATTTATACAGTAAATAATATATAGATACATTAAAATTTGAATAACCGGTACAATTTTTTTTTGAAGGAAAACGGTACAATTTATGCACACACTAGTAGTACAAGAAACTGAAGATAATTTGCCGTCCGTGAACATAGCCATCACCGTGCATTCATTGGTTGCGCGGACCGGAAAGAAGCATCTGCCCGAGCCGTGCAGTTAGTAATGTCAAGCTGTCGGTACAACCGTACATGCCATTATGATGGGAGAGATCCAATGATTCAGGTCTTGCACGGCCATCTGTTTAATGTGAACAACAGACACGCAGCGACAGCAAATGCACTAGCAGTCAAACACGCGACCTGATTAGGTGTCGAGGGTATGTTTGGGTGCCGGCCAAAATTTACCATAGTACCACGGTCGTTTCGGGAGCAAACTGCAGTTTTTACCGGTTTCACTGAAAGTTTAAAAATCACCAGTTTTACAAAAATAAAAACCCGCAGTTTCCGCCACCTGTACAACTAATCAGTGACACATTCCATCAATTTTATATTTTTTTCGTGGCCTCCACACCTCTACATCTAAGTTACACATTCCATCAGTTATGATTTTTAACTGCTGCACTAGCTGTAATAGATCTATTTTATATATGGAACATCAATCTTTACTTTAAAATGTTTTCTCTCTACCACACAAACAAACCGTATGTTTTTTTGGGGTTGTGATGAACATATTTTTCATCCAATAATTATGTAATGTGCCAAGTAAAGTATATCTGATGAGCATTAAGTGGAATGATAGACCTAGAAGTGGTGAAAGCTGCAAAAAAGTTTATTGCACCGGTGATCCTTGCAAAAGGTTACCTGAATCTGGTGCACCCTCTTTTTGGGAGTGAAATTTCGGATGACTGACAAACATGGGAAACTGCTCAGCAGCTCTCTCACCTGAATCTGTACAGCAGCTCATGGAAAAATGCTCCGGAAGAGATTTTCTTAATATACTACGCTGGCAACAGTTCGGTGCACAGGTGTTGGACCAAGAAGATACGGGAGTGCTATTCCAGAATAACTTTCTTTTGATTTTTTTTCAAAGGGAAACTTTCTTTTGAAAATGGAGGTCCAAAACAACTTTTTTTCGAGGGTACGCCAATGGCGTACCAGATCTTTATAGAAGGAGAGCAAAAGATATACAAGAAGCCAGGACAACGTTGCAAACAACATGCCCGGCCAACTCCAACGCACCCACTAGCCTACTCTCGCGTCGTCCTGGGACTCCCTCCTACTCTGGCAGCTCTCCAGGAACTAAACTCCTCCTTAATCCTGCCGACTAACTGTTGGACAGACCTAAACTAAAGCTGCCTTTGCCATTCGGTGCGAGACGGATTATGATCAACCACCTTTTGCCTATTTCTCATTTTTGTCTATTATTATGGGGCTAATTTTGTAAAGCAGATTATGAAATAAGTACATCACGGTTCAACAAGCGCAAACTGAGCCTAAGGGCGGTAACTCCATTGAAGTTTCGAGCAAGTAAGACTAATGTGACTTAAAAAAAATGAGATTTACATAATTTACACAAATCCTTCATGGTCCATGCTTCATTCTTCCTTGATCAAATTACTTGGCTCACTCAGAACATACTTCGGTAGTTCGTATTTGGCACCTGCAGCAGAGTTTGGAGGCATTGGTTTGGTTCTGAAAGCATAGATGTAGAGAAGATACGCGAGATACAAGAGAGATGCTTTTACCTCTTTCATCGTAGCAAAGTGTCATGTCAGAATTTGTGACAATGATGCCAGCACTGTCCACTATGGTCTGTGCAAGAGATAATTCAGCGTCTGCAGCGGCTCGAAGTGCATCCCAAATCTCTGATGGAAACAGATGGCAGTTTGTTATGCAAAGCTAGTGTTTCTTCAACTATTTGGTTGTAAACAAATTGTGTTAGGGGTGTGCTATCATAAGAAAACAAACGTGTGTTTCATGAATACGCTAAGGCAACAGTTCAAGATTCCTAAGACCAACCCTTCGCTGAACCAAAAAATAGCGCATCGCTCATAAATATATGTCATCCTAGAAAGTGTGCAGTCAAGCTTGTGTAACTTTGAGTATTGAAATATTAAAACTATTCACATTAAAAGGTGATAATTAAATTTTAAGTTTGAAATGAAAAATACTTCCATACCATACTATTTTCCATATTTTGTAAATAATGGTCGAAGGTGTTTGTTACGGACAGTGAGAGTCTAAAATATGCTAATTGGTACGTATTTTTTTAACGAAATTATGTGGTCGTCACAATGACAAACCAGCGGAATGTCAATAGTATGGGGAGATATTTGTATCAATAAAATCAATGATACGGGCCAGCTTCTGTTCCGCAATCCCTTCATAGTTCATACTAAAGAATGTGTTTTGCTCCTGAAGGACTAGAAGGGGCCTCGACATATATACAATAGCAACAGCGGACTAAACTTCCAAAACAGCAAAATAAACACCATAAGTGTACATGTGCTTCAAAAGTTTAATGTAACAAACTGCCTAGCTGTGCTTCTTCTGAAGAAAAGGGTACTGGTCTAGCAAGCAGTATAAATCAACTGCAGATAAATGTTCACAGTACAACAATGGAAGTTGTATAGTACCTTTCTGTCCACCGTAGTGAGGAGTAGTGTCCCAGAATTCCTCGCGCATCTGTTTGAGTTCTGCTGGTGTTATTGCCTGAGTGTGCTTCCAAGGCTTTGGCTTTTTCAGCTTCTTACTATTATCTGAAATCAACAGAATGTGTTAAGCGTCAGTAACTGAATATATCCAAATGCAGTAACAGGATATAACAGTAAATAAGCAGTTCATTGATCTTAGAACTGAGGCAGGCTGCACATTGTATTAAGCACCGCAGAATTACACAAATTAACAAAAGCCCATAATTCAGCTTCCAAGAAATGCCAGCAGTTCTTTTCAACAAACCTGCTGCTCTATAAGCCTGTTTTATTAATGAGTTAAGGCTATTCATGTGTTGAACCGGGCAACATAAATGTCATATTCATCACCTTAACACATAACAAGTTTATAGCTTGTTGAACATTTTGAATTTGTGTAACTAATACTAAGGATGTGACCAGGATCAGGCAAAAAGATTAAATCATGCCATTTTTCACAACTATTAGAGAAGTCGTGTTAAGTGAGTTCAGTATTCCCCGCAAAAAAAAGTGAGTTCAGTATTAGGAGAGAAAAAGAAGTACTCAGGAAAGAGAGGTCTCATGACGAAAAACGTATTGAAATGATGGTTTATTCTTATTGAGGAGGAAAGAAGTTTCTTATTTGGGTTCAGTAGTAGAAAAAGAAGTACTCAGGAAAAAGAAGTACTCATGTTAAATCCATTTTGCTTAGTCAAAAGCTCAGAGCTGATATTTCCTACTACTGAACCCCAATAAGAAACTTCTTTCCTCCTCAATAAGAATAAACCATCATTTCAATACGTCTTTCGTCATGTCACATCTTTGTCCCAAGGAAGAATAAACCGTCAGTCCGATCGATTTCCTTGATACTCGTATCTTTTCTTCACACTATAGCTTTCATGTTACAGTACAGATAAGAATTTTATCATTCCTTAATTGCCTTTTCATAGTACACATATCCTCTTTTCACAAAAATTTGTATCACCGATATGTTGATCGTGGTGATACTAACAACACTCTTTGTTTCAAGAATTATTTGATTTTTGCAAGCTACCAATATAAGCAGAATGATCAGATATCATTGTACAGTATTCCCTAAGGAGATGTAACCACCCTCTCTGCTTCCCCCAGCAGCTGAATTATTGCAGCATGACCCATCATCAATCCCTTCTCAGATGGAACCAAATTGGCCGAGATCTCAACTCACTACTAAGAAAACATAGCACAATCGAGAAAGGCAGGGTAAGAAGAAGAGACCATCAGATGTAGGGGTGGATCCGGCGCAGCCCATGGCGACGGCCGATCAGACGATCATCGGCGGCCTCACTTGGAGAAGCTTCTGCGAGCGGAGGTGGCCCTCTCGTCTGGACGGCAGGGGCGATGCGGGAGAGGGCGGTGGACTGAAAACCGAAAGCGGAGAAGGAGGAGTGGGGGATGAACGTGTGAGGAACTCAGGATGGGGCTATGCTATTGCTAGCCAACAAAAACCGGTGCGGGTGTAGCTGGCATCGATGGATGCGGTGGTGTTTTTTTTTTAGAAGTTTTTTTTTTGAGAGGAAAAAAAAACAAGTATATACTCTCTTTATTTTTCAATAGTATTAGATACATTTTTTTTTTGAAAAACACGGTACAAATGCAAACGCTCACATACACGCGCATACACTCACCCCTATAAACGCACGCACGCACACCCTACTCTTATGAACACCTTCGAAAGACTGAGCCGACGGATTGGATCTTGAAATTGAAGAAGTCACCACAAACGTTTCGCTATCGACGGGAACGTCGCCTCCCACTGAATGAATAATCCGCTTTTATGAGACGCACAGATCTCACATCTGAGGTTTAAACTCTGGTGGGCTGGAAGTACAACCACCCTCTTAACCACCCAACCTCAGGTTGATTCTTATTTTTTAGATACATTTAAAATGCTAAAATATTGAAATAAATAATTCGCATGTACATCACATGCAACGCGTTCACAGTCGTTTCATGATAAATTCAGTGCTAACAGTAAAACTTTTCAAAAGATAATTTTTCTCTTTTTTACATAGATAACAAAAATATTGATATTTCGACGAACGCACACATATTATTATGGAGATGCACATATATAATTTTCTATTAAAAAATTTTAACACTTCAAAATAGTTTTTTATTAGAGAAATCATATGCACCCAAGAGCCAAACTAAATTTCCGAAGTTTGAGCCGAAAACTAGATGGTGCACCCGCTGAATATAAATGTTCATTTTCCGTGCGCATGCTTTTACACTCGTCAGAAGAGCACACGCTAATGCTGCCACGAGTCCACGATTCAAATGCCTGCTCTGTGAGTTTGTGTTTATGCGCTGTGTTGTGTTGTGCCGGGAGGTTTGGACATATGGTTTACAGTTAGTTTCAGGTTGTACTCTCACAATTTTTAAAGAATGTTGAAGATTTGTCTAAATTTAAATGTATAAATATATATTAAAAAGGTACATCTAAATTTAGAAAAACTTGCGATCATTTTTTTTGTGAGCAAAGTTAGTAATTATTTTTAGAGAGTGGTTTCAGGCTGTAGTTGCCACTTCATTTGAAGCCTTTATTTTATGCCCTCCCTATGTCTCATAAAACATGTCAACAGCAAAGGCCGATACCTGATTGCTGATGGGTCTGGGCCACGAAAATAAGGCCTCTTAAAAGCATAGAGGTTCAAAGTGTTACCTTGGATCCAAGATAGCACCAGTATGTATTATGAGTACTATCCAAAGAGGTGGATAACAACAGGAAACAAAAGAAAAACCACAATCTTGGCTTGAACTTGCAGGCGACAAAATGAACAAAAGTACAAAACACAAACACAAGCTTGCAGAGACATCATGGTGCGATGAATCCTGATGAGACATATCATTCACAAGCAAACTTAGAAATCTACCCTTCAAGGTTCTTGCACACAAGCAAGAATACTTGGCGCTGTCAAACTCAAAAACCTTGAACAAACCCTGCACACGATCGTAAATGCATGTTATGTGGTTGTCCGTGGTGTGACCATGTAGTTCGTTCAACAATAGTACATCCAAATGAGACTTGAGGGTAACTTGGAATACTCAACACCGCAGGCGATCGATCATGGCCACGGCACATTTACCTCAGATGCTCTTCATGGGTTTCTGCGAGTGGTCCCTGCGACGTGTCTTCACAAGTGAAGTCTCGAACTCCTGCAGGAGAAACAATGTAAGATGAGAAACTGTTAGAAGTATAGCCCAAAACTAAATCCTATTTGCATCTGCTTACAAATTTATAAAAAACCATATTAGCACATCTTGAAATACCAACCAGGTAGAAGAAAAATGTAACCATTGGTTTGCATTGTTAACCAATTCAAACTGCCTGAAGTACCCTAAGAATTGCAATAAATGCATTGCACAGAACATTTATCTGTATACTTTCACTTTTTATTTCAGTATGTACCCTAAACCAAAGATTACGAGTTGATGAGTCGAGACGAGTCGTTAAGGTACCGACTCATGGACATGTCGCGCGACTGGTCACGACTAGTCAAGGTTTTTGGTTGGAACCATAGTTGCCAGAAATTTGGGTCGACCGGGTCCAAGAAGGGGGTCGAGGGTCGAGGATCCCCCCATCCCTGTGAACGAGGTTCGGGGAGGGGTATACATCTCCGGGACGCTAATTTGGAATGTGGGTCGTGATCCACTTAATTCTGGGTCGATGACCCCGGTTTGATGAAATGGAGTGCTATTCAAATTCAACTCCAACTCAGAAAATATCACAAAAGATAAAAAGGTTGCAAATATAAATAATGGGTCCAACCCACTTACAGCCCAATCGGCTACGTTGCTTGACTCTGTAATCCAACGCATCTCGTTCTCATCTTCTTCCCGATTTCACCACCAACGCCGCCCAATTCCCAGTCCAGCGGCTCCAGCCTCTAGCGCATAGGTTTAGCGATACCTCCGACGTCCGATCTCCCCTAGCGACTACCCAGGCGACCAGGCGGCGACGGCAGCAAGTGAAGAACGAAGCAGGACACAAGTTGCAGCACGATGGCAGCGTGGGACTGAGACCATCCGGCACTCAGCCGTTGTCCGACGCGGCACGGAGATGGCAGACTGTGGAGGGGAATTTCCTTTTATTTCTGCTGGGTTTCATATCTAGCCTACCCAACTTGCTTGGGAAAAAGGCTTTGATGTTGTATACCATCGTGGCCCAAGATTCATCGGTACTCATCAGGGGTCAGCAGACATCGAACAGGATCACGACCTGGCCGCCAACCCACATCGATCGACCCGCTATCGTTCCTGACCCTCGATCCGGGTCGATCGACCTGGGTCATGGAACGCAGCGTTGACCCCATTTCCGGCTACTATGGTTGGAACACAAGTACCGACAAATTTGACTAATCGAGCGACTCTCTACTTCCTGTCATTTGATAAAATACAATTTTCCTTGGTCTTGAAACAACACAGGATCCTAAATTCACCCCAAGAGAAAGATGCTTAATTTCACATGGCAAATCACTGAACGCGTCCATCTTGACTACTAACTTAAATATCTAATTATCTAAAATTTGCACTATGATTCCTAGCATTCCAGACCATTTTTTTACTGAAGTGTGTGCATAACCGCAATTGCGTAATAACTTTAGTAATATGATGTTTATTAAATAACTAAAATATATTAATGGTGTATTTGCATCTATCAATAATTAGATACACCCAATGTAATTTATTGTGGGAAACAACAAGAAATACAAGCTATATGCTCTGCTGACCTGAGCAGAAATGTTAGGGGACACCGCCTTTGTCCAAACGCTTTCCAGATCATAGTACTCTCTTGCTCTTTCTTCAAGCGCGTGGATGATGATACTTCCTGACATAATATTGGTTAATTGTTCAAAACGACTTCAACTAGAGCAGAACATAGATGGTTAAAACTTGAGCTACTTCAAAGAGTGGTGCACCAACATTAAAAAACTCTAAAACACTTACTAGACTTCAGACCTCAAGATACCAACTTAGACCACATACTAAGAAAGGCACACTGCCATTTCAGAATTCTAAAACTCAAGAAGCTAGTCTTCGGAGTTCAGCCCATGAGATAATGCCATTTCTTCCCTTATTTGCCACTACTGCGTATGTCCCTTGATTATCTTTTTCATTTATACATAGAGAGTAGCTGAAGACACAACCGACATCAGGCATCACAACAGGGAAGAAAAGTACTAAACAGCCTGCTGCTATTTCCCCGTATAATAACAAAACTAATTGTGTAGAACCTGCAAATCTCCACAGTTTGCACATTTCCATGATTTTGATTGCTAGGCATTGAACCGAAGTCCGAAGGTCGAGCACTATTGGACAGTCATTGCAGTGTTTCTAATTGGACAACATAATTAGCAGGACCAAAGTTTACCAGGTCTTCTGTCGAGTTTGCTTGAATCATGACCCAGAAAGGTACCCACCAATCATTTCAGACGGAATGCAATTGTGTCATTAGGTTTTGCTCTTGTATCCAATGCAAAATTTCCCATGAAATTTGTCTTGTGAAGAAGAATGAGGCCAGCAGAAGAGATAGGCTCTTGCTACTGGTGCGAAGGGGACACAATTATGATCTTTACAGGGCTTTGTTGCTCAAAATGATCAGCTGTCGAAGAACAGTTCAAGGAAGCTAAGGTGCTGCTAATTCCAGATTTACAACTAGCAAACAGCCAAGGTGGAACCCCAGCATAAAGCCTTAAGGAGTACTCTAGAGCTGGTCCAACATCAGGTACAGATAATAATGCAGTAGATCTCAAAAAAATAAAAAATAATGATAATGCAGTAGCACTTCTGCTCTAGACTCTGGAGAGAAGACTCTGTCTTGAGTTTCCTTTTCCTTTAAAGCTTAAAGAAAATCCTTTGGACGGGATCCTTTGGTATGTTTAGATTTGATAGTTAGGGCTCTTTTTCAATTGCTAAAATCAAATTTTCCTTATGATATTAGTCTATGTCTCTTCATTTCTAAAATCAATTTCTGCAAAGAAAATTGCAGGGGTGCATATGAGATTTAGATGTTACCAGAATCAATGACGACCCACTTTCCAGCTTGCTGGCCTTCTACACTCGGCATCAATATTCGATCAGAACCCTTTTGTTTCTGCTTTATCTTAAGAAAATAAAAAGGGACAATTTCAGTACCATATTAGTATGGCTTGTGCACACGATCACAAACTTCAAATGACATAGCATCGCCACAGAAATGGGCTTGTAAACTACTCCCTCTGTCCCAAAATATAAGGCACGTTTTTTTCGCATGGTCTCCGATGCACAACTTTGACCACAAATAGATACCAAATTATATGGATTCGAAATATATAAATGGTATCGTTGCATTTGCCTTGCAAATATCTTTCATTTCATATAAATTTATGCAAATTTTATGAGCACATTATAAGTACTAATAATAGTCAAAGTTTAAAGTTGTTGACCAGCGAAATTTCAGGCCGCCTTATGGACGGAGGGAGTACATATGACACAGGCTAGCATATAAAAAAAACACATTAAACCACATCAATGAGGAAAAAGATTTCGATATAGTGAGGAGGCGGAGAACCTCAGAACTATGTTTACATTTGGTGATTAATGACATAGAGGGAGCAGCATTGATAATTAAATTTGGCACACCCTTCAGTCAACTCCACCTTTCAATCACCCGCCAAACAATTTTGAAGCACATCCATGTGGTAGCATTGTCTAGCACACTACCACGCCCAAGGAAACACTGTCATACATATTTATTCAACAGTATTTTACACCAAACTTATGTTTCATCCACATTAGTCACATGTACAATTAATCTATACTACTATTGGCCACATTTTTCCAGGAACCATCAGCATATGAGTCCACCAAAGCACAATACTAAAATTAATAATTAGTTCAGTGAGAAACAAAACCTTGGACCGTCCCTAAGCCCAGGCTTTCAGCCGGCTGCGCAACTTGTTTTGATAAAAAATTAATGAAAATTTTGATGAAATTTGACCGGGTTTCTAGTGTGCCGGGCTTAGGCCCCGCTTGGTTCCATGTGTTTTAGTCAAAAACAGGGGTAATAACTACGGATCTATCTAGCCAAACTAAAAATCCGTCATTCCAAGCAGGCCCTTAATGAAAATCTGCCCGGAGCTAAAACCCGCTAAAATTTTGCCTGATTCCAATCACAGCATATAAAATCGTACTAAATCATTAGAGACCACACACTGGTTCTTTTCCCCCAAAACGGAACCAAGAACCTTCCATCCCTATTCTACGAGGGGAGGCATAACGGGGGTCAGGGGGCGTGCCTTGTACAGTATAGCCTGGGCGATGTTGCGGACGTGCCAGTCGGAGCGGCCGGTGGCGACAACCATGTAGTCCGCACAGGCGCCGCCGTGGAGTCCGCCCTCACCGACGGGGAACACACGCACGTCCCCGGCACGGACGTCGCTCAGCACCTTCTCCACCTCCGAGAGCTCGATTAGCTCCGCTGGCCGAGCCGGCGAGCCGCTGGCGGACGAGAGGAGGCGTGGAAGAACCGGGCGGCATCCGCCCAGGGCTCGGGATCGCACGGCGGCGAGCATCGGCGGCCGAGGCAAAAGGGTTTCACGACTTCCGTCGGGTTCTATTTTCGTCTATTTTACAGATTCGGATCGGAAGAAAACCTACCGCCCGGTGCGGCAGATAGCGGACTCCCGCCGTACCCTCGCCGCCTCCCGCATGGCTGGATAGTATTAGTGGCAGCCTTTTTGTGCGTCCTGGGCTCCTAGCAGATCTTGCCTAGACTCATGATGATTTATCTGACCAAATTCAAATTTAAGTTGTGGGGTAGGATTAGGTGGAGACCGACCTTCGCAAAGGGAATTGGACTAGCCATAGCACTACGCGTGGCCCTTGGAGGATCGCGAGTCACACCCGGCGGTACGTACGCGTTTTGCCGCACAGATACGTTTATGTATGCTTTATCCCGCGCGCATGTACTTCCATCCAAAATCGCTAGCTATAAAAAAATGGATCGACGATCCTACGAGGCCGAGACGTCACCCACGCTCGGACTCGTAATCGTGTGTGTACTCGTACGCACCCACGCATGTACGCATCCGCCCTAGATCGCTGGTCAATAGATAGACCGCTAACTTAAAAGTGCGGGTATGCTAGCTTGCTTTCCATGATGAGTACAACCTTACAAGAGCACTAGACAGATAGCGCACTTTGTTGCGCCGCCTGCCTAGCATTTGCACAACGTAGCCATAGCAACTCATCCGTCCGCAGTTTAATCAGGTTTTAACACGGTTGTACCAATTGTTTAGGTAATTGCAAAATTGCTGGTACAATGAATGATTGGTGACCAGTCATGTGGAAACCAATAAGATTGTTATTGATAGAATTATGTTAAAATGAGCTGGATAAACATACCAAAATGTGCATAGCAGATTATCAATAATTGCAGTAGAACCACGACCACAACAAACACTAATTATTGAAATAACTTCAAAAAAAATAACAATGGTGTAGTTGACCACGACTCTAAATTGCCAAGTGATCTACTACCAACTTATGAATCAGATGCAAGGCAAGTTGTTGAAAGACACACTGGGGGCACTTAATATCATCAAGAAGTAAAGACCTCACTAGCCAGATCATATCGCCTCACCTGCAAATACACCTCGTCATCAAGCCTGAAACTTCCCCTTGTCCTTGATTGATCACACAACATCTATCTGCTATGAGCTAGGTAAGCACTACTAGGAATAACCTTATAGCCGCACTTATTACCGCCGGCGAATCAGGTTCAAAGTGGCCGGCGGTAAGACCTTTTAGGCCTGCCTCGCGTTACCGCCGGCGAGTACGTCTGGGGGCGCCGGAGATAGGTCGTTTACCGCCGGCTAAATGGGCCAGCAAGCGTCAGGGATATGTCGGGCCGAGAGCACCCGAATGGGCCTCCCGTTACCGCAGGCGAATTTGGTTAGGGACGTCGGATGTTTGGCCCCAAAATCTAATCCCAATATCTATCTTGTGGCTACAACGTGCTCACTTATCCACTCGCTTCATCCTCGCTGGCCATCGCCACTCCGTCTATTCCCAATCCTCGACTAGCATGTTTACGCTGTCGCCGCCACCACCCCCGTTTCAGTCACACCAATAACAACACACTCCAATCCAGTGCCATCCCATCTCGCTTCTCCGCCCGGACGCTCCAATCCCCTCCCGAGGTAACCAAATCTCCCCTTGCTCCCCAATTTTCTCGCTTCCCCTGCCCTCCGGCTGATCTCCGTTGGTTTATCTGCGCCTAGTTCGCTTCAATTTCTTCGTTTTGTTCGGGATTCATGGCGCGGTTTCACGCAGATCTGAAGAAACATTTCCCGTCGTTTCCGCAGGTAGGAAGAACTCAGGGTAGGCGAAGATGAGTGAACTCTCGCTCCCGCCGCTGTGCCGCACCTGGCGACGCCGAGCGTCGAGGTACAGGGTGAGGGCGAACCTCCACGGGCTGGACTCCGCCGGGGTCTCCACGCGACGCCGCCGTCTCGCCCTCGCTGCTCTAGTCGCTACACCGAACCGAGTGCCGCCGCGCTTCGGTTGCACGATGAGGGCGAGCCTCTCCGCGTGATCCGTCGGGGTGCTCTTCGCGGGTGGCCGTCGCATCCGTCTCAACCTCTGCCCCTGCCACTGTACCGCAACGGGTGCCACGGCGCGTCGGGTTCCAAGGTGAGGGCGAGCATCCACGGGCTGCACTCCGTCAAGGGCCTCCAGGCGGCGCTCTTTTTAAAAAAATTCCTAAATGACATACCGCTGACGAATTGGTCTTATGCGCCGGGGGTATCTTAGAGATACCGCCCACGAACATGAAGGCGCTGAGTATAACCCCTTACCCCCGGCGAGGTGATCGCCGACGAATGTGAAGGCGCCAGCGATAGCCCAGATCCATGCGCCGGCGGTAAGGTTTTTTGTAGTAGTGAAGGCAAGAACTTGCTGGAGATGGATGCCGGTCAAGTGGCCAAAACAGATGTGTCTCCGCTTCAATAGGGGCACCCAAACAACAGCATATCAATGTGTTTATATCTATAAATATTAGGATTTTACTATGCTTTGCAATTTCTTGGTGATGCAAAGATCTATTATAAATTTGTTAGTATGAGCTAAAAAATGCCCTGAAAGGTAGATCACACAGTTTATTTCTAAAAAAAAATAGCCTTATGTGTTGGTACATGCTCTCCACCAATAAAATTTTAGTGTCTCGGACATTAAATAAATAAAACATCTAAAAAAGGTTAACCCAAATGCAAGCTTACATTAGCATAAAACTACCATGTAAAATAACTAATCACGTGAGAGGCAAAACTACATGATGAGAAACAAACCATACACAAAACATTAATGGGCTTGACTACCTGGGGGCGCCGCAAAATTTCGTTTTCGTGCGACGCCTAGCTGTCAATTCTGGGTCTTTCGGGCGGACTGGACCTGCCCGCTCTTTGACCCGAGCGCGTCCAGGAAACTTACAGAAAAGTACTCCGTAAATGCTATAACTGACCACCGGGTTAAAAAAATACTACAACTAGTTGTCCTGACTTGCTGCTAGCTTGTACTTTTTTGGGATCTTGCCACTTGAGGGCATGAGCAATGGAGGCTTTCTCTCTCACATTTTCACTTTATGGCTGAAGAGGCTGCCTTCTGATGAAGATCCGAACCTAATTTGAACCACCCGAACCAAGATAAAGTTGTGATACAGCACCCCTGGGACTATGCATTGGGCATGCGCTGACACGGCCTAGGAAAAAAAGGAGAAATGTAAAATAACTGCCAGGAACGATTGCAAAATAAAATTCACTTGGTTACCACTTTAAGGTAATTAAACTGCCAAATTAATCTCATACATAAACCTGGCAACTACCCCAAATTAATCTGGCAATTAAGATCTGAGTACTAATCCAGCAATTAGCGCTAATTATTCCGGTAATTAGCACTAATTAATCCGGAAATTACTCGTCGGCACGGACGGACTCCTCTTTCACGAACTCGTCGGTGGAGTCTCCATGCTCGTCGGCGGCGTCCCTGCGCTAGGGAAGGGCGCCTCGTCCTTGCGCTCGTCGGCAGGGATGCTGCCCTAGGAACTACACATCTTCCTCGCCAACACACCGGAGACCTCGTCGGCGACGGCCTCCTCCTCTGCAGATGCTCACCGGCGATGGCCTCCCCGCGCTAGCAGAGGAATACCTCCTCCTCCTCGCGAGCATGCGCCGCAGATGCTCCCGGAGAAAACCTCGCTCGCGCTAGCAGAGGCTCCTCCTCCTCGTGAGCACACCGCAGATGCTCGCCGGCGACGGCCTCCACCCCGCTGGCAGAGGGACACCTCCTCACGCATGTGGTTTCATGCGCCCGTCGGCGCGCGCCTCCACCTCCCCGAGGTGGCGCCTCCCGCAGCATCCTCGGCGACGGAACCCTCCTCTACTGCCTCACGACGCAGCGTTCTTCAATCTCCCCGACGTGGAGCTCCTCAATCTTCTAGCTCGCGGCGCAGCTTCCCGTGGTGAGAGAGGGAGGATTGTGTGGTCGGGAGGTATTCACAGGATAAGATAAGGTGAAAGTGGATGCGGGTGGGGTTGCGATGGAGAAATGAATCAGTTTCTGTAGGAGCACGATGTCGTTTCACTAATCGCGACGCACCGCCGCACACGAGGCAAACCGATGCGGCGCTTCTCCTTATATTTTCCCAACATTAATTGACGAAAGTTCCACTTCACGGTTTATATACTTGCAATCAAAATACTCCCTAGGTCCCATGAAAGTATTAGACTAATCTAGGAGTAAGACAATTTTCATGAGAGGGAGGGAGTACATAAAAAGGATTATTGGCCACTGCAAGATTCTAGGCCCTAAGATCGTCTGAAGGAAAATAGCAAAGACTAGAAAGTTCTATTGCAGATTGCAAATTGACTGTCATGTGATGGAAACGTTTAGAACTTTCCGGTAGAACGCCCGAATGAATATTTGTGACGGGACACAAGCATCGATTCAGACAGAAATCATGAAATTAACGCGGCAAAAGCTACTCCCTAGGACACACACCTTCAAACCAAACAAGGAGCACTCGATGGGCAGTACAATTACACGTTGGACTGAACTTTCGGTCCTTGTCAAAAGCTGACGGAAATTATCTTGCTGAACCCGCGATGCAACAGCAGAGACCTGAAGAGTGGAGAGTGGACACGTTTCGCTGAGTCGGGTCGCTCGACCGATCACTCCTGCTGCTTTGCGGAGGCAAGGAAAGGGCAGGTTTGCGGCTGGGGGTCAGTAGCAGTCGATGCCGACACCGTAGCCGCTTCCTTCAGCCTACCGGCGAGCGCCGCCGCTTCCTCCTCCTTGGCTCCCTTTATAAGCCCGGCGAGAAGCTCCCCTGGGTCGTAGAACACCTCCACGTCCTCCGCCCGCAGCTGCTCGTCCACCTGCGCACACGTATAGTTGACAGTCCAATCAGTTTCCGCGAGTACATATACCAAGATCATTCCATGTTGAATTCAGCGGACATGGTGCGTACCTTGAGGACGGCGATGCCGTAGAACTCGACCTTGTCGCCGGTGGGTGCGTGTCCCTTGTAGGGTCCCTCCATGTGACCCCAGTGCCGGAACTTGAAGGCGATGGCCGGCGGGCCCGAGTAGACCTTGACGACCTCCCACGCGAAGCCGCGCGGGAACGCAGAGCGGAAGAGGTCGTGCGAGGACTCGAAGGTCTCGGCGGCGGCATCGTAGGCGCCGGTGGCCGGGAGGATCGGGCTCGCTAGCAGCGCGTTGTAGCTGCCCACGGCCAGCGTCTCCTCCCCCGTGAGGGCGCGTCCGCCGTTGACGGAGAGGGTGAACTTCCCAGGGCTGACGGACTTGAAGTCGGCGAGGCGGGCCTTGTGCGAGAGCTCCATCTCCCACGTCTTGATCGCGTTCTGCACCGTCTCCTCCAGCGACCCCTCCGGCCACTCCTGCAGATCAGATGGAGACGAGGATGAACATGCGTGTCATGCATGCAGATGCAGCCATCGGTTACCCGTCGAGCATGCCACGAGCATGCACACGACAAATTAAGGAGCCGTTTCCTATCCTACCGCATGACGGACATGATTCATGGGACGCGCGTGCGCGCACAGGCGTGGAGATCGAAGGAAAGAGTACCTGCGTCCTCCCGGATTCGAAGAGGCTGTTCACGGCGTCGTACGTCGGCGGCGCGCCGTGCCGCCACACGGTGTCCTTCTCGCCCTCCCCGGCCAGGTGAGACCTGTACCTGTCGCCGCCGGAGGAATCTCCCGCTGGTGCCGCCATCGTAGTCGTCGGACGCGCACGGCGCCGATTCACAAAGCGATGGGCGCTAAAGGGCTTGTGGGGTTGTCTGCTTGCTCTCGTGTGTGCGCTCGCCGTTGAATGCGATTATGCGGTAGAGCTGTAGAGGGGTGGGGGTTTTAAAGGTGATCGTCCGAAAGATTTTGCTCTGTTTAATAAGAGATCGTTTAATAAACATCGTCGCGTCGACCAGATCAGAGCTCGCCCAATCACGATGCTGCACGTATTGACGGTCGCCCCTACCAGCCACGCAATCGTTACCTGCAACGAACTTTGTTTTTTCATTTCAGAGTTTTCCTTGCAGAGGTAAAAGAGGGTCCACTCTGAGAACCTCCTTTGACTCCTCGGTGTTGCTCTTGTGTTATTTTACTCCTTGTTGATCTTATCAACAACATTATTTTTCCTTTCTTCGTTGACGAACAGCAATCAGCGGGTTCTACGGTACCATGGACGATGATTATGGAGAGTGCCGTAGGGTGTGTGCTCGCCGTTGATTGTGCCATTTTTTTGGCAGTAGGAAAATGTGACTGAGTCCTTCCACCCTGCTTTCTTTTTACCAGTGTAAAACTTGTACTTCCTCCGATTCATATTATTTGCCACTAAAATAAAGTCATCTACAGTTATATGTGTCTAGATACATTTATATTAGTGTCAAGTAATATGAATTGGAGGGAGTAATGGAGGTGTTTGTGGTTTGATGGCTATCTATGAATTTTATTTTGAAAACTAACACCGATCTATCAATAATCATCAAAAACTAGTACAAAACGTATAAAATTAATAAAAATTAGAAATACGTCATTCGACCACCTAGCGACGACTGGACCCAGCCGAAGGCGCACCTACTTCCTCGACCCTCCATCTTCTTAGTCGGTCAAAGCTTGTGAAAGTAGAGCTTGTTGTAGTAGATATATGAGAAATCGTCGTGCTAAGATCCTAAAAGAGTATCACACCATAGTATCAACCATCTCCAATAATGAGAATCATGCATAACCAGAGTGACGAACACGAAAACAGAAACCCATTAGATCCACCAAAAAACATAACTTCATGGGCCCTATGTCGATGCTACGCACACCAACGGAGCAACGATAGGGCGGATATGACCTTATTCTGCCTTGAGGATATCACCACCACCTAACCCATCCTAAAGAAGACACTACAAGTACCTAAAAAAAGAATGGAAACCCACACGGTAGTGAGGACCCATGGTTAGCCGCACCTCCAAGGATCCAAGGGCCATCGGAGACGGGACGGTCTGCCGGCGTCATCGGCGAGGGGACGGGAAAACCTAGATCGCTTTTTATCTCCTCCCGTCTCTCTCTTTTCCTTGCTGTACCGGTTCGGTCTCTTTATTTATGGACCTTTTGGTGTAAGATAGTTTTTTCTCATTGTAGTGTCATGTGAGTATATAACAAGTGGTGAATCTACCAGCTAGCCGTCCAGGAGCTCTCAGGTGATTATATTTTCTTCCTTTTTTGAAATTTTAGGGATGCATCAAGGCAGGGTTTTAAATGACAAAAGTAATGCATAGGAAATATACAACATACTTACTCTGGCGTGTGCGCTCGGAGCTGAAAATTGAAATGGACTATATTTTGATCACAGGTTGAATGCAACATGCATGGGTGGGGGTTTAAGAAGGAGTATACACCTTTGTTCTTCTCTCAAATGTGATTTTTTCGGCAAACAAGAACCCCAAAATTCTAGCAATGCAAATGTCCCATTATACTTTCTGTCTAGCATAGACCTATTTGGTTCAAACAGATTTCATAGATATTATATTACAAATATTCTTATAGAGCTTATTAGCTTAGAGTTACAAATTATAAATACAATTTATATGGTCTACTTGGAGTAACGAGGACACAGACAAAACTAGCCCACACTCGGCAAGCCTGCTAGACCAATTGACGTGTGATAGCTAGCTCTAGGTGTGCAACTATATATACCCTATTTTTTCGAAAAGATATGTACCCCTATGATCCGAGCTATCTCGTTAAGCTTGTCATCGTCGTTGGGCTAGCCAATAGCACCCTCGCCGCCCTACCAGTTTACCACCGACCCCCGTCCTGCTGCCGCTCATGCAACGGAAAGACGTGCATACGCTTTGACAAATTCTAGATTTAACCAATCCAGTGTAATGTGCGCCTGGCGTCTTAGCACCGCGCGCATGTGCAGACATGCATGGTTAGACTCTTGTTTGGATATCTGATCTGACAGCATATAGTATCATATGCACTGGTGGCTAAGCCCCATTGAATTAAGTAGTAAGATCCTATGATCACCCTCTTGCAGGAAAACCTTTGTATGTCGCTCAAGTTAAGCTCATCATTTGGTAAAAGTATGCCCCTACCGCTACCACACGGTGGCATTTTGTTCCTGAATTCCAACAGCACAATCCAAAATACAAAAAGGAAATATTGCAAATCTGGGATCAAAAAGCGGGAAGAGTAACCAAGGTGGGATCGATACTTTTTTTTTTTACGAGTATAAATCAATTTTGCACTAAGGTTTTCCTTGGTGTTGAGATTTAAAGAAAGTCCATTTCCTGTGTCACTGATCATGAATTTTCCAGGAAATTAACTTTTCGTTCTAAATCTCTCGATGGCACTAGCAGAATGAAGTGTACTTACTGCACTAAACAAATATCTAGGTTTAAATGCACCGCCGCCCAAGCACCTATATATACTGACAGAGCCAGGTTAGCCTCGTTAGGACATCTAATCTGATGACATATCATATGCACCGGCTGCTAAGCTCCATTTAAAAGTAGTACGGCAAAGCAAACCTTTGGACGTAGCACAGGTTGCGCACCATCATCATTTGGTTAAAGTAATGCCCCTACAAAACGTATTGCAGCTGTGTCTCTACTTTCGGTGGCGCTTTGTTGCTGTATTAGACGAGCCCGTCCGAAACAAACCGCCGCAAAATGCACCGTCCAGAAACTATCGTGTTGGGGCAAGTACACCACGATGCTTCAGGTTCCGACTAGAAGGCATGGGCGTCAGTTTCTCTGAATCTCGCCGTGGGCGGCGCCGATTGCTTGGTTGGGAGTTTGCACACGATTACATTGCATGTATGCATGTATAAAACGATGATGTCGTCGTCGGGTGCTATGTATGCAGTGGCAGCGATAGCAAATACAATATCCTCGAAATAGGCTTTCGCCCCGCTATATTAATATAGCAACCAACCGATACAACAATATCGACACCGGCCGAGATATTCCTCTCCCGCGGGAGATAAGTTTGAGCTAGCAACAGATAGTTGCATTGACAAACCCATATCCAAGTCCACCCGCAAGAGCTTTGACTGATTTTCAGCTACGTGTAAGCTCACTTCTACTTCTCAACTTCGGAACAGGGACAGGGATAACAACTATATATGTTCATTTAATCTGGCGACGACGACGGCCGATGGATGTGCGGGAAGAAGCAAAGTGGTCCGGCTCGAGCTGATTATAGGATGTCATGAACATAAAATGGTCTTCTGAGGAGGAAAATCACATCCTACCTCTCTCTCGACTCTGAAACTTGTACAACCAACTAGCTAGTTGAGTAGAGAATGTTAGAGTAGCCAACGACTACACTAGATCCTATACAGGTAGATGCTATTGCTGATGGGTACACTGCTAGATCTGAGAGAGAGAGACATGAGTACCTTCTCCCTTCGAGGAGGAGCTCTCGGGTGCCGACATGGTGGCGGCGGCGGAGAGGGTGAGCGTGCGGTGGCGACGGTGGTGGTGCTTCCCGTGAGCACTGCGCTAGCCCTAGATCGGTAGGGGAATATCGGTGGGGTGACTGGCGGCGCGGTGAACCTCGTACCGTGTGCCCCGGCCCCCACCTCTTTATATAGCGCAGGTCACAGGGGCCCACCAACCATAAGAGGGTTGGACGCCCCCGATCATGGTGCGGACGAGATCAAGGACTCGTTATCGATCCGTTGGGATCGGTGACGTGGAGATCAACCTAACATTCTCCCCCTTGATCTCAACTTTTCTTTTAACTTTATACTTTCACTTTATTCGTTTCATTTTGGATCAGTCCATAGGGCATGTTTCATCGTCACAGCTCTATTGCCGATAGAATCAGACAGCCACAATACACTTCTCTGTTTTGAAACAAATTCTTTTACTTTTGGGCCTTTTATGATCCAGGATAGGTAAGACTTTCCCTTAAACCCATGCCGGCTACGTGCTCCTTGAACACGCTGGGTGGTAAGCCTCTCGTTAGCGGATCCGCAAGCATATCTTTTGTCCTTATATGCTCGAGACTTATTGTTGATCCTGGACCTTGTGTTTCACAACATAATACTTAACCTCAATCGGTTTCGTAGCTGTACTCGACTTGTTGTTGTGAGCATAAAATACTGCAGGCTCATTGTCGCAGTACATCTTTAGTGGTTTGTCAATACAATCTACCACTTTCAAGTCGGGTATGAATTTCTTTAACCATAGTGCCTGCCCCGTGGCTTCATAACATGCTATAAATTCTGCATACATCGTGGATGATGCAACTATGGTCTGTTTGGAGCTTCTCCACGAAATAGCTCCCCCGCGAGGGTGAATACATATCCAGATGTGGATTTTCTATCATCTTTATCCCCCACAAAATCTGCATCTGAATACCCTCTTATTTCTAGGGAATCAGATCTTCTGTATGTTATCATGTAACTCTTTGTGCCTTTCACATAATGCAGTGCCTTCTTTACCATTTTCCAGTGTTCAAAACCTGGATTTTCTTGATATCTACCGAGTACTCCGGTGATAAATGCTAAGTCAGGGCGAGTGCACACTTGTGCATACTATAGGCTTCCAATAGCCGAAGCATATGGAACCGCTTTCATTTGATCGAGCTCGTATTGATTTTGGGGACTTTGATGTTCCCCAAAACTGTCGCCCTTGACTATAGGGGCAGGTGTGGCACTGCACTTATGCATATTATACTTACTTAGAATCTTTTCTAAATAAGCCTTTTGCGATAGTCCTAATACTCCATTGTTTCTATCTCGGTGAATTTCTATGCCCAAAACATATGACGCTTCACCAAGATCTTTCATATCAAAATTTGAGGACAATAACTTCTTTGTCTCTTGCAGAGACTAACATCACTGCTGGCAAGAATATCATCCACATACAAGATTAGGAAAATATATTTCCCACTTTTAAACTTTGCATAAACGCAATTGTCCTCAATATTTTCTTTAAATCCAAATCTCTTAATTGTTTCATTAAACTTTAGATACCACTGTCTGGAGGCTTGCTTTAATCCATAAATGGATTTCTTTAGGCGGCATCCCATTTCTTCCTTACCTTCCATGATAAAACCCTTGGGTTGTTTCATGTAGACATTTTCTTCTAAATCCCCGTTTAGAAATGCCGTCTTTACATCCATTTGATGCAACTCTAAATCAAAATGTGCAACTAGTGCCATGATGATTCTGAAGGAATCCTTACATGAGACCGGAGAAAATGTCTCATTGTAATCTATCCCTTCTCTTTGTGTAAATCCTTTTGCCACAAGTCGTGCTTTGTACTTTTCAGGAGGTGGCTGTTGTTACTCCCTTTCATGCTCAACAAATGGTTCATTCGGCTCCTGACGGACAAGTTCCGAATTTGCACTCATCGTTGTCATGGGTGGAGTCACAACAGGCGCTTGCACCACAATCGCAGGGATCGTCGGTACAGTGCACATGGTAGCGCAAAAAATGGCTCCTGAGTCATCGGACTAGGTGCATGCACCCTCTTCTCCTCAAGATCAATTTTCTGAGCTACCATGCTCCCCCTCATCATTTCGTCCTCTAAGAAGACAGCATGTCTCGTTTCCACAAACTTTGTGTATTTCTCTGGACAGTAGAAACGATAACCTTTTGACTTTTCAGGATAGCCAATAAAATGGCAGCTGACTGTTTTGGTATCTAACTTTGCGATATTTTGATTGAATACTTTGACCTCAGCAGGACTCCCCACACTTTCAGGTGGTTTAGAGAAGGCACTCTCCCTGTCCATAGCTCATACGGCGTTTTGGGCACCGATTTGCTTGGTACTCTGTTTAGAATGTGAATATCGGTTTTTAACGCCTCAATCCACAATCCCAATGGTAGGGTGGAATAGCTCATCATACTGCGCACCATATCCATAAGGGTACGGTTGCGCCTTCCAGCTACCCCATTCTGCTGAGGTTCGCCCGGCATCGAGTATTGGGCGACTATTCCAGTCTCCTGTAGAAACCTTGCAAAAGGTCCATGGACTTGGCCATATGGAGTATGTCGACCATAGTACTCCCCCACGATCAGACCTGACTATCTTTATTCTTTTATCATGCTGATTTTCAACTTCAGCTTTGAATATTTTGAATTTATCCAACGCTTCTGTTCTTTCTTTTATTGGATAAATATAACCATATCGGGAGTAATCATCCGTGAATGTTATGAACGAATCATAGCCATCCACACTTTTCACCGGAAATGGTCCACATATATCGGTGTGAATTATTTCTAATGTTGCTGTGCTTCGATTTGCACCCTTTTTAATTTGCTTTACAAATTTTCCTTTAATGTAATCGATGCACTGTTCTATGTCTGAGAGTTCTAATGGAGGAAGAATATCATTTTTAACGAGTCTTTCTATTCCCCCCTCGAAATATGGCCTAGGCGACAGTGCCATAATTTCGATGATTCGTCAGTTCTTTTTCTTTTCTTTCCTTCTTTTTCCGACGAGGGTATTTGTTCATTCACTTTACACACAAACAATACTTTTCACGCAAGGAAAATAAATAAAGCTCATCATGGAGTATAGCAACCCCAACATAAGAATTATTACACCATATGGCACATTTGCCATGTCCAAAATAACATTGATAACTGTCTTTATCTAAGCGCGATACACTTATTAAATTTCTATGTATGGAAGGAACAAATAAGACATCTCTAAGCAGAATAGTCAAGCCATCAGCTAGCTCCAAGAGGACGTCACCAACAGCTTCAACTTCTGCTTGAATTCCATTCGCGACTTCAACGCATCCTTCGCCTCTTTTCATAGTCCTCGTCGAATGGAATCCATGTAAAGAATTTGCAACATGAACAGTTGCACCTGAGTCAATCCACCAAGTAGATTTCAAAAACTGTGTATACAGGGATTCATTTACAAAGGAAACTAAATTGTTACCTTTCTTTGCCATTAATTCTTTCAGCCAATCTGGGCAGTCTTTCTTGTAGTGCCCAGTCTTCTGACAGTGAAGGCACTGATCTTTGTTCACTGGTAGTTGCCTGTGCTGGAACTTCTGATGATGCTGCATTGGGGCTTTTGCATATGGCTTTGAAGGAGAACCATTGTTACTTGGTGTGAAGGGCCTTTTCTTATTGTTCTTCACATAATTGATTGTTCCTCCATTTTGTGCCTTGAGTCTATCCTCCTCTTGCACACACATGGCAATGGTCTTTTCAATGTCCCATTTCTCAGGACTCATGTTGTAATTGGTGACAAAGTTGTCAAACTGTTGTGGCAATGAAGCCATCACCAAGTGAACCAGAAGTGCAGGCTTCAGCTCCAGGTCAGCATCCATGGGCTTCAGCTTTGCAGCTAGGTTGCTTATCCTGAGGATGTGCTCCCTGATGCCATGTGCACCTCCAGTATACTTTTCTCACCAACTGCTTCAACAGCTGGGTTGCATATGTCTTTGAAGAACCACTGAACTGGCTCTTTATCTTTTCTAGGTACTCCCCAGCGGAAGCACACTCTGTAATTGAGCCCACAATGGCGTTCTCAATTGTATTCTTTATAAATGCCATGCACGTACTTTTTGTTGGCAGTCTGCCACTTTCTGTTCTCTAGGGTGTAGGACATCTCCACAGGAGCATGGTCCCTTTTCTTTTTAGTCCATGCATCATCAGTATCCCCGTCAGCTCTGACGGGGTCAGTAGGCTTGATGGGCTGCGTGTGTCAACCACCCAGTCCACCTCAGCACAGACGAAGGGGAAATCCACCTTCTTCCTCCACTGTGTAGTTATCCCCTCTAAGGGTGGGAACATCCTTGATGCAGCTCATCAAGTAGAACCCTCCTTAAAACCACAAAGAAGTGAGAACAGTACAATTGCAAATTATAATCCAACGTTGGTCCGAATTAAAACATGCAACTGTTAATGCAAATAAAACTATATCACCGTTGGGCAGAAATAGAGATAAATGCACATATCATTGCTATTTGCAGCGGAAACTGTGAACTTTAAACTTTAAACTTTGAACTTTTCAGAGGCATTTCCTTTACTTTTTAATTTCTGAACAAATATTTCGTTGGTTCTATTTATTCAGAGAAAAACTAGACAAAATTTTGGCAAAAAATGACCCAAAACTGCCTAAAAACGCCTCTGTAATTAATAAAACTGTGCAAAACTGTAAAAAACTGTGTAACTGTCGCGGCCCACGCGGCGAGCGACGCGCAGCAACGCGCCGCCCACGCGGCCGCGGCGCACAGGCACGCTGCGCCTACGCTGCCAACGCGCCCGCAACGCAGCTCGCCCGCCCGCCCGGCCCGGCGTGAGCGACGCGCCGCCCATGGCGCGACGCGGCGGCCGCGCCCGCCCGCGGCCTTGACACGCCTTGACGCACGACGCGGCTACGGTTTCCCAGCCACCCATCTCGATCCACGGCGCCCTTTCTTTTCGCGTCGGTAAAAAGGTGGCCACCCTTCCTAACCCTCCTCTCGAGCCGTCTCTCTGGCGGCGGCGGGGGGCGGAGCCTTTCTCGCCGCGCTCGCCCAGCTGCCGGCGACGGCGCAGCCGCGCCAGCGCCCCTCCCGCGCCTGCATCTCCCTCCCACCACCAGACTAGACCCGATGGCCAGCGGCGGAGAAGCGCATGCGGCGGCGCCCCCTGTACCTCTTGGCGGCGGCGCGTGCACCCGAGGGTGGGCGCGTCACCGTCAAGCGGCGCAGAGGCGGTGCCCTTTTCCTCTGCCGGCGACCGAGCCGCAGCACGGTAAGCCGGTGAGGTCGACTTTCTTTTCTTTGCCCCCGGCCTGCAGAGCAAGTGGGAGTAGCCCTTCTTGCCGATGCCTCGGCTTGCCGATGCGCACCGGGATCGAGAGGGGCGGCGCGGCCTTGCGGCGGCGCAAACTTTGCCGGCGAGCCCGAGGGCCTCGGCCGGTGTATTTTTCTTTTCTTTTGCATCAGGGAGGATTTAGGGTTTCTGTTCTTACTTTTCTACCTGAACAAAAAGGATCTATACATTCTAACAGATGCTCTGATACCAATGTTAGAGTAGCCAACGACTACACTAGATCCTATACAGGTAGATGCTATTGCTGATGGGTACACTGCTAGATCTGAGAGAGAGAGAGATGAGTACCTTCTCCCTTCGAGGACGAGCTCTCGGGTGCCGACATGGTGGCGGCGGCGGAGATGGTGAGTGTGCGGTGGCGACGGTGGTGGTGCTTCCCGTGAGCACTGCGCTAGCCCTAGATCGGTAGGGGAATATCGGTGGGGTGACTGGCGGCGCGGTGAACCTCGTACCGTGTGCCCCGGCCCCCACCTCTTTATATAGCGCAGGTCACAGGGGCCCACCAACCATAAGAGGGTTGGACGCCCCCGATCAGGGCGCGGACGAGACCAAGGACTCGTTATCGATCCGTTGGGATCGGTGACGTGGAGATCAACCTAACAGACAAAACAAATAGTTTGTGACAATAATAACAAGAAAGAAACGTGTGAACTTACAATTTCTTGGTTTACAAGCTACAGCAAAACTTGGCCATAATTCTTACTAAAATGAAAAAGGTGTTAACTGAAGTTAACAAGTCAGTATAATGCTTGGACTGTTTGACAAATGTTGCACACAGTCTCATAAAAATAGTAATCCGTACCATTCAGTTTCAACATAGCTCCCAAAGGTCCACTCCACTTCGCATCCAACATGTTAACAAATGTCGCAGACGCTGCGATAGCAAATACTATAGAGATGAAGATCTTTATCTTCTACACGACATAAGTTTGAGACAGCAATAGATGGCTGCGTTGACAAACTCATATCAGCGCCCGCTTCTACCTTTGAACTTTGGAACAGGGACGGGGATCACGATCTGATGTTCATTTAATCTGAGGACGACTCGTGGACGTGGGAAGAAGCAAAGTGGTCCTCCCGCGCATCGCCGAGCTGAGGCTCCAGCTGATTGTAGGATGAGATGAACAGAAAACGGGAAGATACTGGATTCTATGCATTCAAATTTAACTTTCTGATGCGAGGTACAAATGTTCCAACTATGGTACTATATGGTTTTACACGTCAAATGGCAGGAAGAAGATAGATTTCCGCCATTTCCACGGTGCACAGACAGAACAAATGAGACATGATGCACTGATGGTGGAGTACGGAGAGAACAACATATTCATCAAAGCAGAAACTCGTACAAAACATCATATGATCAGATCTATCCCTCTCTATCCTCTTTGAAACTTGTACAGCATGCTGATGAGTAGAGAGAAAAAAATAGTTTGTGGTAGCAAGAATAGTCTGAACCTTCAGTTCTTGGTTTACAAGCTACAACAAAACTTTGCCATAGTTCTTACTACAACGAAGAGAGAAAGATAAAAGGGTGTTAAATAAAGTCAACAAGTTTGTATAATGCTTGGAAAAATGTTGCACACTGTCTCATCAAAAGGTTACCGCAGTCCAACACGTCGGGAAGCAAGAGGGTGTGCCAGAAAAAGAAGACAAAAGAGTTAGGAAAATGTCACACATCGTCTCATAAAATATTTACAGGAGTCCAACACTTCAGGAAGCAACAGGATGTGCATTTGGATAATATCTATTACAATACATCACTTTCACAGAAGGGATAATCTCACTGCCCATGTCAGCAAGGGAGACGGAATAAGAGGCCAAGTCATAGCAGCAAAGCAGGAATAAGGAACATGCCATCTTCAAGAGTGATGTGTTAATGAGTAATGATAACGAAATAAACATAGAATGTTTAAAAAATCCCTACTTGGACCCTTTTGATTCAACGGCATATTGTGTTGCCAATTTTTTTTTTTTGCAGAATTTCAAATCAGCATTATTATCAAAAAGAATTTTCGGGAGTATAAGTAATAAATTAAGGGGAAAACTACCCAAATGGTTTTTTTTAAACATACAAGGAGCTGTGTTGTGACTCTTCCAATTATTTTTTTTTTTTTGAAACGGGGGCAAAAGCTTTGCCCCAATCTATTGATTAAGTGAAGAAGTTTAACATGAAAGTACATGCAAATGAATTACAAGGGATTACTCTCCCGGCATCATTCCGCCCAACCTTTTGGCGCCCGCAATAACCCAAAGCCTAGCCTCTCTCTTAACTCTATCAAAAACTACATCAAACGGAGCACTTTTGTTGCGGAAGACCCTATCATTACGCTCATTCCACACCTCCCAAGAAACAAGTAGGGTGATGGAAGCCATGGCCTTGCGGTTTTTGGCGCTCCCCCCCGCCATGAATTGCCACCATTCGGAGATGGTGAAGTTTGTCGAATCATGTTGGACGTCTTCGGATATACCCAACCATTGCTTGATGGCGGTCCATAAGCGAGTAGTGAAGCGGCAATGGACGAAGAGGTGGTCAACGGTTTCCACACATTGTTTGCATAGGGGGCAAGGGCCGCAATTTGGCCACCCTCTCTTCGCCAACCGGTCGGCCGTCCAAAGCCTATTTTGATTTGCAAGCCAAGCAAAAAATTTGATCTTAGGCGGTGCCCAAGCCTTCCAAACCATCTTGTTCAGGGGGGATGTGGTGGAGCCGAAGAATTGCATCTCATAGGCCGATTTGGTGGAGTAGAGGCCATTTGCCGTGAGTTTCCAAGAAATCTCATCGCTCACCCCGGGGTTGAGATGTATGGTAGTAAGCCGCGTCCATAGGTCCACAAATTGCATGAAGTGGTCTAAGGAGAAGGTGCGTTGTAGGTCAATCTTGGCAATCCAAGCATCTTGGTGAAGAGCTTGCGCCACCTTCCAATTCTTTCTCTTGGAGCTCTCGTAAATCAATGGTGCCACCTCTATGGGTTTTGTTCCATCTAGCCAAGGTGCATGCCAAAAAGGAGTTTTCTTCCCGTCCCCAAGAGTGATGCAAGTTGCGGCATAAAACAAATCCATATCCTCGTTGGTGCATGGGTTGCCGGAACCAATCCAAATTTTTGTGGGATCTTTCCATTCAAGCCAAGGCCACCGTAGTCGAAGCGCCGCCGCAAATTTTTCCATGTGTAGCACCCCCAAACCTCCATACTTCTTTGGGCGGCAAACCAATTCCCAATTAACCTTGCACTTGGCCCCAGTTGTAGTATCCTTGGCGGACCAAAGGAACGCCCTCTCGATCTTGTCGATGAATTTCATGGTGCCCGGAGGCATGGCAAGGGGAGTGAGGTAGTAGATAGCTTGGGAAGCAATGACCGATTTCACTAGCGCGGTCCTACCCGCCGTGGTGATTAGATTCCCGTTCCAAGTTGGGAGCTTTCCGGCACATTTGTCCTCAAGGTGTTGCATATCCCTTCTTTTCAAGCAGCGAACCGAAAGCGGAAGCCCAAGATATCTCATCGGAAAGGTGGTGCGAGTGGCCGGCATGTCCTCAAGGATGGCGTCAAGGTCCAAAGCCTCACAACGGATCGGAGCGACGGCGCTCTTTTGGAAGTTGGTGCATAGGCCGGTTGCATCCCCAAAGTTTCCAAGAATATTTGCTAAGTTTTGGATATCCTCTTTGAAAGGAGCCACGAAAACGGCAGCATCATCCGCATAGAGGGACGTCCTTAAGATATCCCTCCGCCCCCGTAGTTTGTGGAGTAGCCCGATTGTAGTTGCCCTCTCTAGGATTTGGGCAAGCGGGTCTATGGCGAGCACGAACAAGAGTGGAGATAGTGGGTCTCCTTGTCTCAAGCCCCGTCCGTGCCGGATAGGGAGCCCGGCAACCCCATTAAGGAGGACCCTCGAAGAGGAGGTGGTGAGGAGAGCCACGATCCAATTACGGAACCTACTCGGAAAGCCCCTCTTTTGAAGGAGGTCCACAATGTAATCCCACCGCACGTTGTCAAAGGCTTTGCGAATGTCGAGTTTAAAAAGAAGCGCCGAAGTCTTGCTCTTGTGTAGTCTAGTGGCAAGGTTCTTGACATAGAGGAAGTTGTCATGAATACTCCTCTTCTTAATGAAAGCGCTTTGAGCATTAGAGAACTCTTCCAATTATATTATGTACAATTTGTGCAATTCCACATGGCACAGTTACAACAGCATAAATCAGAATATATGTGCACGAAAAAACCAGGGAAGCATGAAAGCAGTCAGCAAGCAAGCTAGCAACAAGTTACAAAACGGCTGCCGCCTCCAGCAAGTACTTTCCCCCTCCATAGTTATTCTGGTGTCTGCCATTGCTCGCCCATGCCACTCCTCCATGAATCTTTTCACTTCCAACCCAGTGATGTTTTTGGCAACTGAACCACAAATTTCACAGCGCCTGTGTGGTAATTAGAGTATATCAGAATCCTTAGTCACTTGATGCAAGTTCCAGAGAGCACGCAACAAGTTGATACGAGATTGTCAAATGATGAATGTTTATAAAACAACAGGAACCTGATAGTTGGCTAGTTGTTGAGTGAAAAATGTGCCATCTAAATTACAGAAAACAGCTTGGTACGCCTGTGAAAAAATATCGGTTGATTTCACCCAAGCAAAGGGCAAAAGGCAATTGGTTTATCTCACAATAAATATCTAGTTATTGTTCAACGCCAAAGGAAAGCCACTCACATGTCGAGAGAGTGACACAAAGGCTAAGACAGTCACGAAACATGAACACAAAGGGCTGAAAAGCGCAAACCCAACAAGCATCCACAAGGAACGAATTTAGTTCTTTGCTTCATCCATCCAGGATAACCATCCTTTCAAGAAAACAATGGATGCCCTTAGGTATTGAAAGCTTTCTATACCAAGGTATAGTTCCTTCAGGCCCATCTGCCTCGGGTATTCAAATCAACAGATGATATGCATGTCCGCTCAGGTCTATCAAACCTAAATCGTTGCAACTTGCAAGCATAAACAGCGATAGAAGCTTTAGCTGAGAATTATACTAACTGTACAGTCTGTACGACTGTTGTAACATCGCTACATTATCGTTGCGTAGCAGCTTTTGGCTAATAACGACAATTATTCTTGTGGCCATATGAACTCTGAAGCTTTCCCCGTTGCAGAAATCGCTATAACGTCATGACTCAAGACCCAACTCTGCTAGTTTGCTCATGTAGAGACCATTGTCATTAATCAAATGGCATGTCCAAGGAGGCAGGAGGACATGGATACATGTCCTGTGTTCTGTGCGGAATTAAAACAAGCAGGTAACATGCATTTCGACAACAACTCGTACTACTACGCTGGAAACAAGCGAGCAGCACCGCTCAACCTGTAACTGGGCATGTCCGTGGGCGTCCGCTACGTGCTCACTTTTGACCGCCTGACCTGAGCGGGACGTCCGTCTGTGCCTGCTTAATTAGCACGAACAAAGCGGCGTCCGCCAACCCCACCTCGTGCACGTTAGTCAAACGAAATTAGATCACAGGGGAATGAGGGGATCAGACCAAACCGAAATCAGATCTCACCTCGCACGCAAATCAGAATCTCAATTCCACTCCCGAATGCCCTCGTAGCCACGCCCCGCTCCGGTCCGCCTCCATGGGCGGCCTCAAGGCAGCGTCGCCGTCGCCGGCTGTGGCGATGGCGATGGCGTGCGTGGTGGCGTCCGAGGTGGCCACGGTGCTGGCCGTCATGCGCCGCAACGTGCGCTGGGCGGGGGTCCGCTACGGCGGGGACGACGGCGGCGGCGGCGGCGCCGACGACGAGTACCTCGACCACCCCCTCATCGCGGGGCTCAAGTCCCTCCGCCGCCGCGCGGCCTCCTGTGGCACCCGCTGCCCCGCCGGCGACCCGCTCCTCTACCTCCGCCCCTTCCTCGACGTCGTGCGCTCCGACGAGACCGGCGCGCCCATCACCGGCGCCGCCCTCTCCTCCCTGCACAAGATCCTCTCGCTCGACCTCGTGGCGCCCAGCCCCGGCGTAGCCGACGCCATGGGCGCCGTCGTGGACGCCGTCACGGGCTGCCGCTTCGAGGTCACCGACCCGGCCTCCGAGGAGGCCGTCCTCGCCAGGGTCCTGCAGGTGCTGCTCGCCTGCGTGCGCGGCCGCGCCGCCCTGGCCCTCGCCAACCGCCACGTCTGCGCCATCGTCAGCACCTTCTTCCGCGTCGTGCAGCAGGCCAGCACCAAGGAGGAGCTCCTGCAGCGCGTCTCAAGGCAGACCATCGGCCTCGCCGGATGCGTGGAGCACCACACCGACGTCGCCGGACACGTGCTGTTGACGAACCCAAGAACCTCGCCGGCCGCCGGGAGATCCCCACAGGCCTTGGTCGTGGTGGGAGAAGGGGGCGGAGGGAGGGAGAGGCGGCCGTTTGAGCGGAGGGAGGGAGCAGATGGAGAGGTGGCGGACTTTCGCCAGCCATGGCGCGCCGCCCGTCGAAGGTGACAGGGGCGAGGGAGAGCGGAGAAGTCTCGATCTGGAAGACCTTGTTCTGTCGAGGCGGCGTGGCGGCGGTAGTGAACCCATAGCGGAAGCCCGTCTCGTTTCTGCCCCTCACTAGGGACGTAAACGGATCGGATCGGATCGGATATTGTTCTTACCATATCCTTTACCATATTTTTTTAACGGATTCGGATCGGAGCGGATAATGGTCGGATGCGGATTCGGATGCGGATTATATCGGATTACGGATATGGAGCGGATTCGGACCGAACTCGGATCGGAAACGGATTATTAAGAAAATATACACATAAAAAATAGAAGTATGCTTTCTATGTAAAATATGCTTGTAATTATAGAATATAGCAAAATGTACACTCTATTTTGTACAACAAAGCAATTTGTGTACTAATAGCATACATATTTTGGCCGATGAACTAACTATATTGTCTAAATATTTAGGGTTGGGCTAATTTTCTCGGATTATCCTCTTTGTAGACCTCGGATAATCCGCAAAAAATGGCGGATAATCCATATCCGTCGGATAGTATCAATACCATATCCTCTACCATATCCGCCGGATATCCGCTTGATCACTATTCGCATCCGTATCCATATCCGGCGGATTTCTAAAAATGCATACCATATCCTCAAAAACGGATATGGATGCGGATTCGGAGCGGAAATTATCCGTACCATTTACATCCCTACCCCTCACCGTGGGTGTTCGCTTCAAGGTTTTAATTGGGCTGGGCTGGCGGCTCCGTGGACGGCCCGTGACCACCTACAGGCCTAAGCACCGCAAATGAGGATAGAGCGAGAGAGGTATACCTGTCGCCCTTGATCCGAAACCATGCCTCGGCGCATTGGCGGTGCGCGTCGCCGAGCTCCTCCTTGCAGCCGCAGCCGAGACGGATCACCTCCGCCCCGGGCACCGTCGCAGGCCCGTCGCCGCCCTCAGGGCTAAGGTGGCAGATACGGCACGCCACGCCGTGGACCGAGGCCCCCGCGTCGACGTCGATGACCACCGACTCGGCCTTCCCCATTTCCGGCGCGCCGGCCGCGACCGGCTGCGGGGCTATGGTCGCGTCTCGCCGCATCCCTTGGGGTCAGGCCGGGGTGAGACGGTCGGCTGCAGCTGCCACGAGGAAGTTTGCGGCTAGGCTAACGGGTGGGGATGCGACGCCGACGACGACGAGGAACTGAGGAAGGGAGGCGGTAGAATAGAGGCTGCGTGCGGCGACGGGTTGGCCGTTGGCCAAGCGGTAGAAGAGCGAGTCATCAGGCGGCGGAGACGCCGTGCGTGTCATACTCGCACCGTCGCACGGTATATCTGCCGTCTTGGCACGGGTGCGTGCGGCGATGTCAGTCCATCTGGTTGTAGGAGATGGGAGATTGGAAGGACGTGTACATTGGTGCACTGATTTTTCTTCTCGTCCACAGGAGACAAGCTAGAGCTCAGGTTCAAACCGATAGATACTTAGATTACATCGTGATTTGTCGGTGTATGAAACTTGTGCATAGTTCGCAACTAAGATTTTCTTAGTTAGTCATGTGTTGCAATTGAACTAATTCAAGGTGAACATGAGTTGCAACTCAAAAAAAGAAATGCCTTAATCGTTAAAATTTACTTAGCTGGACATGTGTTGCAATTCAAGGTGAACATGAGTTGTAATTTAGAAAAAAAAAACACCTAAATCGTTCAACGTCATGATTTGTATCTGCTTCGATGTAACATGTGTGTTACAACTTAGAGCATCTCCAGTCGCGTCCCCCAAACCGCGCCAGATCGAACGTTTGGGGGACGTGTTTTGTTCGTGCCGTGTTTGGGGGACGTCGCTCCCCGGCCGCGTCCCCCAAACACCGTCCCCAATCAGAAATTCAAATAGGTTGCATTCAAAAGAGATCGTTCCCGCCAAATCGTCGCGATCATAGTAGCGGCGATCAAAGTACTGGGCGCGCGATCATATTAAAGACCGGTGATGCATGCTAAATTAGAAGAAGGGGTTGGGTGACGCCGACGCATCCTGAGTCGACGTTGGCCCGTCGATCACGACGAACTCGTCGCGATCTGCCCGGTGGTGTGCATGCTCCGTCTGCTCCGTCGCCGACGTCGAGGCAGAGGCCAACGCAGGTGTAGCAGAGATGTCGAGACGCATCCTTCTTGCTCCGGTTGGGGTTGCCGCCGCCCGGCCGCGCCATTTTGGCTTCAATGTCGTCGAGGATCTGGCCTTTGAAGAAGTTGTGCGCCGCCCGCATCCGGGGAGACATTCCCTCTGTCGACGCTCTCAGTAGGGACATGTCGTCCCTGCGTTTCTTTTAGTCCATCTTCTCCTCTTGCCTCTTGAGCAGCTCCGCCCACCTTTCGTCGACCTTTTTGTCGCGGGAGAGCAAGGTCAAGGAGACCTGGACGAGGCAACTCGTGATCGACGTGTCTTCTCGGACGACGCAACGTCGGCCAAGGCGGCCTTGGCAGCCTTGTTGCCAGTAGGACGCCCTGCCGACGTTGCCAGTGACGCATCCAGATCAATGGCGTCTTTCCCCTTGGACAACGACATGCGCGTCAACTGCCATTTGTGGTTCATTTTGAGTTTGCTAGC
Source organism: Lolium multiflorum (assembly GCA_030979885.1). Taxonomy (NCBI): domain Eukaryota; kingdom Viridiplantae; phylum Streptophyta; class Magnoliopsida; order Poales; family Poaceae; genus Lolium; species Lolium multiflorum. The sequence goes on from JAUUTY010000503.1 coordinate 72,847, forward strand.
AATGCGTCAGCGTGAAAGACTTGTGACCTTTCAAGTTCTTCCGCAAATCCATGGCCTTGTGAAACTAACCAAATGAAGCGCAATCATGTCATCGAACACAATGTAGGCGCTACAGATTATGCAAAAAAGAGTCGTACCAGCTGGCTGATGTCGGCGCCGATGTTGCCTCTGGTCACTAAGTCGTGATGGTACCCATGGAACGAGTTCACCGACGCCTGGATGATGGCCCATCGTGTCGACATTGCATTTTGGCTCCTCTTCATTGTCACGTTGTTGTATTCGTTGTTGATGAGCTTGTGCTCATCGAACTCGGACTCGATCCTCGCTCAATACTTCCCGTATTTTTTGTTGGCGCCGATGATGGAGTCATGGCTCACCGTCGCCCACGACTTGAACAGACATAGATCCTCCAAAACTGTTCACTTGGGGCCTCGTGTGCCCGACACCTTCTTCTTCTTTGTCCTCACGCCGTCCGCGTCTACCTCCACGAGATCGTCATCACCGGCACCATCCTCGTCCTCTTCCTCGCCGCCATCTTCGTCCTCGTCCTCGTCGTCCTCCACCCCCTCCTCTTCCCCCTCCTCCTCCTCCTCCTCACCCCCTCCCCCTCCTCCTCCTCAGCACCGACGCCATCGAATTCGAGCGGCCTCCAGCAGCCACTGAACGGGACGCCGTCTGGACCGGGTCCTGGTTCGCGCTGAGGCGCTTGCTCGTACGCGGGGGAGTAGAAGAGGTTGTTGGGGTTGAAGCCGCCATGCGGAAGCGCATCCTGGTAGTGGGGCGACAAGTTAGGCGTCACGCACCCGGGAGTGGCGGAGAAGGCGGATGTCGACGGAGAGATCACTACCAAAACGTACACCGGCACCGACGTACTCCATGGGCTTGCGCGGTGGCGGCGATACACCCGCCATTATGTGCTGGTGCTGCGCGCCGCCAGAGCTTCTTCTCCTGCCGCGCCGCTCCGTCCTTTCCGCTCCGCCTCGCCATCTTCCGGCGCAGATAATCTTGATGCCATTGATCATCGGTCCATCCTTCCGGCTTCTTCGAGTCGGCCTTCCGCGGCTTCAAGGGCGCTTTCCTTTCGTCTCATTGTCCGGCGGCTTCTTGGCCGCATTCTTGGCCAATTTTTTGGGGGCTGTCGGCGGCGCCATGGAATGGGGAGGGTAGCGGCGGCGGGTGGACGACGGGAGGGAGAAATGAATCGGCGGCGGGAAATTTGTTGGGAGGCCAGAAATGCGCGGCGGGATAGGCGGGAGGGGCGTGATTTGGCGGGAGTGGGAGACGAATTTTCCCTATGCCGCTGAGGGGTCGGTCCCGCCGCCTCGCCTTCGCCTGGCGTGCCCTGGTGGCCGGGACGGGCTTGGGGCGCTGGACACCGTATTGTGCCGCGTCGGACAAAAAACGGCTTTAAAAAACGCGGCTGAAAGCGTTTTTTTATCCGGCGCGCCCCAAATCACTTTGGGGGCGGTTTAAGGAACGCGACTGGAGATGGTCTTACCACTGAGATTTGGCTAAGATCTGAGTCGATTGAGTTCTAGTCCTAAAAAATAAACGAAATGGGAGTCGTCACTCTTTTTTTCTGGCCTTCGGCTAGAAAAGCAGGCCATGCATTCGACTCCCCAAATGCGCAATCACATTCGCATGCTCATGAAAGTGAAAGAAGTTATACTTGAAAAGAAAAACGAAAGTGAAATAAGAGTACAACATATAACGCCATGCAGCCATTCCAGTATCTGCAAGTTAATATATCCCTAGTCTTAATAAGAACATACAAATGCATCTAAAAAAATCATACAAATGCGTAATCTTTTACCCAGACAACTAGTACATTAGCTTGTAGCATGTAGGCTTCGTACGCTCTAACCTCTGAATGGCAACCGGGGAGACCCAAAATCAGAACAATCAGCAAGGGAAAAACAAAATAGTACAACCGGATGAAACCCGCTACCCAGAGGGGTAGCTGCGCACCCCTTTCGGAGCTCACACCTGTTGACATAGGCATCCCCAATGGGCCTGCCAAAGATGGTACCCGGGGTTTACTGAAGGCCCAGAACCCGAAGAATACAAAGACTCAAGCCCATTTGATGGTTAGGAAAGATAGTTTGTATTAGGAAAGATAGAGATTTGTAATCTTACGGGTTGGATACGAATCCCTCCCGAACTCGTAACTTTTGTATCACGAAACCCTCGCTCCGCCTCCTATATAAGGGGAGTCGAGGGACAAAGAAAGCATCAATCTACTAACATAACCCTAGTTTTCATAATCGTCGAGTACTTTTCGCCTAAACCTTCGAGATCTACTTGCCCTCTACTTCTAGCAAAACCCTAGTCTACAATCTGTAGGCATTGACAAGTTAATCCCTTGTCAATTGGCGTACTGTGGGAACTAGAGGCTGCAAGGATCCGATCTCGATGGCACGTTCAAGATCTTCGACTTCATCGACAGCAAGCAACGCAATGGATCGAGGTAACAAGGAAAAACTGATCTATTCAATTTATTCCTCACCCGCCCTCCCGTATGGATGCATGTGCCTATCGAGGAGCCCATCATCATGACGTTCGGAAAATTCCGATTTGGAGTCAACAAGGAAGGATCCTACCGTCTCGAAGTTCCGATCTCGTCGGAATTTTCAGCGACGATTCTAACTTTTCGTCGAGTGACGGAGTTTCATCGACACGCTCGTCGAAGGCCAGCGGAAAGCTCGCCAAGATCTTCACAACACATCCTTCGAGTCGTCTGGACTCCTATATAAGCACGACTCACAGCGTCGACAATTTCAACTTCATCGACAACTGCTGCTATCGAAAGGTCTTCACCACTCTATATGATGGTGTCACTAGTCCCGACAAAAATCAATGCACAAAATATCATCAGATCTATGTGGTAGAAGGGCAGGCACATCGACCCGCCAACATCAGAGGCTTTCGACGATTTGGGAAATCCATACGTCGATCCCGCTGATCTCACAAGAGGTCTAGGCACCAAATATATCGGGAATCCTCCCCGCAACAAAGTCCAACTCCCGCAAGAAGCGTGGGATAGGCCAAAGCCATGGATGGTTCAGACCCCATGGCCAACACCGCTGCACAGAACTTCAAGCATATCAATATAGACTTGCTCGAGTAAGAGTTGGAAAAACAGACAGCATCCTTGAATAGGAGAAAAGAAGCGCTTCGCATCAAGCGGGCAAGATTTCAGGAAATACAGGAGATAGTCACGAGAAGCTCGGAGGAGAGCAATGTCTCGCGCAAAACATACCTGAAGCAGAAAGAGGAAACATAATCCAAAATCTCGACATGTCCTTTATGTCGATCGACGAAAGAGGAAATATCATCCCGAAACGCCAGAGCAGGTTACATGGCAACACAAGCATACATCTTGGCATCCGAGACCACCTGGGAGACCCGAGAGAACCATTGTTCAATATGGCGATGGCTGGAGTAGGAGTTATGGGAACGTTTGCGTTTGCCCGAGGAAAATCCCGGACAAATAGTCCACGACACACGCCAGTTCAAGACCCACCACGAGCAAGTGGAGCAAGAGACACAACGAGTCTGCAAGGGTGGACAGAGCGCGACAGAAAGGAGGGACTGTCGGTACTCGCCAGAGCTTGCCGACGAAGATATGTGTGGGCTCCCATGCTTTACGAGAAGAGTGCGAAAAACTCGAGTCCCAAAAGGTTCAAGTTACCGAGAATTTCAAGAAGTTCGACGGCCTGAAGATCCCGAGGATTGGCTCGTGGATTATCTCGAGATGGTAAACTGGAGGAACCAGAGCAACAGCTATGCAAAGTATCCAAGTTCACCCGAGTGGTGCCGCAAGATCTTGGATAAAGAAACTCCCCTTGAACTCCATCGACAGGTGGGAAACCTTTGAGGACATCTTCGTGAAGAACTTCCGATCCACCTGCAAAAAACCCGCGTCGTTGGAAGAATTACGAGCGTGTCGACAAAAACATGACGAGTCGATGAGAAAATATATACGAGGTGGAACATTATTAAAAACTCGGCAGAGGATATATCTGACGAGAGAAGATGCGTTCGTAGTGTGAATCCGACGAGCAGATTTCGCGAGGATTTGGGGAGAACTAACCCCAAGTCAATCTCAGCATTGATGGAGATAGCTAATAAGTGGGCTGATGGAGAAGACGCAATATATAACACAGGTCGCCAAGAGGATCGTGGTCGAAATTTTCAAAATAGAAGGCGATTTTCTCGCCAGTTCTACAACAACGATGCTCCCGGCCATATATCGGCTGGTTTTCGAGGAAACTCGGAGGAAATAGTCGAGACGATTATCAAAGAAGCAACGAACAACAATGAGGTGATTTTCGCAACAGACAAAATAGTGGACCAAGGATTCAAAGACCTTACGTGTCTCCGAGGAGATGATGAACGGTCCGTGTCAAATGCACTTTTACCTCGACAACAATGGAAAGAGAGCAGACATCTCCAAAGATCGCAATTTTGGCAATGTTGCAGCCGCAGGAATCGCAAATGCCCAAGCAAAACAGAAATCCTCGGAGCCAAGGAGCGAGATTCACCTTCCACCTCCTCCCGCAATAAGAAAATCGACACCAGCTCAGAATAGCGGCAGCACCACAACCACCCATATGTCGATCCCAATTCCAATGGTGCAGTTTTGATGATTGAGCTAGCCGCCCCAACGGCAGAAGGTCATATCTCGACGGTGTTTATGGCAGAAAAAGATGCCTCCACCAACAATCGAGTATCTAAATTGGTCAGGCAAGACATAGGCTTCACAATTGCGGATCATCCGCAGAAGTTCCTCGACCGGACAATCAGCACTTATTCTACCCGCAGTAATTGCTGGGTTCGACGCGTCGCGAGTTTTCATAGATGGCGCGGCAGCTAAACCTTATGTACGCAGATACATTGAGAAGATGAACATATCCCTAGCAAACTTAAACCACCATGACACACGTTTCCATGGGATTACACCAGAGAAGCCAAGTTACCCATCAAAAATCAACCTCGACGTTCGTTTGGAACCAGAGAACTACGGAGTTCGAAGTTGTGGATTTCCCGCAGATCACGCTTTGTTGGGACGACCAGCATATGCTAGGTTCATGGCAGTGCCGCATTATACATATCTCCTTGTGGAGGTTGCCTGCCCAAGGGACCTATCACAATAAAAGGAAGTTTTGCGTTATCGATAAGTGCGACAAGGATTTTCACCGTGTGAAACTTTCGGGGCAAAAGTATATGGCGCCAGGTTCAACACTATGATGTGTCGCCGAGAGGTAGGGAGATCTAAGGAGCCAACTTTCAACACAGCTAAGGATTCAAAGAGGATTCAATTGCATCAAAGAAAACGACGTCCAATGCGCAAACATGGATGTCGATAGGAAAGCCGCGCTCGTCGAGTTCCTCCGTGAGCACGAAAATCTTCGCATGGTGTCCAGTGACATGCCGGGAGTACCAGTGAACTCGCCGAGCACCACCTCAATCTAGATCCTCTCGCAAGACCAATAAAGCAACCTTTGGCGCTTTTCGAGCCTAGCCGCAAAGCCATGTTATCTGAAATAGATCGACTCAAAGATGCTGGATTCATCGAGAGAAATATCTCCATCGGGCCACGTGTCGAAACCTGATGGTGCCAAAACACACAATAGTCCTTCGCATGCGCGTCGACTTTACGTGTCTCAATAAACATTGTCCAAAGATCACTTTCCCCTCCCAAGGATCGATCAAATCATCGACTCCACGGCAGGATGAACGTCTTTCCTTCCTGGATGCATATTCTGGTTATAACCAGATCAGATTAAAAGAAGAAGGCAGACACGTTCATTACACCTTATGGCGTGTTTTGCTACAAAACAATGCCCTTTGGTCTGAAAAACGCGGGAGCAACATATCAGCGGATGATGCAAAAATGCCTAGCAACACAGATTGGAAAAAACGACAAGTCTATATTGACGATGTCGTAATAACATCAAAGAAAGGGCGACTTTGATCGAAGATTTGAAGGAAACCTTCGACAACCTCGACAAGTTCTGCATCGTTGAACCCGACAAAGTGCTTTGAGTCCCGCAGGAGAGCTTCGGGTTCTTAGTATCAGCAAGAGGGATTGAAGCTAATCCCGAAAAAATAGGCCATCGTTACTATGAGAAAGCCAACAAAGTTGAAAGAAATACAGCAGCTTAACGGACGAGTCGCAGCTTTAAACTTCGTAGCCAGCTAGGAGAAAAGGCGTTGCCGTTCTCGCATTGATCAAGGGAAAAATTCAAGTGGAACGAAGAAGCGGAGAGCCTTCGAGAACCTCAAGCGAGCAATTTACACCACCAATCTTGGTGGCGCTAAAGAAAAGAACCTCTCCTCTTGTACATTGCAGCCACACCTCGGTGGTCAGCACGGCTAGTAGTCTAAAGAGAAGAAGAAGGCAAGCTCCATGGAGTTCAAAGGCCAGTATATTTCATCGGCGAAGTGTCGCCTTCAAAACAGGTATCCGCAATATCGAACCATATGGAGTTTTCACGATATAAGAAAACTCGACACTATTTTTCGGCGCACCCAATAGTGGTCAATGAAGCTCCTTTGTCAAATATATTGAACAACCCGAAGCCACGGGTCGTGTCTCCCTTTGGGGAATAGAACTTTCCCTCGGGACATCACGTATGAAAAAGAAAAGCAATAAAATCGTGAGGTCTTACCAGATTTCATCGCGAGTGGATGGAGCTACAAACACGGGACCTCCAGATTTATCGAGAACTTGGACCATGAATTTCGACGGGTCCAAAGATTGAAGGAGCGAGCGGCGTAATCTTGGTATCACCCGAAGGCGATAAGTTGAAATATGTCTTGCGGATGACGTTCCCAAACGCGTCTAACAATGAAGCAGAATATGAAGCTCGATACACGGGATGAAGATGGCGAAGTTGCGGGTGCAACACGACCAAAATTTTTCGGCGACTCACAATTGGTGGCACAACAAGTCATGAACCAATGCGATGCAATCAACGAAAAGTATGATGGCATACAAGGAGGTGTAACAAGCTGGAAAAGCTATTTGATGGTTGCGAGGTAAACCACATCAGAGGATGAGCAATGATGAAGCCGACGTTCTGCAAACATCGGGTCCCAATGCCTTGCGATCCCTCCGGCGTGTTCGGGAAGAGATTAGCGAGAGATCAACAAAGCAAAAAACAAAGGAGAAGAAAGAGAAACCTCTTAGTATCGCCAAAAACACGAGACGAAGAAGAAGAGCAAGAGCTAGTCATGATGGTGCAAATTCCATGGATGAAGCATATCATACATCTTAAGAAAAACACTACCGACGATCCATTGAAGCAAGGCGAATAATCAGAGAACAAAAGCTTTCATGTGGTCAAAGGGGAATTGTACAAACGTATATCTCGGGAGTGCTGAGATGCGTCACAAAAGAAGGAAGAATCATCTGAAAGATGTGCACGGGGATATGCGGGCACCACGCGAGTAGTAGAGCTATCGCAATAAGGTTTTCGAGCAGGATTTTATTGGCTCACCAGCAATCGATGCAAAGGAAATAGTGCACTTGTGACGCTGTCAAAGGTTGCGGCAAGACCTCACTCTCCACTGCCGAACTTATGCCAATCCCGCTATCTTGGCCCTTTGCTCAATGGGGTCTCGATATGGTGGGAAACACAAAGCTTCGCCGGGAGGATATGAGTACTTGCCGTGGCCGCCGACAAATTTACCAAGTGGATAGAAGCGCCGATAAATTCACCAGATGCAACGTCCGCAATAAAGTTCGTGAAGGACATTGTCTTTCGCTTTGGAGTACCTCACGCATGCTGGATAACGGCAGTAACTTTACATCCAAGGAATTCAAAGCATATTGTGCGAATGGGCATAAAGCTAAGTTTTGCGTCTGTCATGACATCCACACCAATGGTCAAGTCGAAAAAGCCAATGGCATCATCTGCAATGGCATCAAGAAACGCCTGCTAGGACCTTTGGAAAAGCTAGGCACACTTGGCCAGAGGAGTTACCAAGTGTTTTGTATTCGAACGACACCAAATACTGACGCAGAAACGCCGTTCTTCTTGGTCCACGGAGTGGCAGCCTTGCCGATAGAAATAGAGCACGATTCTCCACGAGTCGAGTATGACGAAGAAACTTCGAGAAAAGCTTTGGAGGACGACGACGACGACTGACGAAGCTCGCGATGAAGTCCGCGCGAGTCACCAAGTACTAGGACTGAAAACTATCACAATCGACGATTGCGCCAAGATCTTTCCAAGTCGGTGACCTGTTCTACGACTCAATCAAAAAGCCATGAAAACTCGAGTCACCATGGCTAGACCATCACAGAAGTGATAGAAGGAGGAGCATACAGAATCAAAGACAAGAAGACAGGATTGACGAGCCAAATCCCTGGAACGTGGCACAGCTCAGCGCTTTCTACGCCTAGGTGTCGAAAATATAGTCCTCCTTTGTAAAGCTTCAATGTACTGAAACGCCCATTGAAGCCACACTTTTTCCTTTTTTCGGGCACCGAGTGGCTGGAAAGGTTTTTAATGAGGCGGGCTCGTGCCTGCAATATAATAAAGATAGTGGAATTATATATCTTCTTCTCGACAAGATCATGGGTTTTCCCCTACATGATACAATATATATAAACACAGTGTCGACGAATGCAAAAGAAGCATCCGGCCTTGGTAAAAATACCTCGCCAAAATAAAAAGAGATATCGACAAAATAGTGATCAAACAAAAGCTCGGGGCTTACACCCGTACAAAATAGTACACAACGTATATTATCTTGCCTTGGGACAGCCTCGCATTATAATACACAAGATATTGCAGTCAAAACGCCCGGGGGCTTGGCGATAAAATAAAATACAATGACTTTACAATATAGCTCGTCTATACAGGATACAAAGTTCGGAATAAATGTCAAGGATTTCCCAATATATTATCTATGGTTAAGCGCTCGTTATTGACAGCGCGAGTACTATGCTCAGCATAGCTACCCTTCACGAAGAATTCGGAATCCATCCGAAGAAGTTCATCCATCATATCTTCAGCAACAGGAGTAACTATATCATCATACTTGCCGATTTCTCTTCCTCTTCGACATCTTCTCCAGGCACTTTGGGACAATTTGCCCTACATCTAACTTCGGGTAGCAAATCTTTATCATGATCATCGCAAACCTTGCACCAGCAGCTAGTTGGGCTCGTACAAAGCGTGGATGTAGGAGCATCTCGAAATTTGTCCATCAATGCAAGGGTTTCCGGCATCTTATTGCGAGGAAACATGGTACCATACACCAAAGACAAAGTTCTTGTACAAAAGTCAAGATATTCGCGAACTGAAGTGCACGATCTTGAAATCTCACGATTTGGCGGGTCCGCTCAGGTGTACCCCAAAAAGTCGATCCGTGCTCATGTGCAAGCCGAAGGAGAACATTGGAACGAGCCTCGACACGTTCATCTTCAGTTAGGATCCAAAAAAGCACCTATGGTTTCATAAAACAATTCAGTGGGCAAGAGGAGGCAAGCAGCAAAGGAAAACGAAGAAGCGAGATAAGGACAATGAAAACTTACCCGCCATATCCAAGCTAGCATCTGTTAGCAGTGGAGCATAGAATCCTCTCGAGACTTAGTCACAGCGGGCTTCAGCAACGTTAATCCTTTTCACAATGGCAGCTTGTGCTTGTCGGAGTGCAATTTCCCCGATGATTTACGAGCCTTCTCCATCAGACAAGTGATTGCTTCTTCACGAAAGTTGGTGGCGAAGTTCATCCAATTCTTGCAAGGAATCTTCGACAGGCGAAACATCAGCAGGAGTTTTCTTTGTGGGAGAAGAAGGCGAAATATTGGAAGGCTGGCGTATAATTGTCAAAAATCAACTGCAAAGAGAAAATTTCGACATCAATCAATGAGCAAAGATAGATTTCCATTCATCTCCATAAATATATACATGTCTATTACAAAAGGAAGGACCTCCTAGAAGCAGTTCTCGACACTACGGCGACAAAGCCAAAAGACAGAGGTACGCTAAAAACAAAAGCAGAGGCATTCAACTAGACCTCGCTTTGACGAGCTAGGAGCTGAAGATGGCTTGATCCCGATGTAAGCCAGGATTTTCCTCGTGTTGGGCTTGGCCTTAATCAAGGATCTCCACCTCGATTGTCTATTTGCTCCGTGTCGCCAACCTTCGACCAATCGATAGACGTTGGCTATCAACTAAGGCGACAGTTGTTCCACGGCAACCTTCATATTTCATGGCGCACCTTTAATCCAAGATCTTCCGCTGGATTGAAGCACTTGGCGAGGTCAAGGAAAGTTTCGGGTTCCTCTTTCCTGGGAAAGAAATAAGGAAAAGCACAACAACAGCTTTGGCTTTCCAATGCGTGCCCACATCCATGAACTTCGAGAAGTGAAAGGGCATCAAGCAGAGGATCATTGACAGGCTCATCAAGTTGAAACTTCTGAGCTGTTTTAGCTGTCACGAAAGAAACTTATTGAGTAAACAAAAGAAGTTCAGAGAAGGAAATACACAAGATATTGAAGTGGTACTTACAAACGAAGCGGCGACTTTGCGTCGTTATACGCTTAAGGATTGCCTCCTCGCGAGCAGATTGGGCAGTTATGTGATCGCCTGAGAAGTTTCGGCAGTGTGAAGCCTCTTTTGAAGATCTTCGACACCAGCAGCATCGGCCTTGGCCTTGTCGGCCTCTGCTCGCGCATCAACAGCATCCGACTCAGCCTTTTTGCGCGCCTTTTCACTCTGCTCTAATTGCTGAGCAAGTGTGTTGGCACGCTCATTGGCTTCCGCCAGTTTCTACAATAAAAGATAAATATAGTTACAAATTTCGACAACAAAGAAGGAACAAAAGAACAGAGGCAAAAAGAAGCAGAGCATTACCTTCAGCTTTACTCGCATAATCACGGTACCCAACAAATTGGGCACCGATGCGAAGAAGATCCTTTATCACAGGGTTAACAAAAAGAGAAGAAAAAGAGAAAATGCAGCTATGAGAAAAATATGGTGACAATAAAAGAAAACAAAGGAAGTATAAAACTTCGACAAAAAGAAAAGAACTTACATCTTCCATGAGAGGATTAGAGGAGCCACCCAATTGGAGAGTAGGCTCCGAGATAATCTCCGTCCTTGCCCTTTTCGGTGAAGGGGCTCGGGGACGGAGGAGTAGCGCCGAGGTTTTGTTGGGGAGGCGAGGATTCTTCTCCCTCAACTCGTGGCTCTGAAATAACTAGGGTACGTGACGTACTCGTTCGAGCAGCCACGTCCAAAGTTGGCGTTTCTTCGTCCTCATCACTATTGAAAATGAGCGGCAGTATAAAGAGCAAGACAAGCAAAAATTCTTCGAAAAGGAAAATGCAACAGATAGGGAACTTACGAGCTGATGATACTCGCAAGATATGGGTCATAAGCTGCCTTTTTCGGTAAAAGAGCAGCTTCTTCGGGTTGAGAGGTCCCGGAATCCTCGTCGACATTTCTCCTCCTTTTGCCCTTCGGAGAAACAGCAGGAGGAGGAGATTGGGCTGACGTAGTCTCTTCAGAAGCAGTACCCGCAGATTTCCTGGATTCTGCGGGTTCATTCACAAACGAGGGGGCCTCCTGATTGTCATCAGAGACAATGGCCCTTTCGTCGACATCTCCACCTTCAGGAAGAGGAGGAAGCGAATCCATAGAAGGATGGTTCTGTCGAAATATAAAGACATAAAAGAAAAATATATATGAGCGAAATATCAAAACAATGAGGTGCAGGAAAAGAATGGAGCAAGGAATAATATCGTGAAGACAAAATACCTTGGGTAGAGGATTGGTGGAGCTATATGGTTCCACGCCGCAAGATGAAGGAATAGGATCCCTCTTGTTCGCGAAGTAATTCTTCGAACAAGTTTCTCCAAATCCTTCACGAAAGATCCTTCGACAACCTGTTGGCGTCCTTCTAAAGATACGTCCAAAGGGGATTTTTGAGCCTGAAGAGGCTGTACTCTAATCCGAAGAAAGTAGGCGATAATTTGAACACCAGAAAGTTCTTTTCCTCGAAGATTCTGCAGCTCATGAATGCGAGTCATCAGCGCTTCTGTCGCCTTTCTCTCTTCTTCGAAGCTTCAGCATCCCAGAATAGCGGCGCTGAATTTTGGCTTTTCCGTCAAAAGGAACTATGTTGTGCTCAACAGAGTTGGCATCTTCCTCGTGAATGTAGAGCCACCTTCGCGCCATCCTTGGACAGAATCGGGAATTTGACGTCGAAGTAATCAACGTCATTCCGACACAGATAACAACTCCACCTATGTTATAAGTGGTGTTGTGGGAGCCATTGCGCGGAGGCAGAAAAGGCGTTTCCAAAGAGCCCAATTTGGAGCAACTCCAAGGAAACACTCGCACAATGTGATGAAAATAGAGATGTGAAGGATGGAATTGGGGGTCAGCTGGTGTAGCTGAATCCCATAGACAAAGAGAAGACCGCGAAGGAAATCATGAATTGGGGCGGAAAGGCCGCGGATGAGATGATCAATAAAACTAACCCGATACTCCATTGGAGGGTTGGGGTAGCTCTCTTCCTTGGGGAAGCGGATGGCGTTCTCTTTCTTCATCAAGCCAAGCCTCTTGAGCAGTTGACGTCCTGGCTCGAAACCTTGGATCTTTCCCACTCCGCGTTTCCCAGATTCGCGGCGGCCATGGATGAATCAGGAGTGCTGTGGCGAGTGAGACGTATGCGTGGTGGCATCGACCGCGGACAAAGCAAGGCTTGGGTGTGCGGAAGATCAGAGTTGGGCGCAGGAGAATTTTTTGAGGAGAACAGATGTGGCGCAAGCGAAGAACTGGACCAAGGTTGAAGAAAGGTTTATATAGGGTTCGATGCAAAGCAGTTGGATGAAGAAATCGTGTGATGAAAAATGATCTTATCAATAGAAGGGTAAAAACGTATTTTTACCGGAAAGTAATGGAACAGCGTTACTATACGTGCGCCAGGAAAGCGGAGGACGTGTGTCCCCCACTCGCACGATGTGTCAACGTGGTGCGAACAATGGACCCACAGTACAGGAAAAAATTCGACTATTGATAGAGATGAAGAGAATTTGACAAGGGATAGTATGTCGACAAGAAAAATAAAAAGAGAATGGCGACAGGACGAATCATTCGACATACTCTTGGAGCTTTTGATCAAACACAAGTTTTTGCTCAAATGCTCGGGCTACTCCCATCGGGAGCTGGTCACCCGATAAATATGAAAATATCGAGAAGGATTATAAATATAGCGACAAGATGCAATAAAATGTTGAGCCTACAACCAAGCACAAGTTCTTGGCTGTAGCCTCGGGTTACTCCCATCGGGAACGCTGTTCGCGTGCCCGATGAAATTTGTAAAGAAAAAGAAAGAAAGATAGAAAGGCAAGAGAGTATATTTCGAGTTATACCTAACTCTACATATACTCCCATCGGGAAGACAAAATAAGTCATCAAATATGACTCAATAAAATGTGCTATTCCAAAGGCGAAAAGCACTCGACAATATATTCTCAGAACGCCAAAGTTGCGATCAATTTCGAATGCCGCAAATTGCGAAGGTAAGACCAGATCCGTTCGGCGTGGCATCGCTAAAGACTGCGTCACATTTTTATCCGTATCAACAGACAAGAAAAATCCTAACGGACGCGTTAGGTACCGATAAATTTGATCGGGACTCGACAGAATGGTAAGACCTTAAGCGGCACTGTCGAAGTTTACACCAGATCCCGAGGTCATGTCCAGGGACGTGATCTTGAAGTAGGTTTTGCGGATTGCCACTAGAGCAATTAACTAGTACCTGATCCGTCGATGAACTAGCCCCAACTACCATTATCCCTGTACAAAATAGTGTTTGCATATCGAAAGATTATGTAATGAGTAAATTGAGATTTTCCCGATTCTCCGATTCAAGAAAAATCTCGGGCCTACATAGGCATCCCCAATGGGCCTGCAAAGATGGTACCCGGGTTTCGAAGGCCCAGAACCCGAAGAATACAAAGACTCGGAAGCCCATTTGATGGTTAGGAAAGATAGTTTGTATTAGGAAAGATAGAGATTTGTAATCTTACGGGTTGGATACGAATCCCTCCCGAACTCTGTAACTTTTGTATCACGAAACCCTCGGCTCCGCCTCCTATATAGGGGAGTCGAGGGACAAAGAAAGCATCGAATCATTGTCAACATAACCCTAGTTTTCATAATCGTCGAGTACTTTTCGCCTAAACCTTCGAGATCTACTTGCCCTCTACTTCTAGCAAAACCCTAGTCTACAATCTGTAGGCATTGACAAGTTAATCCCTTGTCACCTGTCAACTTTGGTCAAACATAATTAACACCCCACCGGGGTGTTCGGACGCTTGCGCCCTGTCCTCGTCGGCGGCGCCTAGAGGACGCCGGCGTTTGGTGGCGGAGGCACCCAGAAACCCAATTGCGTTCCTATTCTTAGTTTTATGGTGTTTTTTTAAATATGGTAGGCCTTATCCTCAAATTTCTGGTTCTTCAGTGTGAGTGTTGTACATGGCCTGCCTGTAAATTTGTAATCTGCCACGTGTTGGAATAGACGTTTCTTCTGGGGTCTTCCAGATCCCTTCCTTGTGAAAAAGAAAGTCTTCAGCGATTAATTAGCGTGTGAGGGGAAAATAGCGTGTGTGGCCGTAAATAAAAGCTGTACTGTACTCTACTATACTTTTCGCTACATCGACGCTCGCGACCAACGCCACCCACGCCGCGATGGCCGCAGGGGGCCGCCCTGTTCTCGGTTGTCTGGATTTTGGGCGCCCGCCCAAGCTCCAGGACGCGCCGAGATGGAGCGCTGGTGGCTCCCGATGGGTGTCGACGCCGAATGAATCGCGTCATGTTAATGTAGGCCGTGGCCCGTGGCGCAGGCGGAGGGGAGAGATCGAACCAGCACATCGACGAGCGGAATTAGAGAGAGATATAAATCGGAAGAAATCATCGTCCAGCTCGATTCAACGGGAGGGCCCATCCACGGCGCACACCGCGAGATCGGAGACTGTGGGGAACGGACGAAAACCAGAACGCAAGGTGACCGGCGCAGATCTGGAGGCGGGCCTCCACCGTCCGCGCGTTGCACTACTGTACGGTCTAGATTTAGGGACATTTCAAAGTGCCTCAATATATAGCTAAAGTGCCCCTAATTACTTTTAGGGGCACTATGAAAACTGCCCCGGATGCTTGTGTCCCTAATTGAAATAGGGGCACTTTGAATAAAATGCCCCAAATATATTTAGAAGCATTTTGAGATTTGCCTCTAAAGTTTTTAGGGGCACTTTGAGATTTGCCTCTAAAGATTTTAGAGGTATTTTAAATTTTGCCTCTAAAGGTTTTTAGGGGCACTTTCAGTTTTGCCTCTAAAGGTTTTTAGGGGCACTTCAAAATATGCCTCTAAATACATTTACGGGCACTTTAAGATGTGCCTCAAAAAGCTTTTTGGGGCACTTTAAGATATGCCTCTAAATATATTTAGGGGCACTTTAAGATATGCCCCAAAAGGCAGTTTAGGGGCACTTCGAGATATGCCTCTAAAAGTTTTTAGGGGCACTTTGAGATGTGCCTCTAAAAGTTTTTAGAGGTAGTTTGAGATGTGCCTCTAAAGGTTTTTAGGGGCAGTTTGAGAACCGCCCCAAAAAGTTTTTAGGGGCACTTTGAGACCTGGCCCAAAACACAATTAGCCACAACTCTAAGAAATGCCACAAAACATAATTAGAGGCAAATCTAGAAAAATGCTTCAATATAACAATACATGCAAATATAAATAGCAATGTACTCCCTCCGTTCTATTTTAATTGACTCGAATTTAGTACAAAATTGTACTAAATCCGAGTCAATTAAAAAGGAACGGAGGGAGTATGCACATAATCCAAATATACAAATGTACCAGAAAAATATCCAATCCTGTAATACATATACATAATTCAGAAGTCTATATATCACATCATAACAAATCTGTAATACATGTAACTTCACAACATTCTAAATATCAGGTTTTCAACTAAAAGTTGTGGTAAAAACTGCAAGCTTCCAATCATGACATAAACAATGCCATCGGTAAGGCCTAGAGCGAACTGAATTGCTTCCGGAGTATGTGCCACGACCACAACAAGATGGACATTCTGAACTAGAAAATAAACAACATATCAGTAGTCACTCCAAATTCAGTAAATCCCATTTTTTACTGGCAAATACATGACTTGCATATTATAAGAACATATTTTACAGAAAAAGCAAACTACAGTGGTCAAAATAGATTTCATAGAATAGTTTATATACAGCTTCACTTCACACAGTAAGCAGATAAAGATCCATACTCGTTCAAATAATACATGACCCATGCCTCAGTTCTAGTAGCAACTCAATTTCACAACAGCTTACTGATCTTTAGGTCTTTTTATTCACATATATTCTGTTCACTTCCAACTACAACAGCATCTGAAGTTCATTTTAATCGTGATTGACATATAGTGCTCCACACCCAAATACTTCTTTTAATATGGTAGTAAACTGACAGTACAATACAACTATAAAACTCCCTCAAGGATTTCGTCAATAATTTTGAAAAGAGAGAAATACGCCTAGCCTTGTACAAACGGCATTCATCTTAATACCTTAATTTTCATAGCACGCAAGTCACAGTATCACCAAAATCATGATAACATTTTAGAGAAGATTAGGTCAAACATATATAACCAAAGCCTTAAAGAGTGAAACACGGATGAACTCACCAGAGCAGATCCAAGGAACAAAACGTACATCTCGCTTATGGGCAGCACCACTGGGAAATAGGGAAGAGCTCACCATCTTGCTAAAGAGAAGATTAAGATATTAAACCATGCAAATTATCTTAATATAGTTCACAGTACCAATAGTTGGCAACTCCATATGATGAATAATAAAGGAAAACATGTATTCTTTCCATGAAATATAAAGTAAACCTGATAGTGATTTACAGAAAGGGTCCATACAAAGTAAATCAGCCTATTGCCATATAAATTGTGTAATACCTACAGATTGTGGAAGAAATTAAATTGTAACTAAGTTTCTCCGGTGCACTACCACACTTTCTTCTATATCATATGTAATTATGATGGTCCAATGGAAGAGAGTACGGTGATAACTGAACTACCACACTTTCTTCTATATCATATGTTAAACACTAGACCATGATGGCACGCGTTGCCGCGCCCGTCCGTAATTATGATCAAATAATAGGTAATTCCACAAATATCAAAAGACACAAAATACATAATCCAAATTTACATGAACTATACAGATTTCTGAGAAACTCTACAAAATTTTAAGCATGCCTTATCACAGATGAGGTCCAAATTTAAAATATCAAATGATTTGAAATGAATACCATGTAATGCTTGGAAACATAGTAGTCTCTTCTTTAAGGTTCAAATGGTCAACCAGAAAACATTGATTTTGGATACAATATTGCATTTCTACTAAGCGCACCCAAGAAAATAAACAATCCATGAGTGTGTAAAATTGCATGCCTCATGAACGTCAATATCAGAAATTGTTGTTTGAGTGCAATCTAGCTAGTGCCCAAAACGAATATACGTGCAGATAAATCATCTCAGATGTCATAAAGTAATATGAAAGAATTCCTTATGACATATGGATGAGCAAACACATAAGCACAACCGAATCAAGATACTAAAAATTACAGCACATTCTATTATGGGAAACAAATATGTGTGTATAAAACCCTCCTTGTACAACCAAAAAAAATCTTTAGCTACACAAGTTGCACCTTTTAATCTCTCATCCATTTGTAAAACAAATCTGGGGAATGGGAAAGGGAATTCAAAAGTGAAAAAAGTCAAAGTTGCTTTCCGTAGATATAGCAATGGAGGAATTGGAAAAAATACTATGCTTTGTGTAACCAATCTAATGAGGTTCCACGAAGATTTAATTATCTCAATATGGTACCATAATACTGACATTTCTTGTTGCGGGCCTTCTAAATTGATGAGCAAAATGTTCATATAGGAATTGTGAAAATGAACCAATAAATGAAGCATGAGATCATTTGAATTGATCTCAACCAACAAATTGTCTCGATAAAATAAGTTAATGGGGTAATTCATTTCATGGCAATGTAATTTCTGGCCTGTTATTGGTACGCAAGCTACCTTGTGTCCCTTATAATTCAGCATTCAAAATTTGTACAAGTATAAAGAGAGCATTCCCTTTAATCAGACAAAAGTCATATAGATTAATAAACCACTAAATAAAAGAAAATCGCTTATCAATATGATTATTTACTCTGTTAACAAACATGACTTCATTACCCGTGAGAGAACATGCAATGGGTCAAAAATCAAGTTTCACACGCCCTAGATGTGCCTTGATAACTTCTCTACACTACCTGATATGGAGGGAGGTGATTTTGTTAGATGAAATTTGATGCAGTAAATAGTACCAAAAGGTCAGTCATACAAGAATACTAAATCAACATAGTGTTTTAGTAGATGCCAAATTTGAACTGAGGCTAATAATGCAAGGCTGCAAGCAACAGAAAAAAATGATAACTCTTGCAGAAGAAATATAGGATTTTGGGACCTAGTTCACATGTTGTATTTATTGGAGGTTATCACTTAACGTCTAAGGTGAAGAATACCAAGCATGTGTAGCTCTGCCGACATGTTCTAGCTATTCCAGGACCCGCAAAGCATTATAACCTGCATAGCAGTCAATCCAAAGAGGCAAAGTAACATTAACACCACTACATAATTACTTGATAGATACGAACATGAAGGCATCAACATAAATAATCACTACCTCAATAACCGCTGTATGGACCTGCAAATAAGTATTTATTTTTTGTCATCCATGTGTATGCTAAGGTACTAGGAAAATTCATCCTCAAAAAACAAATAGAAAGGGTCACACTAATCAATACTCAATTGTACATTTCATAAGATTTAGTGCAAAAAATCAGCTTATGAACAATTCACATAGTAATCGTGAGAAAATCATTATTATGTGGAGGGACTTGGTATTAAAACTGGTTACTTTTGAGCTTGTTGCCTGCTGCAAAATGTTGTGATGATTTCAATCAAATATATATACAGTTTCTAATTATGAATTTCAAATTTTTTGGCAACATGATTCAGTAAAGTGAAAAGGCAGCATAATTTTTTTGCCAGCAAACTGATACTTATAATAGCTATGGTAATTTAAAAAAAAAGTATGGAGACATGCAGCATGCAATTTAGATTTTCATAGGCATAACAAATATAGTCAGTACCCTGGGACGGGGTATTATGCTAATGCATTAGCTATTGCTATGCCAATTTGTGTTGGTTGGCAAAAAAATATAACAGTACCGGAGCACGATGGAGCTTGATATTGCTTGTATAAATCGTACTAAAATGTACGAATGGAAACTGCAAGCTCTGAATATCACTATCAGGTGCAAGACTGCACATATGCTCTGAACATGAAAGCGCTTGCACAAAGCATGGTCAAAATATTTGAGAAAAGTCATGTCACCCAACCCATACAGTTGTGATGGAAAACGTAGCAACAAATACTTCATAGGAAAGATAGGACAATTTGGGCCTAAGCCTATTTAGAGACCAATCGGGTCCAAAAAGTAAATGGCACTTTTCATTAGGTTGACAGTAATGAGTGACCATGATCGTATAACCAACTTAAAATAATTTTCATTATCTATTTGACGCTAGTGGTGGGTACTTAAATTATTTACATAGTATAATCTTGTTGCGATCGGTGCATTCTCAGGGCTCTGCCCGCTCGCTCCCGTTTTGTCTCCCTGCGTGTGGGCCTGCGGGGAAACAACTGCAGGTAGGTCCCAAACCGAACTCACGCACCTCAACCTCTCCTCCTCCTCCCCCCACGGCCGCCACGCCCAGATCCAGGGCCACCGCCCGCCAGGACCGTCGCCTATGGCTTTGAGGATGGGGATAGAGACTAGAGAGGCAAGGACGGGGTGGAGAGTTGGAGGAAGTGTTGCCGTCGTCGGTGGCCGACCTAGGATGTGTGTCTCTGACCTAGCGCTCTCACCTCCATGGCGGCGGCAGCGACGAGCAGGTATGGGGACAACGTGGGAACACTAGGGTATCCTCTCCTCTCTATCTCTTATGGCAGCCTCACCTCCCCTTTCTCTCTCAGTGGTTGTGGGGAATGGCGAGTGTTGTCAGCGCGAATAGCGAGCAGGTGGCGGTGGGGAATGGCTAGCGCAGACGCCTCATTTCCTCTTCCTCCCCGGGCTCCATTCTCTGTTCTTGAATTCCCCTTTTGCAAGGCTGGCGCCCAAAGCTCCTGTTAGGACCAAGCCAGCAACCTGAAGAGAACAGATTTTCCATTGCTATTTTTATTGACTAGAACGATTGTAGCATCAAGTTAGCGATAAGGATTTTCTTTGATTTTTGGAGTTTGGGGAATCTGTGTATCCTCCTCTCTGTTAGGAGATTGTAGCATCATTCTGTGTGTTAGGTATCGATGGTGATTTTAGCTAGATCTGGCTGATAGCAGATTAATCACTATGAGTTTCAGCAAGTTACATAGAATGATTTTACTACTTAAAAATCTTATAGTGTTGATCATAACTATCAATTTATCACATCATTTGTAAATAGAACTGTAGACAATTTAAGGTATGACCTTCTCTTTGTTGTCTGCAAGCACTATATTAGTTGAACCCGACAACAAGATGGCAATTCGGACATTGACCACAGGAAGTTTGAACTCCTTTGATAATGAAGATAGAAAAAGGCTGACATACGCTTCAGTGTAATGAGAAGGATGATACTGACGCACATGTTTGAACTCTACAATGCATAACTAGCAGATAAGTGGAGTTGTCTCCATAATCCTTGACCTCTGTTATAAGATCATATATGCTCTGCAGCTGAAACAAATTGCACTAGATATGAAAGCATTACATGAAAATAAATCTGAAGTGCAGGTCAGGTATCAGTGCCTTGGACTCTCAGTGTGCATGGGATCACTTATCACTTATGGAGCTGTAAAGATGCATGTAGGGGCACACACGGGTCAGCTGTTAAGTTATGTTTAGTTGCATATATTCTTATAGATAATTCCAACATTTTATTATTTTGTTTCTAACCTTAATTATATGTATGGAAACTTTAAAAATGGAGAAATTTAAAAATGTAAGTTTACAAGAGGTTCACTCCCCTAAACATAATCGTACATTTATGCTCAAGGTACTGTGAATGTTTTTCTCCCTAGAGTATGTTGCAAAATATTGATGAGTTACTAATGCAGCAATGTTGTGCGTAAACTGTAATATGAGTTGTTCATGCTGTGGTAGCTTAAAATTATTAAATTGGAAGATCTGTTGACATATACGTACATGTACATATAAAATCTGCGTTCTCAAGATATTGTGTGACATGTGTTATCTAGGTTGTACCTATAGGTGTGTCACTCCGTTTTTTTATTTTTTGTTATAAATGCTCTCCAGCCTTTGCTAGGATGAGGAACTCATTCTTGCAACGTAGTGAAAGAAAAAGAAGGATACACGATGGGCTGGAGGCATGGCATTTAGCCTCTGTAAATTAGTGTTGTTGTTGCGCCATTATTGTGAACTCTATGTACATGTATTTATTGCATATGGAGATGCCAAAGTGTATCCTAATCAGTACATCATTCTGGATGCGGTTATGGTCAGCTCATGATTTAAAATTATTCTGGAAGAGAGCAGATGTGGTACATGCCTTTTTAGGTTGATTTTGCCTTCTAGAAAATTAACCTATGATGATATACTTCTCTCCTTTTTATGGTTCTAATCATAAGATTGGTTGATGTGCTAGGCTTATCCTACTTCATAACTAATTTGTATTCTGCTTGCTACCAATCTGGGGCATTTGACTACTATTATACTTTCTAAATTATTTGTGGTAGCAACATGGAGATGAAATCCGCAAGTTGTAGGGGAGTGGAAACATCAAACGTTGGTGACACGGGGTCAAAACTAGAAAAGGCAAGTCTGATTCAGAAGGGGCAGCTGGAAAAGGTGGTGAGATGATAGCTTGGAACAACAAAGCTTCAAGCAGTCAATGGAGGTATTTGCCATCTTGTGAATGTACTCTTTCATAAATCAAAGTTTCTTTCCTAAGATGTAAATGTCTTATGGTTATTATCAGATGTTGTCCAATTTATCTAGGACCATGTCCAACATTTTTTAGTTCCTCATATTTGCCTTGCCATTGTGCTTTCAACTGATGATATTATTCGTGCAACAATGCAAACTTGGTAGAGAGGGGACCCATGTCCATGTGATGTGAGGAACTTCATAGTCTACATTTACTTTCTGTCGGGCCATAAATACATGCTCCATGCTTGCAGAAAAATGATAATGCTGTGTGCATTTAGCAAAACAAACCTTGTGCTTACTACGTGGATGTATAATGATGGTGTTAGCTGCAGCCAAATCGGTGCATTCACTGGTGCGTTCACTTTTATGAATTCTGCAGTCTGCGGGATTGGTGATTAATTCACACAGGTTTAATACATTAGTAAAAATTGAATACAGATGTGTCTCCAAGGTTATAAAGGAGTTACTTTGTAGCATAAGGTAAAACCTGAGGTGTCAATGTCAATTCCACATAATCAAAGTTTATTCGAGTAGTAGAGAGATGGGCATATGAGTTGTCCAATAATGTTTCCACTTGACCCGTTTACACAAAGCTCAATGTAAAAAATGACTTAAATTTGAGTAGTGTAGAAAAGGTTAAAAAAAATTGCAGTAATAAATACCAAGTGTTCTATGCTACCTCTTGCTAAAAGAAGTACTAGGTCTCAGGTAGCATGTGAAATTATCTCTTCACGAGTGCCCGAAAAAAAAACTTCAGAATCTGATGAGTCCTTCGGTTTGCTTAGTCTTATGGAATTTGCAACCAGTTATTTTGTATGTGTGCTATCAAAAACATAAGACGAAGTGTCCTACATTTTGGATATGGACTTATAACTATTTTCTTTTGATTCAGTTTCTTTTCTGCAAATAGGATGACTCTTACATACTTCAAGGCTTGCAGATGAGAGTTGCAATAAGTTTTATATGTTAGTGGATTTTCAACTGTGTTTTTATTCCAATGTTATTTTCAGCAACATGGGCTCTCAAAGTTCTGTTAGACCTAATCATCCTCCCCTTGCTTTATCAACAAGTTTCTCTCTTTTCATTCAAATGATGTTTCAGCTATATATTACACAATGGAATAATAATATGTTACTGTATTAGATAATTGTTAACGATGTTTTTGGTGCTGAATCAAGGAGGTAAAGTCATCAACATCAACATACTAGATATTTTTCTCTTATCTACGCTTCAGTTGTTGGTGGAACTTAGACCTTTGTCTATCACATTACCTACGATAGTCGAATAGAATCGCTTGGCTGATTGCGGATTCAATGTAATCAAAAGGAACATATCAAAATCTATGAAACTGATTTTGGTGGAAAGAAGTTGTGAGTTCTCCGCCAGCTCCTCCTTTTCCTGTTAGCAAATTATGGTTCACAGTATTGCAAATTTGCAGAGAGCCTGGTAGTTTTTTTACATGCTAATAATACCAAATGTTGTGTCGTACTATTTTTCTTGCTGATGGTAACATATGGCGTAATACTTAATGCTGGAGAGGATTTTTGCAATCCTATTTGCAAAGTAAGATTGGTTGGTCTTACTTGCAAACTAAGATCAGTTTTGACTTTTGATCCTTGGTTCTAGGGAAAAGAGTTGTAGAAAGGTCAAATTCTGAAAGTTTTGTGTGCACCAAGTACCGAACATATTTTTAACAATTGAATCTGTAATTTTGATTATTAATTTTGGGGTTCCATGCATAATGCATCATCAATATTGTGAGGGTTTCATGTTAGACACAATAGTTTATAGAATAATCGAATGCAATACTACCACATTGGCCACGCCTGGCCAAAACGTAGTGCAGTCGGCGAGGCGAAGCTCGCATATTCATCTAGTATAACTACTCCCGTATGAAATTGTGATTAACTATATGCTCCAAAATCACCAAACAAATCATCTGCTCTATGATAATCACCCTTATTCCGGACAAGATGTCCATGAAGGATCCATGGAAATCTCTGTTCTTCAATCCTGCCGTCTTTCACCACAAAAAATTAGTAGGTGAATATAATTTAAGAAATGGACAAATCAAGGATGGGCCAAATGAGAAATTATGATTAGTTGTTGAATAATTTGGTGTAATAGTGCCAAAAAATAATCAAGTGACAAATTTATCGACATTAACCAAAAAATTGAGGCAAACTGTTATCTATCATTTTTCACTTCATGTATCACCATCAATTATGCAATGAGAAGCCTACTTCCATCCTGATAAAGAGTCACTGATTATGGCATTTCTTATGGTTAGAAGAAAGAACTTTCAAGAATAAGAATTATCAATCTATCTGGCATGAAACTGTATAGTGGCAATGCAGATGAGTTATGTAAAACTTTCAGTATTCTCAATCTGTTCAACTATAGAGACCAATTGCAACCCAGCAAGATTTTCTTTTGCTATCAGCAATGCAAAAATAACTTGAGAACATTGCGACGATCAAGTGTATGATAGGGGGAGTGTAGAGGTGATGTTATTTCCAAAATGTGTTCCTGAGCTGCAAAATCGTAATTCCGTGTTATCCTATATGATGGAGAAAACACACTAAAATCTATGAATGTCACCGATAGAACGACATACCCTTGATCTATGCATGAGACAAATATGAATTAGCATATATGATGGAGAAAAAACATTAAGATCTATGAATGTCACCAATAGAACAACCTACCCTTGATGTATGCATGAGAACATATATGAATTAGTCTATTCTTATTTGTGGAACTATTTTAATTCCAGGTACCAAAATAAGAACAGAGCTTAAGTTTATATATTAATAATTCAGGAACAATGATCTGCAGCCTTCTTGTACGTACATCGAACAGCTTGTTAACATATGTAAGAGTTGCAGCACATGATATTATTAAATCCAAATTTGAAATGGTTACATACTTAATATTAAAAAAAAGATCATTCGATCAATGACCTTCAGAATAGGTAAGATAAAAAACAAATACATTCGGGAAAAAGTAATAGGAATCTTACGTATCTTGATGTGAGGAATATTGATTCCAAGGATAGATGAGTGCACCCTGCGATGAGTTCCCAAAGGCGTCCAGGGGCGCACGCTTCTAAAGAAAATGCAATAAAGCCCATTCCCAACAAATATTTAACAGTAGGTTAGCCCATGCTTTAAATCTAGAAATATTCTGCATGATAAAAGGGTAGACATATTTCGTATGATGCAAACATAGCTCATGTGTGAAGTATAGACAGAAGACCATTATAATGAAGGTAAATAAATGCCACAACACATGTTAATTCTACACAAGCCAACCTAGCTAAGTGACAACCTCAACAAGCTCTGCCAGCTAGCATAAGATCCAGAACACAGAAGCATATATATGAACAAAGTTTTCATACTTATTTTTATTTTAAGAGGACTGGTGAGGTATTGTCTTCCATTAGTTCATTTTATGTATTTCTCAGCAATGGCAAATAGGACCTTCTTAATTTGAACAACCACTACAATGGACTAAGAAAATTGATGACACTTCTTAACCAAAATATATGCTGAGGTCAAGTTAATATGCATCACCAACAATTGCATCAAGAGATATAACTTCAAATTACAAGGGATGCATCTGTTGAAGCAATAGAAACCACATATTACCTTTATCGCAGCAGCTAGTGCATCAAGCAAATTACCATCAGAACAAGACAAATCCATCAATGTACAGATTCCAGCAAGCTTTTCCCTCAATGACGATTGGGGACGACAAATCGATTGCAGTGCCTGCAATACAATTCGTTAAATTTGGGTCAATTAATGGAAATAATTACTGATAGCAAGAGTGATAATCTACTTCGTATTGGAAAATATTTTTCTTAAATAGATAAAAGTATGCATGTACTCCTAAGTTTTGTGTATTCATGCTTAAAATATTATAGCATGAGGTATTATTCACCTAGTCTGCAAGTAAAATTTTACCAGTTAGATGACATACTCTGTAATAGCAGAACATGTAATATAATGCACAAATCTAGATTAACTGATCAGAAAAGGAAGAGAGGGTATGGAAATTGCACACGCATTAGAAATTATATCAAAAATTGTAATATTCTTTCAAAAATTGTAACGCACTGGCAAAGAAAGCGTTGTCAAGTAACTAACATGCAAGGATCAAAAAAAAAAAGTAACTAACATGCAGCTCATGTACAGCTAGCTGAGTAAGTGCTAGCTGCTACTACTATCCAACTTACATCATACATCTTACTTCTTGCTGGAGCTAGAGACATCATGACCACTTAGGTGCATGCCAATATACTAACAACTGCTACTTGTAACAAGATTAGTACTAGCAATGAGCTGCTATGTATGGTTTCACATGAGCAGTGAGATCGCTGAAGAAGAGGAGAGGGAAGCCGCAGCCTACCACCACACCACGGTGGGGAGGCCCCGATCACCCAGGCAACAACAGGCAGTCATCGATGTCAGGGTAGCAGGAACATAGGGAAGCAGGGAAAGGGGGGCCACCTGACTAAATATGGATGCATATCAGTTCTAGGACAAGGGCGAGATGGTTATTTGGATAGTCTGAACAAAAGTAGACCTATCAGCTTATGTACGTGTGGTTCTCTATCCGTTGTAATTTAGCAAGCAGACAGTGTAGGTTTTTTCTACTGATTCTATGTCTCCCCCAGCATGCTACAGAATACAAGGACCCCAGGACGTCTCAGCATCAAATCCAACTATATCAGATAATGTGTATGAAACCTAGAGCAGGACCAGTCAAATAATCAAAATCTCCGCCCTATGTACTACTACAACTACAATATTACATCTGCACTTGGTAAGTCAGCCCTATGTATAGAGATGTGTACTAGTGTATAGTCAATTCAAAATATAGAGTTTATGCTGCAGGCTCAATATAGAAGGGAGAAGAAATAGCTCATAGTGGTAGTTGTGGCCGTGGTGAAGCCATCGAGGTCGCTGAACAAAAGGAGAAGGCAACCGCAGCCTACCACCGCACCATGGTGGGGAGGCCCCGGCCAACCAGGCGACAACAACATGTGGTAGTCGTCGACGTCGGGGTAGCAGGAGCGTAGGAAAGCAGGGAAGCTCGTGGTTGACGAGGGGGAGTAGTGGGGGCGCAGGCGCGGGCACCATGTCGCGAGCCCGAGCTCCACGGCTAGGGTTTCGCGGGCACGCGCGCTTGGGTGATGTAGGGTGGCGCGGAGGCGTGGATCTAGCAGAGGGGTCCATGGCGGCGTCACGGAGCAGCGCCAGTGGTCCCATGTCCGCGCCGGTATCAGCGGGAGGCGTCCAGAGCAACGCCGGCGAGCCCAAGCTGGTAAGCTAGGGTTTCACGTAGCAGCGCGTGCGGGCACGGGCGTACATCGTGGCGGCGGAGAAAGTAGCAGAGGAGAGACTCCGGAGTTCCACCGATCGATGGTGGCGGCGGATGCGGCAGGTACCAGACGGGGCGACAGCTGGCGGCGGCGGCGGCGGCGTGGAGAAGAGGATCGCGAGAGGTGCGTGCGAGGGACTGAGTTCAGGTGACATGCAATAGGCATGTCACCGATGAACAGTACCGTAACATGCGTCAATTTTTTGATCGTTGGATTGAAAATGGATGACCAGATAAACATGAACAGTAACCGCTACAGGAACAATCTACAGTGCATCGCTACAGGGACAAATCTACAGTGCATCGCTACAGTATATCTGCTACAGGATCACCTACAGTGCATCGCTACAGGGTTTGATCTGGTCTATCCATTTTCGATCCAACGCACTAAAGCGCATGTTACGGCACTGTTCATCGGTGACATGCCTATTGCATGTCACCTGATCTCAGTCCGCGTGCGAGATGGGGGGTGGAGAGAGAACAGAGAATGAGTGAGCGGTAGGGGTCGGGTTGGGGCACTCCGGCCAGACCTGTTGGGCCGGCCCAAATAGCAAAATTAGCCCAACACCCCACTCTCTCCTTCTCTCATTTATCTCACGCTCGGCCACCCGCACGCGGTCTCTGCGCCATGCCGCCGCCGCCCTGCTCCGGTCGGTCGCCGACCATCTCCGGCGCCGCCTCTCTGCAGAATCTCTGTCGACCCCCCCCCCCACCCACCGCTCGATTTGATCCTCACGCCCTCTCTCTCTTATGTCCACGGGACCACGACCTCAAGAGCACGCCCCTCCCCCTGACGGTTCCGCCGTCACCGGCCGCTACAGACTCCGCCCCGTGTCGGTGAGACGACCCTCCGGCTTACTCCGCCTGCTTTTTGCCACCCCATCGCCCTCGATCTCCTGTCTCATGGCTCTGTTGATTTCGCGGTGTTGGTGGTGTACTGTGAGGGTGGTGGTGATGTTTCTGCAGTGCGGATGCTGCTGATGTGATGGTGCTGGTGTGGTGTTCCTTGTGGTGATGTGCTGCGGTGCTACTCTCGGCGACCACTACGACGTCTCCGCTTTCGGTGCTCAGCACCCACAGTGAGATATTCACTCCTCTCTCTCACTCACTCTATCGGTGACCTGGTGTTAATTTATATTGTGTTGGTTGTATCAGTACGACTGTTAAAGCCTTTTTATTACGATTTTGGAAGCATAATTTTTGGGTGTTCCAAAGCATTTTTCCAATAAAACTAAGTAGAGCTATTTAGTGATATAAGACATTTTTGTGTGCCTGCAGTTGAAGTTATGTTCATATTAGATAGGAGATGTTTGCGGCAGCCGGAGATACATATGTTCGCTCATCCCCAATCTCGCTCTTGAGGTGTAGTTTTCTGATCATGTCCTATTTTTCTTGACATGGTACCAGTATTTTTGTTTATGTACTAGCAATATTTTTTCTGCAATTTGTAGGCTAGCCTCAGTATATGTAACTAGATAATTTTCACTTAATATGTTGGGGACAGTACTATTTTAGTGTTCTTACTGTAGTAAAAACGTAGCTTGCAGTGTCACATTTCTGTATGCCTAAATCAGGTGTTAATGTGATTATTCTTTTCCTTGCAATGACATGTCTTTAAGTTACATGTCTTCTTGACATTGATGATTATGCTGCCAATTTTTATGATCAAATGTGTTTGTAGTTTTAGGTTATTCACGAGAAGTTGGAGGAGATTTTGGCGACTTGGGTGCCTTCGGATACTGAAGGCCAAGGTCGTGCTATTAGCTACGCAGCCATGAATGAGGTGTGCATTAGTGCCACAGTGTGATCTGCAAGCTCACAATGCTTATTGTTAAGTGTTCATAGATCAGAGGTTATCTGCATTAGTTTTGTACGCATGTGAGAAGTTGTAGAGAAAAGGTTATATCGTATATGTTTCTTCCGTTCCACTCCTAAATATCAGATCATTGTGGTGATAAAATGCGGACATAAGTATTTCCGTTTTATATTTGTTTCTAAGGTTCTTATATTTCTGTCATCAAGTTTATCAACTTACGATTCTTGCTTCTTCTATTTTAGGCGCTGACATTTCTGTGAACAATTAACAGATTATAGCAATTAAAGTTAATTAATCGATGTGCATAATTAACTAGCTTGTACATAATCATAGAGATAGATCAACCGGAGGTCCAATCTGAATAAGTGAAAGCAAAGGCCCAATCTAATCTTGCTGTCTAATTTTACATCTTTTCTTTTGATGCCTCTGATTTTACTCTAAGTTTCAGAAAATAGATATACTTATTTGTTGGTGAAATTTAACTAATAGCACCTTTGTATCATCTCATACACTAATATGTCATTTCCTTCTTGAGAAGGTTTTTTCGTTTGCCAGTCATCCCTAGTTCTACCTGAAGATGTCAACATTTCGTACACTAATAGGTCATCCATTTAATGTATGCGTTGAGATGGGTGTTTAATGCCCATAGTGATGCCTTGTACTCTCTCTGTGTCTAATATGACGGAAGGTACCTTCAGGAAGATTGTAGAGAAACTTATGCATGTTTATACTTTGGCCAAGGTTATAATCTTCTCTGTTACCTGGACCACTTGCAATATTTAGAAATTCAGGGAAATAATTCTCAACAAAAGTGAAGTTTTCTTGGACATGTGTCATAACCGCAGTCCAATATTTAGAAACCAGTCTAGATGTTTGATGTTCACCAGTTTGCATAATAGCTACTCTTGCTTTCACAGTATAGAAAATGATTAGAATTAGCCTCTTTGGACGATCCACTCCTTTGCTTGCTTAGTACATTTCACTGCTAATAAAATGTTCATTGTTGTTTTTCACTACCTGAAATTGTTGATTATTGGTGTCCAATGTTTTATGAGAAAAACTTTCAGTACTGAAGCCTTGCAATATCTGTATGATAATGTAGTTTAGCAAACCTGTAGCTTCCACTTTGTTGAGCTGGGCATGTTTTGAAGTGGTCAAGATCAAATATGCTTGCCAGAAAAAAACTTCAGTGCTCATATGCATATTTGTATAAATTTTCATTTATTTTTGAGTTATAACCTGAAGTCCATTATTTATGTATGTACTCCTAACTCCTAACTGTCAATTATCTTTTCCTATTTATCATCATAATTCAATTTTCTTTTGTACTCTGCTAATCTGCATAAGTAGCGGCACCCATTTTGCAGCAATTTTCATCTCAGTTTAGCATTCGCACTACAATTAACCTTTCTAACTGAGAAGTAATTTTTTCAGCTACGGTTTTGCTTCAAGAGCTTGCACAGGTTGTTCTGAGGTGAAAAGTACCTGCAGGCTGATCTTGCATATGTTCATCACGGTGATCTTGCCGATATCGTCGTGATGTTTCCCAGCGTCACAAGGATTCCGCCTGAAAACATGTTGCGGTGAAGGTTCAGATTGAGCAATGGCAGTTTGGTATTGACGATATTAGAGATTAAAAATTGCAGTTCCATGATTTGCACAAAACTAAATTCCATTTCAGTAAGTTATATATTTCGTAACTTTGTATGTCTAAATCTTCATGCGAGGAAGTTTTTTTTTCAGTCAATGCATTAATTTGCAAATTGAATGCTCTTACATCTTGGCTTATGTATATCTCTATCTCTACTATTACAGTGTAGCGGTTCAAATTTGGATTCACTACTTCGTTCATAATTTTTCCGCCAAAAGCACCTAGGAGATACCACAATCGTTGATGTTGCTCAACCGGCAGACATGCATCTGCCATTCATCACGCACCATTGGATGGAAGCTAACGCCAGTATTCATTGGATTCATCGTTCCTATACGCAGTGCAGCGCCTCGGGATGAGAAATGTCTAGGAGGTAAGAGAGTTTTCTAGAATTGCTGAATGCCACGTGAATGTTCGCTGCTCAGGCTCGATGACTCTCTACTCTCTAGAATCTTTTGTGGATATTTTTTAATAAAGAAGATTCCGTACGGTTGAAAGTGATGCTTGGTAGGAGTAGAGTAGTACGTTTCAGGCGGCAGCTTCCACTCCTGATCCTTTATTATATTTCATTCTGTTATTATGTTTCAATGAAGGATTTTTAAGGCCTTAATTTCCAGTTTTCTGTTGTATTTTTCTGAGTAACTATTTATGTTTTTGGAAGCGTGCCTTATTCACTCCACTGCCTGCATATGAGGAACATTTTATTCCGAGTATAATCTCCTCTTCACCTCATATTTATGCCTTTAGATAAAAAAATCGGAGTTAGCTCATTCGAACAATTTACTTCACAATATATCAGTTCATCATCACAACATAGTAAAAAGTTACTTCCTCCATCCTAAATTAATTGATCTGTATTTATCTAGGTTCACATCTATACACAAAATGAGTCTAGAAATATATAAATCTAGATAAATTTAAGTCAATTAATATAGATTGGAGAAAGTATATAATATAGTGATGTACTTTAGCTGAATACTAGAAATATCATCTCATTATTTCTTTTCGGGATGATACATAAGGAGATGAGGCAGGTATTACAGCACGCTGCTTTTCATACGGATACAATTTAACTCTTCTTAATTTTTTTACTGAATGTCTCATGTACTCCGCTAAAGATATAGGCTTCCAGTGTTTTGGTCCATGTTCTCTTATCCTTGATTTCACATAGCTATCTTCCTGTAACATGTAAATGAAGCTAGACAAGCTTTACTAATTCTTGGTTGATCTTCCCTACTACTCCTACAAAAAAAATCTGGATGTATTTTTATGTACTCCGCTCAAGATAAAAGCTTCCAGTGTTTTGGTTCAAGTTCTCTTGATTTCACATAGATATCTTCCTGTAACAGAAAAATGGAGCTAGACAAGTTTACTAATTCTTGATTGATTATATGAACAAGTCCTACCAAAAATGATTGGAATTATGCCATGTACCATTGGCATCATAAGAAATATCTTATGCCACATGACTGTTGGTGTCTAGTCGTCTTTATTTCTTTTTCTTTTAAGTTACCTCATAGAGGATTTGTGATTCGATAACCAGGGAAGAAGAAGGCCAAGAGGACCAGACCAAGAAGTGTTGGTAATCGAAGGGCCCTTCAGATGTCGCTATGATGTCTATTCCGTCGTGATCACGATGAGCTACTAAGTCCTACTGTGGTGGTTCTGGAGATGAAGTTGGCTTGAGTCTGCAACTGGCTGTTCAAGCTGTAGCTGCAGAGGAGCATGGCGAGTTGCCGAGGAGTGGAGAGCTGCGGATGATCATTGCGAGGTGTCGTGAAGCCAGCTAGATTGCTAGGTGAAGGTTTCTACAGTGAACTTGTTTCGATTATCAACTAGTTTGGATTTTCTGTGTTTGCATTTGCTTGCGTTGGCTTTGAAGTTCTATGCGATGGTTTGTTGGAGTTATATCTATGTACTTTTATTAGAAGATGGTGTTTTGTGCTTTTGTTGTTTCTGAAGTATGCTTTTGTTGTTTCTGAAGACAGTTTATTGTTTAGTAGATTTTTCAGATTATACCGTTTAGTTCAATTTGACTTCAAACGACTTCAAACTACAAACTATATGGCACAAATTAGAGCACTTGTTAAATGCCTCAATAGCTCGGTACCGGTTGGGGCACTTGTCAAACTGCCCAAAAGGTAGCCACCTATAGAGGCACTTCTCTAAACTGCTCCAAAATGTAACCATCTATAGGGGCACTTCTTCAAACTGCCTCAATAGGTGTAGACCTATTGGGGCACTTCTCCAAACTGCCCCAATAGGTAGAGCATTAGAGGCATTTTAGCCAAAGTGCCTCTAAAGGGGATACACCTATTGGGGCACTTCTCCAAACTGCCCCAATAGGTAGAGCATTAGAGGCATTTTAGCCAAAGTGCCTCTAAAGGGGGGTATTTAGGGGCACTTTCCAAAGTGCCCCAATAGGGCAAAGTGCCTCTAAATCCCTACCGTGTAGTAGTTAGGGGCATTTTGAAAAGCGGGGAAAAGTGCCTCTAAATTCCTACCGTGTAGTAGTGTTGGCAACTTGCCCGGGCATGGCCGGCCGGCGTCAGCAGAAACGAGGTCGGCCGCCAGAGAACCGAGGTCGAGCTTGATAGCATCCATGGCAAGAGAGTACATGAGGAATAGGCATCTCCTATCAAGCCGCAAGGAAAATGTTAGTTGCTTAAGAAACCAAATGTGGCTTCAAGGTAGCATGCTTACAAAAAATTTTTTTTTGCACTATCCAAGTTATATCGTTTGGCATCGCTGCTTCGTCTGTCTCCGCGAAAAAAAGGGTTGAATCCTCCCCGCTCCGCGCTTCATTTTCCCACCTCGCCGGCATCCAAGCCTGCCGGTCGACTTCCCGCTGCTTCGCTACTGTCAGATCCGTGCCGTCGCATCTCTCGTAGCGGCGACGCTTCTCCGCTGGCCAACGCCGGTCGCTTGTAGGCAGTTGAAGCTCCGGTTCTTCTCCGCGTTCTTCTTCAAGCCGCTGTCGCGGTTTCCTCTCAAGTAGCGCCGACATGTCGTCTCGTCGTCCTCGAGCTTGCTTGCAACATGGCGCGCCCATGGTGCTCGCCATTTGCTCGCAAGGTATGAACCTCCAGGCCGGTCTCTATTACTCGCCAAGTAGCTACAATAGTTTATAGTGAAGTAATTTCATACATATGTTTGTAGAGTTCCTCATATGATTCATCGGATGATGAGTTCGACCAAGAAGAAGAGGAGAACATATCGATACTATTAGCATACCGCGCCGTTAAGAGGCCAAATTTTGGTGGATCGGTGTTTGGTAGACAGAAGTTGTGGAGAGAAAGGATTGAAGGGCATGAGAAGTTGATGCGGTCGTATTTCAATGAGAATCCGATTTTGAAGGGCATGGACAATTCAAAGGCTACAAGAAGGATGCCACCATAGTACTTGAAGCGGTGGCCGACCAAGAGACTTGGATATGGCATGCTTTCTTTGGAATGCCCGGATCTTGCAATGCCATCAATGTTCTTCAACGGTCACCACTAATGACAAGACTTGCAATGCGGAAGGTCCATTGGTGGAGTTTGAAGCAAATGGCCACAAGTACAACTATGGCTACTTCCTCGCCGACGCATATATCCAAGGTGGCAAACATTTGTGAAGCCAATTATTCAGCCAAGAGGTAAAAAGCAAACTCAATTCCACAATGCACAAGCGGCGGCTAAAGATGTAGAGAGAGCATTTGGGATTTTGCAAGCCAATTTGCCATTGTTAGAGGACCGGCTAGATTTTGGGATCAAGAATGCCTTTGGTATATCATGACCGCGTGTGTAATCATGCAAAACATGATTATAGAGGATGATCACGGAAAAGATGTGGATCATACCCACTATGACTTGATGGGGGTTCTCGTGCAAGTGACGAGGTTCGCACATAGGATTGCCCGATTCATTGCCTCATACCATGCCATTCGGTGCAACGACACACATGATGAGCTTCAAAAAGATCTCATGGAAGAATGGTGGAATTGGAATGGACAACAATAGTTGCATATTTGTTGTATTTGTTTGAAAACTATGTGTTGTATTGTCTCAAAACCATGTTGTATTGTTGTATGTTGGACGTGTTGTATTTGTGTGAAGTATTGTTGTGAACAATGTATTGTATTTGGATGGGACAATATATTTGTGAATTTTTATATATTGTTTGATCTTCTTGGATGCATACTTGTGTGTGTTTGTTGTTTGTGCCGCGCCCGCGCGCTGCAAAATGGCGCGTCCGGCGGAGGTGCTATTTTACCGCGCCAACGCGCGCTGCAAAATGACGCACCCGGCGGAGGAGAAATCGATCCGGCGCGCGGCAACGATATAGCGCGCACAGATTTTTTGCTTTTAGCGCGCCGCGATATAGCGCGCCTGCTGGAGATGCTCTAAAAGATTCTCAAGGAGCCCAGTCCTCGTGCGTTGTTTTTGTCTCTGGCGATTGGAGAGTTCAACGAAGGGGATTATTAGCCTTTTTTTTGACAATCAATACCACATATATTCATAGCAACAAATAGTACATGGTAGAGATACATAAACTGAACGATTACAAAATAAAGTCTAAAAGATAGTAACAAATCTTCGAGGTCTTCAACTTCTTCTTCTTCCAAACACAATCTTGTACTCTTCAACCAAATATAGATACGGAACCATAGACCTGTAGATACGACGAAAGTTCTCCCATAATTTTTTGAGCCGCCAAGGCTGCACGCACGCAACCATTAAAGCAGCCATACAACATCGGCAAGAGTACCAACACCAGTATGTCAACAATAACCGACTAGCTTTGTCGTCGTCGATGGAGAGCCGAGTATGAATCACCATTGTCGAGGACGTAGCAGCCGGACAAAACTGCGAGGATAATCCTTCCTCGCGGCAACAACGACAAAAGATCCAAAATCGATCTGGCGAAGCAAGATCCGAAGACCCATAAAATTGTGATTGTTCAACACCACCATTGACGCCGGAAGAAGATCTCGTCGCCGAACGAAGGAAGATCACTTATTGCAGACGATGACTCTCCATTAAGGGAAACCAACAAGAAGGGCTACCAAAATCCTAACATAATCTAATGAAAACAATACTTTTATTCAAAACTCCACGCATAGATCGGCCCCACTCCTCCCGACGCCGAAGCCGAAGGGAGGAGGGGAACCAATCAAGGAGGAACTGGAGGTGGCTAGGGTTGAGGCGGCGGCTGAGAGGAGAGATGGGGATTATTAGCCTTTTGGTTTACTGTGCGCCATGCGGGACACGGTCAAACCACAAACCAATCGGTATGAATCTCTTTGCACATCTAACGGCATCGCAGACGTTAGATTGGAGCCCAGTTGAACTGGACCGACGCCGACGCGCCGGAAGCTAACCAGGACGCTGCCTGAACCTACGCATATGCGGAAGGCGTTCCGGGTCGCATCTGGAAACTTACTAAGCTGACCGATAAGACCGGAAGAGCAAAGCCGACGATCCTTTCTTGCTTGACGTATAGCATGGCTTCCGCGAGGCAAGGAGGCAGGCCAACCTACGCGTTGGCTTTCGCCGGCCAATTGGGCGTCCACCCTCACCTGTTGTGCGATCGTTGCCGCCTTTTTCCTCTCCTTGAGATCTTGCGCTTGCCCCGTCGCTTCACGGTCTTGACGCCTTTCTCCTCCTTCTTTGGTACCTTTTTTGGCACCTCGGCCTTTGTTTCGCTGCTACCGGTGGTGGCACGTTCTGAGCCAACAGAAGATGCGGTCTCCATAAGGGCTAGGGCGGAGGCTGGGGAGGTATTCCATGGCGGTTGCGACGACAGGGACGTCCATCGCCGGTTGGTCTGTTCGTGCCGCCCAAATTTTTTTTTTAGGACTGCGAGTGGCTTCTGGCGGGAGAGCTGCTGGCGTACGAGCCATACACGAGGAACACCGGTCACGCGGCGCGACCGTGCATCGCCCGTTTAGTCGCAAACGCGAAGCATATTTGGGCCACATTTACGTCTTGGCG
Organism: Lolium multiflorum; assembly: GCA_030979885.1. Lineage (NCBI taxonomy): Eukaryota > Viridiplantae > Streptophyta > Magnoliopsida > Poales > Poaceae > Lolium > Lolium multiflorum. Next base: position 109,784 of record JAUUTY010000503.1, read on the forward strand.
GACAGGTTGGTCACTATGCGTCGGGCTGCTGAGCTTGGGTGCAGACGCATATCACAGTCCGAAACGGTTGCTTCGCGTTCATTTTCGTTGGCCTATTGGAGATTCAGTTCGTTTGTGTCGGCCTGCTGGAGATTAGCTTACGTGCGCATCTTTGCGGAGAAACGGCGCTACAAGGGAGAGAGGAGCTAGGCGAGGCTGGGTCGAGGCTCGGACCTCATGCCGACGAGGACGACGAGGTGGATGAAGCCGTAGTGGGTGACCACCTTCGTGTTCTTCATCACCCAAGTGCTCCACCCGCGCGCCACCCATGCCGCGCTCGCTGCCGCCGACTCCACCACGTCTGCTGCGGCCTTCCCATTCTCTGCCGCTGTCGACGCCATGGTCGTCAGACGCGTAGCAGTGAGGTGAGGCCAGGCTTACTAGAAACCACTATCTAAATATTTTTGTTGAACCATGCGCATTATTATATAGACGTACACAAACACATAAATATATATATGCTATATTTTATGCAAATGTTATATATAAATTCCTGATTATATGAAATTTAAATTTTCATCACGTTTAAGGGAATTACGCTTAATTTTTTTAATGAAATTCTTTAGAAAAGGAAAAAAAATATGATACAAAATACCATTTAAATTTAGTGCGGTGGGTACTTGTCAATGATGGACGTAGAGATGCATTAAAAATGAATGCCATGACTGATGTGCAACAATAATATGCTACGTCGATTCAACTAGATGACTATGTTCACGTTTATAAAATAAAATTAGAAAAGTTTAGTACAAATACAAATCATATCGTGGTATAATTGCTCTTGTATGGACAAATGGCTCAAAGAGTTGTGTTGTCTTTAATTGTTTCGACCGCAATTTGCCTAGTCGCAACCCCGTAGATGGGCGTGTCAAAACTTTTCTATGGTTTGGGTTCGAGTTGGTGATGTGATGTGCTATTTATAGGCTTTTCACAATAAATTGATTTTTTAAACTAAAGTACTCAATAAGGTTGTTGGCGCAGTCTACTGTATGATCTACTTCTTACACCTCTTGGGATCAATTGTGGGAGGAGAAGATGCAACAATCTATGAACTGCAGGGTTTCCAAATTACGAATAAGTCGCAGCTAAGATGATGTCCTGCGAGAAAATTGAGAGTTTGGTATGGTGAAGTTTGTTCATGGGGGAGTGTTGTGTGTTTTTTGTCGAACCTAGTTTTTGTTATGGTGCTCTTGTAGTTTTCTGCTTTCGCATGTCTATTTTTTTAAACCTTTTTTCTGTCTTTGTTACGTTGGGAGTGTGTCTGGTGTTATGTGCTCCAGGGGAGTAGGTTTTCTATCTGATGTTGGTTGGTTTATTGGTCATGCGAAAATTGGTGTCCGTGGCTAGATGCTTGTAAGAACTGCTTGCTTTTTAGTAAGATGAAGCTGAGCCACTGGCCTTTCTCTACAAAAAAAAATCACTCTTCGAACCCGCATGCAGCATTGAGATAGCCAATGTCTGATGCAACAATGGCTTCTGCAATTTCTACTTTTGTATGCTTCAAAAGTATAGTCTGTGTTGGCTTTTGGCATCTAATAAAAATTGTAAATGAATATTAGACCTCACTGAGGTTTCTTTTTAAGGAATAAAATCAAGGATATAATCCATGTTTTTTAGCGATCTGAAATATATTTTGTGGCGATAAAGATCATCAAGATCGAGTTGCACATCAAACAAGGGATGTTCATAAGTCTTGAAAGATAGAATTACATAAGGTTCTTTTTAAGTAAAGCTTTGCCATTGAGAGGAAAAATTTGATATGTTTATAAGTTCTACTTATAATCAAATATTTTTATATTTTCATTTTTATAAGTGATGTGTTAGAATCACTTATAGCATTAATATCTCATGGCTATTTTTTTTTTGTCTTTGCATCATTTTCCAAGAGTTCTCCACCCTACCTTAGATTATCTTCGTCCTTCGCCACTGCCCACACAAACAAACCCGCACACACTCCCACAATCATGACACTCCAACATCCTGACACTAACAAACACTCGAACACGACACTGCAAGTCTGAGCCGTCAAGGATAGGCTACGACATCGGGGGTACCCGATAGCTAACTGTGGATCCAGGGTATGCAATAGACAAGGTGTCGAGAAAATCGCAAACTTCTATGCCGATGACCGCTCTAGGCACCGTTGACAACAGACTTAGGAACCCCATCACCAATAGGAACCACCTGGCGACCGAACTCATGCGAGAGAGAGAGAGATAGAGAGAGAGAGAGAGAGAGAGAGAGAGAGAGAGAGAGAGAGAGAGAGAGAGAGGAGAGGGAGGGAGGGGGAGAGGGAGAGAGAGAGAGAAAGAGAGAGAGAGAGAGAGAGAGAGAGAGAGAGAGCGGGGGGAGGGGGAGGTGGAGGTGGAGGGGGAGGGGGAGGGAGGGAGGGAGAGAGAGAGAGACTGCATCATCAACAATATCACATTTCTCAATGCCAAGACACGGTGGAGAAGCCACATCAGAGGACTCGTATGAGCCGGGCCTCACTTCCACTAGTGGAAAAAGGGCTAACTGTGGCGCACGAAAATCAATTTCTGTGGCGCACGAGTCAGCCACGTTACCACGCGACTAGTATTGAAACTTCTGTGGCGCATATGTACGTGCGCCACCGAATTTTGAAACTTCTGTGGAACACCATGCCAATATGCGCCACAGAATTCTCTTAAAACTTCTTGCACCATATGCGCCACAGAATTTTTTTCGAAATTCAAAAAAAAGTGGCTGCCAGATCTAGATCTAGATCTGGGTCGCCGGAATTTTGCTGTTTTTTTGGTGGTGGTGGTGGTGGTGGTGGTGGCCGGAGGTGGTGGTGGTGGTGGTGGTGGGCTGGAGGTGGTGGTGGTGGCCGGAGGTGCTCGCCGGAGGAGGTGGTGGTGGTGGTCCGGAGGAGGTGGTGGTGGTCGTCGCCGGAGGTGCTCGCCGAAGGAGGTGGTGGTGGTCGCCGGAGGTTCTCGCCGGAGGAGGTGGTGGTGGTCGCCGGAGGTGCTCGCCGGAGAAGGTGGTGGTGGTCACCGGAGAAGGGAGGTGGTGGTCACCGAGAAGGAGGTGTGGTGGTGGAGAGGAGAGGAGGAGATGGAGAAGGAGAGGAGGAGGAGAGGAGAAGAGAGGAGAAGTGGTGGAGGAGAAGTGGTGGAGGAGAAGGGTAGGAGATTTAAAATTAAAAATTAACCAAACTTCGTGTGCGCTCTCCACATGGTGCGCCACAGAATTTTTTTTCTTTTTTTTTTTACATTTTGCAGGAAATCTTTAACCCATAAACTCTTTTCGAATTTGGCGACTCTAAATTTGATATATTGTGCGTTTTTCAGTTTGTATGCAACCGAAATCCAGTTTGATGATTTTTCCACGCAATTTTGCAAAAAAAGTCAAAATTCATGTTGTTAAATTTTAGTGGTGCTAGAAGACATAATATATGGGAATCTCAAAGAATTTTATTTTTTGAAATTTATATCTATTTCTTTTATTTTGTACAAAGGTAAAAAACGATCCACTGTGGGAGTTGCGTGGGAGAAAAAATCCTGCAGAATTCTGTGGCGCATATTTTTGGTGCGCGATGAAATATGAACTTCTGTGGCGCACATGCCATCATGCGCCACAGAATTTTAAACTCGACATGCCACCATGCGCTAATTCCTTCTTTCGCCCATGTGCAGTGCTGGACCCCGCAAATTAATGGAAATTCTGTGCATCCAGCCACATGCGCCATGAAAGTCGACATTCTATGGCGCACCAGTCCATCCATGCACCACATTTTTTCTGTGGCGCATATTTTTGGTGCGCCACAGAAATAATTTTTGTGGAGCACATTTTTTAGGTGCGCCACAGATGTCATTTCTACCTATAATGGTTTTCCTACTAGTGTTCCTCAACGGAAGGAAATGGAAAGATAGTGGATTCTATGCATCAAGATTTAACTTTCTGATGCGAGGTACAAATGTTCCGCCTATGGTTTATGGTTTTACACGTCAAAGAGCAGGACGAAGATAGATTTCAGGCATTTACACTGTGCATACAAACAAAACAAATGAGACATGATGGACTAATTGTGGAGTACGGAGAGAGCAGCATATTCATCAAAGCAAAAAAGTCATACAAATCATGGATCAGATCTCTCCCTCTCTCTCCTCTTTGAAACTTGTACAGCATGCTAGATGAGTGAGAGAAAATTAGTTTGCGATAGCAAGAATCGTGTAAACCTGCAGTTCTTGGTTTACAAGCTACAACAAACTTGGACAAATGTTGCGCACTGTCTCCCAAAAAGGTTACGGCAATCCAACACGCCGGGAAGCAAGAGGGTGTGCCAGAAAAAGAAGACAAAAGAGTTAGCAAAATGTCACACACCGTCTCATAAAATATTTACAGGAGTCCAACACTTCGGGAAGCAAGAGGATGTTCATATGAATAATATCTAGGGATTTCTATTTTTGTGCCCTCGGGTCGTTAGTTGTACTCAGTTTTCCCCAGCTCCTTAGTTTTTCCTCGCTTTCCAACCTTGTCCTGAAACCAGAAGAGCTCGACGGAAGGAACCGCTTATTTGGACGTTCGTGCTGGCGCTTGCGCCGCGTCGTCTGTGGGGGGCCGCCGGTGGGGGCCGCGGCTGCCACGTCGCGAGGGCTGGTAGAAAGGGACCGCGTGGGACAGGACGAGAAGCGTTTGGTTGCACGTGAGCGAGCTGAGTTTGTCTCTCGCCCAAATTGGCATTTTAAGAGCACCTTTTCCCCTCTTTCTCTCTCTCTGTCTTTTTCACCAAATTAGTATCAAATCTAGAGAAGCTTCTATTTCTGTCTTTCTTCAATATGGCAGCAAATCTAGTAGCAAATCGGGTTATTTATGCCTTTTGGCCCTCGTTTTTTGCCCAATATGGCAGCAAATCTAGTAGCAAATGTAGAAGCTAGTATATGATAAATTGACAACTGCATAATCGAAAACTAAGTATAATACATAGGGAAACGCATACAGCAGCCAAAAGCAGCCAATAACGTTGTAATATACAAGACGCACGCAATGTATGGACAACAAGAAGATTAGGATGGATGAATTTGTTCTTCATTCCCCAAGCTTAGAATTTTCCACGCAATGTATGTCTTTTTCTCCTCAATGCTTGGGGACTAAAAATATCATGCTCATCAAAGCCAGCTTCCCCAAGCTTAGAATTTTCCATAGCATTAGCAACAATGGTGTTCAAAGCATTCATATTAATATGTTCCATGGTTTTTTTAATTTTCGCATCAAACCATCCATGTCTTAAATCAGGAAATAGAATAAAAAGGTCATTGTTGTCCATTATGCCTAACTAGTGTAAACAAGAACCAAATGTCGCAATTGCGAGCTAAAGGAAATAGCTTCGAGCACACACACAATGGCGCTGGTATGTTACTGAACCGAAGTATGAGTGCCTTTTACCTTTCCCACCGGCGCTTAAAAGTGCTTGATGTCACTATTTCTATTCTTGTAGATTTTGTTGGGCTCAAGAGCGAGGTTTGTAGAACAGCAGCAAGTTTCTTAAGTGGATTACCCAAGGTTTATCGAACTCGTGGAGGAAGAGGTCAAAGATATCCCTCTCATGCAACTTCAACCACAAAGCAAGAAGTCTCTTGTGTCCCCAACACACCTAATAGGTGCACTAGTTCTGCTAAGAGATAGTGAAATACAAGGGTATGAATGAATATGAGCAGTAGTACGGCGCCAGAAAGTGCTTGTCATGGTATGGTAATATTGCGTGAAGTAAACATGCAGAGTAACGCAAAGTAGTAACTCAAGAAAATGAATAAGCAGCTATAGCGATTTAGGAACAAGGCCTAGGATTAGACTTTCACTAGTGGACACTCTCAACTTGATCACATAACAGAATAGATAAAATGCATACTCTACACTCTCTTGTTGGATGATGAACACATTGCAGAGGATTACACGAACCTCAATGAGTGTTCACAATTAGATGTTCATATTTAAATAACCTTAGAGTGTAAGAAAGATCGATACGACTAAACCAAGTACTAGCATAGCATGCACACTCCACCTTATGCTTATGTAGAGGAATATCAATACTATCATAGCAATAGTTAACTTCGCAATCAAGAGATCATGATCATAGCTACGCCAAGTACCACACGGTGCACACACTGCCACCTTTACACACGTGGAGGAGGAATAGAGTACTTTAATAACATCACTAGAGTAGCACATAGATGAATAGTGATACAAAACTCATATGAATCTCAATCATAGGCAGCTCATGAGATTATTGTATTGAAGTACATAGGAGAGAGATTAACCACATAGCTACCGGCCAGCCTCGATGATGAACTACCCTCCTCATGGGAGCAGCGTGATGAAGATGGCGGTGGAGATGGCAGCGGTGTCGATGGAGGGCCTTCGGGGCACTCCCCGTCCGGCAGGGGGCCGGAACAGAGACTCCTGTCCCCAGATCTGGCTTCGCGATGGTGGCGGCTCGGGTTTCCCGCGTATCGTGGCTTCCTCCGCTCGTCGGGGTTTTTAGGTCGGACCTTTAAATAGGCGAAAGCCTCGAGGGGCACCAGGGTGCCCTACCACCAGGTGGCGCGGCCAGGCCCGGCCCGCGCCCAGGTGTGGTGTGGGGCCCCCGGCCCATCTCTGGGGCTCGGTGTCTCCGGATGGTTCCGGGTGCAGGAACCCGGGCGTTGATTTCGTCCGATTCCGAGAATATTCGTTACTAGGATTTCTCAACCAAAAACAGAAAAACAGGAAACTGCACTTCGGATCTTGTTAATAGGTTAGTTCAGAAAATGCACGAATATGACATAAAGTGTATAAAACATGTAGATATCATCAATAAAGTAGCATGGAACATAAGAAATTATCGATACGCTGAGACGTATCAGCATCCCCAATTATTTTCTGTCGTCCCGAGCAGGTAAAACGATAACAAAGATAATTTCTATGACATGCCATCATAACCTTGATCATACTATTGTAAGCATATGTAATGAATGCAGCGATCAAAACAATGGTGAAGATAATGAGTAAACAAATGAATCATATAACAAAGACTTTTCATGAATAATACTTTCAAGACAAGCATCAATAAGTCTTGCATAAGAGTTAACTCATAAGCAATAAATTCTTAGTAGAAGCTTTGAAACAACACAAAGGAAGATATAAGTTTCAGCGGTTGCTTTCAACTTTAACATGTATATCTCATGGATAATTGTCAACACAAAGTAATATAACAAGTGCAATAGGTAAACATGTAAGAATCAATGCACACAGTTCACACAAGTGTTTGCTTCTAAGATAGAAAGAATAGGTAAACTGACTCAACAATAAAGTAAAAGAATGGTCCTTCAAAGAGGAAAGCATCGATTGCTATATTTGTGCTAGAGCTTTGATTTTGAAAACATATAGAGAGCATAAAAGTAAAGTTTTGAGAGGTGTTTGTTGTTGTCACCGAATGGTAGCGGTACTCAACCCCTTGTCGTACAAACCTTCAAAGAGCGGCTCCCATTTTATTTTTATTTTTGTGGCACTCCTTCCAACCTTTCTTTCACAACCATGGCTAACCGAATCATCGGTGCCCTCCAACTCATACCATGAAGGAGTGCCTTTTTATTTTAGTTTTATTTAGATGACACCCCAACCTTTGCTTTCAAGCCATGGCTAACCGAATCTTCGTGCCGCCAACAATCACATACCATGGAGGAGTGTCTATTTTGTTAATTAATTTGGGACTGGAATCCCATTGCCAGCTCTTTTGCAAAATTGTTGGATAAGCGGATGGCTTCACTAGTCCATTGGTGAAGTTGCCCAACAAGATTGAAAGATAAACACCACATACTTCCTCATGAGCTATAAAACATTGACACAAATAAGAGGTAATAACTTTTGAATTGTTTAAAGGTAGCACTCAAGCAATTTACTTTGGAATGGCAAAAAAATACCATGTAGTAGGTAGGTGTGGTGGACACAAATGGCATAGTGGTTGGCTCAAGGATTTGGATGCATGAGAAGTATTCCTCTCGATACAAGGTTTAGGCTAGCAAGGTTATTTGAAAACTCAAGTATAAAATGGTGCAGCAAGACTCACATATAAACATATTGTAAGCATTATAAGACTTTACATCGTCTCCTTGTTGTTCAAACACCAACCAGAAAAATTCTAGACTTAGAGAGACCAATCATGCAAACCAAATTTTAACAAGCTCTATGTAATTATTCATTAATGTGTACATAGTACATGATGCAAGAGCTTGAACAAGATCTATATGAGCACAACAACTGCCAAGCATCACATTATTCAAGACATTATACCAATTACTACATGTAGCATTTCCTGCTTCAAATCATATGACAATTAACGGCGCTTCTAACCTTCTATGAAATTAAAAGCTAAGAACATATGTGTTCATACCAACCAGCTGAGCGTTGTCTCTCCCAAACAATCATTTATTTAAACAAAAACAAACAAAAACATACAAACGCCTCCAAGTAAAGTACATACAAGATGTGACCGAATAAAATATAGTTTCAAGAGAAGGAACCCTGACATTTTGTCGATGAAGAAGGGGATGCCTTGGGCATCCCTGAGCTTAGACTTGAGTCGCCTTGAAATATGCAGGGATGAACCACCGGGCATCCTCAAGCTTAGATCTTTCATTCTTCTTGATCGTAGTATATCATCCTCCTCTCTTGACCCTTGAAAAACTTCCTTCACACCAAACTTCAAGCAAACTCATTAGAGGGTTAGTGGATAATCAAAAATTCACATGTTCAGAGGTGACACAATCATTCCCACACTTCTGGACATTACCCAAAACCCTGAAAGTTAATGGAACAAAAGAAACTCATTCAACTTAACAAAGGCGGCACTGCTAAATAAAAGGCAGAATCAGCCAAAAAAACAGAACAGTCCGTAAAGACAAATTTTAAGATGGAACCAGACTTGCTCAAATGGAAAAACTTCAAAACTAATGAAAGCTATGCATATATCTGGAGGATCAGCTGGGAATTGGCAGATTTTTTTTGAATTTTCTATGCAGAGACCTGTGCCCAGATTCGTGACAGACAGCAATGCTGTTTCTGCGCAGCGATCCTAAATATAACATCAACTTTAACATAGAAACTTACTTGGCACAAAAACATGATAAGGAGAGGTTGCTACAGTAGTAAACAACTTCCAAGACACAAATATAAAACAAAGTACTGTAGTAAAAAACACATGGGTTATCTCCCAAGAAGTTCTTTTTTTATAGCCATTAAGATGGGCTCAGCAATGATGCACTCGCAAGAAATAGAAGTTGGGGCAAAAGAGAGCATCAAGAGGCAAATTCAAAACACATTTAAGCCTAACATACTTCCTATGGTGTATAGAATCTTAAATAAACAAGTTCATGAAGAGCAAAGTAACAAGCATAGGGAGAAATAAAATAGTTGTAATAAAAAATTTAGGCACATAGAGAGGTGTTTTAGTAACATGAAATTTTACAACCATATTTTTCTCTCTCATAATAACTTTCAAAAGCAACATGAGCAAATCAACAATATAACTATCACATAAAGCATTCTTACTATGAGTCTCATGTATAAAATAATTAATACTCCCAACATAAGCATAGTCATTCTTATTAATTGTAGTCGGAGCAAATTCAACAAAGTAGCTATCAAATATAGGAGGTATATTGTAATCATAATCAAATTTATCCTGCATAACAGGTGGTAACAAAAGACTACTATCATTATAATCATCATAAATGGGAGGCAAAGTATCATCAAAGTAAATTTTCTCCTCAATGCTTGGGGGACTAAAAATATCATGCTCATCAAAGCCAGCCTCCCCAAGCTTAGAATTTTCCATAGCATTAGCAACAATAGTGTTCAAAGCATTCATATTAATATGTTCCATGGTTTTTTTACTTCAGATCAAACCATCCATGTTCTTAAATCGTGAAATAGAATAAAAGGTCATTGTTGTCCATTATGCCTAACCAGTAAAAAAGAACCAAATGTCGCAATTGCAGAGAAAGTCTAAAGGAAATAGCTTCAGCACACACAATGCCTAAAGCATCATATCTTCGAATCAAGTATGAGTGCCTTACCTTTCCTCCGCAACAAGCCGTAAAGCAAGCGATGCTCACGGTGCTTTATTTGCAGACAAGGTTGGGCCTCCAAGAGCAGAGGTTTGTAGAACAAGAGCAAGTAAGAGGGGATTGTCTAAGGTTTATTTTGGGTGAGAAGAGGCTCAAAGATATCCCTCCATGCAACCCCCCGCAACCACAAAGCAAGAAGTCTCTTGTGTCCTCAACACACCTAATAGGTACTAGTTCGGCTAAGAGATAGTAAAACACTATATATGAATGAATATGAGCAGAGTGCTGTCGCTGTGAAGTGCTTGCCGGAAGCGCAAATATTTTAATATTATGGGAAGTAAACATGCAGAGGAATTGAGCTGCGTAGTAACCCGAAGAAACAATAACAAGCAAACATAGCGTATTTAGGAACAAGGCCCAGGGATTAGACTATCAGTGGACACTCAACTTTGATCACATAACGACAGAATAGATAAAATGCATACTCTACACTCTCTTGTTGGATGATGAACACATTGCGTAGGATTACACGAACCCCAATGCCGGAGATAACAAGCTCCACAATTAGATGTTCATATTTAAAAAAACCCTAGAGTGTAAGAAAGATCGACACGACTAAACCAAGTACCAGTACTAGCACAGCATGCACACCGTCACCTTCATGCTTATGTAGGTGGAATAATACACATCAATACTAATACAGTAATAGTTAACTTCGAATCTACAAGAGATCATGATCATAGCTCACGCTAAGTACTCTCCACATATAATGGGTGGCACACATCAGCTACCTTAAGGCACGTGAGGAGGAATATTAGAGTACTTTAATAACATCACTAGAGTAGCACATAGATGAATAGTGATACAAACTCATATGAATTCCCAATCATGTAAGGCAGCTCATGATTATTATATTGAAGTACATAGGAGAGAGATTAACCCAATAGCTACCGGGTACAGCCTCGAGCCTTGATGGAGAACTACTCCTCCTCATGGGAGCAAGAAGGCAAGAGAAGATGGCGGGAGATATGTAATATGTCATGGAGGAGCCTCTTTCCTGGGGCACTTTCCCCGTCAGCAGGTGCCGGAATGGTGAGACTCCGCCCTGATCTTGGTCAGCGATGTGCTGCCTGGAAGGTTTCGCGATCGTATTTCCTTCCTGGCCGGGGGTTTTTAGCCAGACCTTTAACAGGCGGAATGAGCTCGAGGGGCACTGTGGTGCCCTCACCACCAGGTGGCGCGTCAGGTTCCCCGGCCCGCCTGTGTGTGGCGTGGGGCCCCCCGCCCATCTCCTCGCGGGGTTTTGCCTCCGATATTCGGGAAAATAGAACCTGGGCGTTGATTTCATCTTCGATTCCGAGAATATTTCGTTACTAGGATTTCGAAACCAAAAATGCATATAAAAATGGCACTTCCGTATCTTGTTAATAGGTTAGTTCCAAAATTGCATAAACATATAATGTGTATAAACATGTAGATATCATCGTTCTCATCAATAAAGTAGCATGGAACATAAGAAATTATCGATAATGCTGGAGACGATCACCCGCCAAAGCCACACCCAGACCAACAACACGCGCAGATCACCATCCCACTTCACTTATAGAACTTGATGTCCAAGTTCGAAATTGCGTTCTTATCTTGATAAGTACTGGCAAGGTCATTGCGAATCGTATATTGGTAATACTATTCTTCCTCATGGTTTCAAATTGTCCACGTTTAGTGCATACGCTCACCATTGAATGTTGTAATGCAACGCAGATAATGGTTCTTGTCCAAAATCTGTTTTCCCAATCTTTATCTATATCCTTATTTGGAGTGCTCATCGACCCAACCAATTTCCGACGGTAATGTGCGGTAACGAAGACCATAGTCGGGAATTTGACTGCTGTGCCGATCGATTTCAGAAAACGATGGTATCCGCGCTCAAAACATAGTGTTCGATTTTCTTGTGAGGGGTTCGTGGTTGCATTCAGCAAGGGTTTCTCGGGCAAGTACGATGACGCCACTAAGTAAAATCGACGAAGTAGTATTCCAGCACGATAACATTCAGCACCAAGATGTTTAAGATTGAAAATAAAGAGGGAGATATGGAGGAAGTGAACCTTGTATGAACTTTCGATAGATCTATGGTGACGTAGCGGAATTTGCCGAAGGTGCTGAGGAAGGAGATCATCACTGACGTGTGGAAGGGCGTGGTCTACATGATCCATTCGGCCTGGGGCACGTTGGGCCTGCAAACTCGAGCGCCACTTCTAAGGCATTTGCCTCATGGCAGAGCAGGTGTCGGCGTACCTCGTTCGCCGGTAAGCATTCGCCGATCTTGTGAAGTGATCCACTCACCGAGAGAGTCTACCACGTGAGAGCCGCGCTGGATGCGCCGCTCTCGAGGCGACGCGCTCTATGGCGACTGTTCCGGCGGCGACGGTTTCCATGCTGATCGTGCCGGCGGGCGCCCAAGCCTGGCGGCGATCGCCTGGCACACGGCGCGGGAGCGGTACTGCCCGGAGGCGCACGGGCTCGAGGCCGGCACGGGCCGCGCATTCTTTCTCCATCGCCGGCAGGTAGCGTGATGGACGCTGGGCTGGGCTTTTTCTGATTTGGAGGTTGATGTGGACGCAGAGGGGTGGTTTCGTATGCGGAGCGCAGAGAATGAGAGATTTATCAGGCAGAGAGAGGTAGGGTCACGTTGGCTCTAAATGCGACCAAGGTCTCATTGCACCACACTATTTGCATCGTTCATGATCAACACACGCGCCAACAATGGCACGTCTTCCACTTCGCACTGCAACACGCGTCCGAGTCTAACCGAAATTTAGACACAGCCGAGTAACTAACCGTCAGGTAATTCATTTTTTGTGTGCCTGCCTTATTGTTAATCATTAACTGCAAGTCTCATAATTGCTCTTACCTCAAGTGTGGCTGGTTACTGAGAGTCACACAAATGGGATTAACCAGCAAATGAGTTATTTAATGTGCAAAAATTCTAAAAAAGAGTGGCACTTACTCATGGAGTCTGCCACTTCCCAAATCATAGATAAATCAAGTTTCACCACAAACTGCCACTCAAATCACCTAGCAGCTATGAAGGTGCATGGCTTTCTGCACAAGCTCCTACTCAAAACAGCCTTTCCAAAACATACTTTGTCCTAATGAGGCCATACCTTTCTTACACTGTAGATTTGTATTACGTATAGTTTGAGGTAAGCCAAGCATGGCTCTCATTGTACAAAACACGCATTTTCCACTTTTAAATCTCACATTTCAATCCTTGGTCCTGCTTACTTACCACTGTCTTTGCTCTTTGATACTACCTGGCCTTTTGCCTCCTTCACACACTTTCGCGTACGCGAACATTGCCCCGATTGGTCCAGCTCATGTCACGCGGGATCGGGTGCCCTAAGATCATGATCGTATGATCAACGGGGCGGTGGATAATCCCTATCTCCTCCTGCCCGTGGCCACTCACCTCTCTCTCTCTGTCACGGTTAGCTTCAATTCTCTATGGCGTTGAATATGTTACTAAAGACGCTAAAGTTTGGTTTTTCGTGATTATTTTTCATTTAGCTAAATTATAAACTTTAGGTATTATTTTTCACTTAGCTAAATTATAAACTCTTTTAGGCATTACTTTTCACTCAAAAAACGACAAACCACCCATTTGTTGTAGTCATTACTTTCCTCACGCAAAAAACCATAAACCATCACCTCCATTTCTTGTAGCCATTATTTTTAACGCAATTACTTAATGAAAAAATGATACACCATCACCCATTTCTTGTAGCTAATATTCTACTAAAAATGATAAACCATCACCGATTTTGTTGTAGCCATTGTTTTCACGCAAAAATGATACACCATCACCCATTTCTTGCACCGCTATTACTTTCAACGCAAAAAAGATAAACCTCATCGATTTTGTTGTAGCCATTACTTATCACGCAAAAATATGATACACCATCAACCATTTTTTGTACCCATTACTTTCCACTCGAAAAACGATAAATCATCACCTGATTTTGTTGTAGCTATTACTTTTCACGCAAAAAATGATAAGCCAAATCATCACCCATTTCTTGTACCCATTACTTTTCATTTAAAAAACGATAAACCATCACCGATTTCTTCTAGCCATTACTTTTCTTTAGGCATTACTTTTCACGATAAAATGATAAACTATATCATGAAGTTCCATTTGTCAACATAGTCCGGATTACTTTTTTTGTTGAGATATATACCTCCACAACGGTCGTCTCCTCCTTAATTATTGGTGTATAAACCCACAACTACCATCTCCTCCTTATTTTATTGTGTAAACCCTACAACACGGTAATCTCTCCTTATAAACACCCACACGCTATCCCTTGTGTCAATAGGTTCGGCCTTCTCTCTTCTTCGCTCATATACACTTTATCCATTACATATCGCTGTCGCCTCGACGCTTTTAATTTAAGGGGAAGGGGAAGGGAAGGGGAAGGGGAAGGGGAAGGGGCGTCAAGCGGATCATCATCATTGCCACCACCACCGCTCTTGGACTTTTTCATCGTCATTTGCGAATATTCCCTTTGGTCAAGAAGGTAACGCGTTGTTCCCACATATGATGCATGTGATTAATTGTGCCATGTTCTAAAAACCTTAATTTTATGTTCCTAATTTCAAATGACGGCTATTGATCTTCTTTATAGAACTCCAAAATTTATGATTATCTTGACTATATGGAGTTAATATGTGTATCTGCTAGCAGCTTGATCAAGTGTCCTCGCCTCTGACCGTGGAGGTCCTATTTGATTTGACACGCTTATGTACTTCTATTGGTATTGGGAGAAATTGCCGATCACAAGACGGATTTCTATCGTTTCAGACACTCTAAAATATGTAGAAGAAGTATGATGTGCTCACAAAGAAGGTGTTCGATTAATACCAGTGCGAGGTACTACCACTGCATTTACTCTAAGATATCGATGATGAAAGCTTTAATGATGACGTGAAGCTATGCATCCATCCCCTTTAGATAATTAAGGGGATCAAGACCAAGAATATATATGGCTTCATATGCATCGATTTAGAGATCTAGCTATTTTCTATATATTATGCTGAAAATAGAAGTTAAAACTTAAAATTCGGAGTTAATTCTTCATGACCTCCAAACGATGTTGATGCCGATGCCGACATCGGCATGGTCAGAACGGCTATGTCACCGCCACTGCTAGGTCAACGCCTGGATGCACAATGTTTAGCATAAGAGTCACTTAAGATTAAGCTGCGAAAATAGTCAACTTACCACAATGAGGCTGGCTCACAAAGAGCTGCTCTATATTATATTCTCTAAATAAAATAGACGCCCACAGCGGTCATTGACTGCAAGTGAGGCTCCCACAGAAAGGTAATATATAATTTTCTATAAATAAATAGATTCCACCCACTGTCATTATCATGGCATACTTACAGAGTCGCCCCATTTGTCATTACATAAAGACCACAATCGTGAAATAAACGCCCACGCGTCGTACTTGTGATGGATCCAATTCACAAGACGAGATGTCAGGGCTGGAAAACCGGACCACCAGAACGGTAAGGTTCTCTGACCACGGTAACTGCTGCCTCTTCGATGGGTTTCAAACCGTATGAGGAGAAATCGGAAAACTAACGAGCTGGGGAAAACTGAGTACAACTAACGAAGCAGGGGCACGAAAATAGAAATCCCTAATATCTATTACAATACATCACTTTCACAGAAGGGATAACCTCACTGCCAATGTCAGCAGGGGAGACATAATAAGAGGCCAAGTCATAGCAGCGAAGCAGGAATAAGGAACATACCATCTTCAAGAGTGATGTGTTAATGAGTAATATAAGGAAATAAACATAGAATGTTCAAAAATTCCCTACTTGAGCCCCTTTGATTCAACGGCATATTATATTTGCAAAAATAAGGAATATTGCAGAATTTCAAATCAACATTATTATCAAAAAAGAGTTTTCAGGAGTTTAAGTAATAAATTAAGAGGAAAACTGCCCAAATGGATATTTTTATAGAAAGTACAAGGAGCTGTGTTGTGACTCTTCCAATAAAACTATGTACAATTCGTGCAATTTCACATGCCACATTTGCAACAGTACAAATCAAAATATATGTGCACGAAAAAACCAAGGAAGCATGAACACAGTCAGTAAGCAAACTAACAACAAGTTACAAAACGGCTGCCGCCTCCAGCAAGTACTTTCCCCCTCTATTGTTATTCTGGTGTCTGCCATTGTTCGCCCATGCCACTCCTCCATGAATCTTTTCACTTCCAACCCAGTGATGTTTTTGGCAACTGAACCACAAATTTCACAGCGCCTGTGTGGTAATTAAAGTATAGCAGAATCCTTAGCCACTTGATTCAAATTCCAGAGAGCACGCAAGAAGTTGATACGAGATTGTCAAATGATGAATGTTTATAAAACAACAGGGGGCCTAATAGTTGGCTAGTTGTTGAGTGAAAACTGTGACATCTAAGTTATAGAAAACAGCTTGGTATGCCTGTGAAAAAATATTGGTTGATTTCACCCAAGCAAAGGGCAAAAGGCAATTGGTTTATCTCACAATAATATCTAGTTATTGTTCCCATCATCATTCATTGTGCTTTAAGATTCGGATAAAAAGAGTAGAGAGAAAGAAATCTTTTCATCTACCATGGATGACACGAATCTTGAGGAATAAATAGACAGTGACGGAAACACCCACACCCATGCATGGGTGTTCAAAAGTATTTCCGAACAGGGATCACAACCCCTTTTGCGTTGATAACTCACACAAAGGCTTAGACAGTCACGAAACACAGACATTAAGGGCTGAAAAGCGCAAAGCCAACAAGCATCCAGAAGGAACGAATTTAGTTTCTTTGCTTCAACCATCCAGGATAACCATGCTTTCAAGAAAACAATGGATGCCCTTAGGTATTCAAAGCTTTAGCTGAGAATTAAACTAACTGTACAGTCTGTACGACTGTAGTGACACGCTACATGCTACATTATCGTAGCGTAGCAGCTTTTGGCTAATAACGACAATTATTCTTGTGGCCATATGAACTCTGAAGCTTTCCCGTTGCAGAAATTGCTAGAACGTTATGACTCAAGAGCCACTCTGCTAGTCTGCTAATGTAGAGATCATTGCCATTAATCAATCAAATGGCGTGTCCAAGGAGGCAGGAGGATGCGGATACGCTCGGTGCACGTCTGCTGTTCTGCGCGGAATTACAACAAGCTGGTAACATGCATTTCGACAACAACTCATACTGCTACTACAATGGACACAAGCGGGCAGCACTGAGAGGCAGCGAAGGGGGATAGAGCCATAGAGGTATACCTATCGCCCTTGATCCGAAACCATGCCTCCGCGCATTGGCGGTGCGCGTCGCCGAGCTCCTCCTTGCAGCGGCAGCCGAGCCGGATCACCTCCGCCCCGGGCACCGTCGCAGGCCCGTCGCCGCCCTCGGGGCTGAGGTGGCAGATACGGCACGCCACGCCGTGGGCCACAGACCCCGCGTCCACGTCGATGACCACCGACTCGGCCTTCCCCATTTCCGGCGCGCCGGCCGCGACCGGCTGCGGGGCTATGGTCGCGTCTCGCCGCATCCCTTGGGTCAGGCCGGGATGAGCCGGTCGGCCGCAGGCCCGCAGCTGCCCCGGCGAGGTTTACGGCTAGGCTAACGGGTGGGGGTGCGACGAGCCGACGAGGAAGGGATGCCGTAGAAGAGAGGCCGTGTGCGGCGATGGGTTGGCCTGAGTTCGCCAGCCGTCAGGGCGGCGGAGACGCCATGCGTGTCATGCTCTCACGGTATATCTGCCGGTTTGGCAAGGGTGCGCGGGTTCCCGTAGGAGCACGGCAAGACTGCCGTACGATACGACAGTGCCACTTTGTCCCGCTATGGCGCTATAGGAGTTTTTTTTTTTTGAATGTTATGGCGCTATAGGAGTTGGGAGGACATGGACAATTTCTTTTGTGAACAAAACGCTCGATATCTGCTGCTAGATTAGATACAAGACCAAGCTTATAAGAAAGTTCGGGTCGAGACTGGCCTTTTCAGAACCTGGGTGCATGTGAACTCACTTTTTCAAAAGTGCGTTTGTGATGTAAACACGTTTTAAAAATTGAAACACAAAATAAATGCAAAGGTGATTTTAAATATGTGTCCTGGACATGAGTTTCGTGACGAAAAAACCTTTTATTTTTCCTCGGCAAAAAAATAAAATTTTGCAGGCCTATATAGCAGTATATATGTGACCTATTTTGTATTTTTTAGATTCTGAAACAAAAAAGAGGTTTCTCCGCGAAAACTTTCTACGCACACATGGAACATGCATACGTACCCCGTTATTTTTATTTCGGAATTTTTTAACATTTGAAAAATGCATTTCCCACCAGGATTCACGTGCACCTAGGTTCAACTGGGACTTTTCCAGTTCGGGTATAGAAACTATACAAAATATACAATGCTTAGTTTATAAGGAAAATCGAGATAAAAAACTACGTAAGCGAGGAGACCTGTCATCCACACAACGCAACTACCAATGCAACAAACACACCTTCAGCTCTACGGCCACCGCTCCGACGCACCAGCCAAAACGACTTTCGCATTGGCCGAAGACAAACCAGCCAGGTCAACATAATCGTTGCCCACACATATCTTCAAGTCATCACCCAAGCATCATGCCTTTGGGGCCGCCGCCCCATCGTAGCAATCAGGATGACCTTCACATAACCTGAAGACGAACAAGCCAGGTCAACATAATCGGTGCCCACACATATCTTCAAGTCGTCAACCAAGCACCATGCTTTCAGGGTTGCCTCGGCGTCCACTGCCCGCGACCACATAGCCAAGTGCCCCCACCACCGCAAACCGTCGCACCACAAAGGCCAAGTGCTCCAAGGCGACACCTCTAACAAGGTAGTGACGCATTCGCCACCGCCACCCGCTCACGGCTATACCTGTGCATTTCTCGGGCCGGGCCAGGCCTCGGGCCAGGCCGACCAAGGCCCAACGCAAAAAATCCCGGCCCAGGCCCAGGCCCGGCCCGACCGTCGGGCCAAAAAAACTGGCCCAAGCCCGGCCCATCGAGCAGAAAGATGAGTAGATTATGCTAATTCTTAGTTCACAGGAGATTAAGCTAGAACTTGGCCTGAACCGTTAGATTACAGCGAGATTTTAGGAGTATGAAAGTGTGCATAGTTCGAAACTAAGATTTTCTTAGGTGGACATGTGTTGCAAGTGAGTTTATTCAAGGTAAACATAAGTTGCAACTCACAAAAAAAAAGACTGAATCGATGAATTTGCATCATGATTTGTATTTGCCTAGAAGTAGCGTGTGTTACAACTGAGCTTTGGCTCACGTTTAATTCCCAGCCGAGTAGGAAATAGGAACCATGACTCTTTTTTTCTCCTCGCCTAAACCAAGCGACCATGCATTGGAATGATTGGACTCCCTGAATGTGTAATCATGCACATTAGCATGCTCACGATTCACGAAAGTGAACTAAGAGTACAACATATCTGCAAGTGAATCGTAATGGCAACTGATACATTAGCTTCTACGCTCTGAATGGCAATCGGGGTCCCAAAATCAGAACAAACAGGAAGGAACAGTAATTATGCAGGGAGCAAAATACAACATGCAATCGACCCAATTATGCGCGCATCCTTGCGGAGGAACGGCGCTACACGGGGGAGAGGAGCTGGGCGAGGCTGGGCCGGGGCTCGGACCTCATGCCGACGAGGACGACAAGGGGGATGAAGCCGTAGTGGGCGACCACCTTCGCCTTTTTTTTTTTTTTTCGAGGTTTTATGCGCGCAAAAGATATTACCATTTTTTCCGACTTCTTCATCGCCCAAGTGCTCCACTCGCGCGCCAGCCGAGCCGCGCTCGCCGCCGACGACTGCGCCGCGTCCGCTGCAGCCGATGCCATGGCCGCTCCCGTCAGACGCGTAGGAGAGAGTTGGAAATTCTGCCTGCGACGGGACACGGGAGGGGATGAGGCTGAAATGTCAGGATGTGGTGGGGCTGGGCTCGTTAGGTGATGCCAGGACCTAGGAGAGTAGGAGCACTAGAAACCACTGTCTAAATATTTTGGTGAATCACTAATATTAAATATACACAAAAAAAAACGCATATACACTACAATTTAGGCAAGTGTCATGTATAAATTCCTGAATACACAAAATTTAATATTTCATCGCGCTTAAAGGAATTACGCTTAATCAGTTTAGTGACATTGTCTCGAAAAGGAAAAAAAAACAAATACGATACAAAACACAATTTATATTTAGTTTGGCGGGTATGTACTTTTCAATGATGGATGCGGGAGATGCATAACAAAGAACACTATGACTAATATGCAACATAATGTTATGTGGTTTTAACAAGAAAAATAAGTCACTTATGTTTGTATTTTATAAATGTAAGTATAAAAGTCTAGTATAAATACAAATCATATCTTGGCGTAATTGCTCTAGTATGGACTAGGAGCTCAAGATAGTGTTGTATTCTGTTTAGTTGTTCCAGCCTCATCTAGCCTTGTCGCAACATGCCGGTTGGGGCGTGTAAAAAAAGAATAGCATCATTGACATTGAAACGATCTCCAGCGGGTCGGGTCTCTGCTGCGGCTAGGGCTCCAGGAGGCGGAGTCGACGACGAGGAGGGGTTCAGGGGCGCCGGCTCTGCGGCCTGCCCATTGCAGCAGGGCGGCCAGAGCTTCACAGGCCCATCTGGGCCTAGACAGGCCCGACGGGGCCTGGTCTATGACTGCCTCTCGGCGGTGGAGGTGGGTTCCTCCCGCGTGGCTGCGAGGCTGTTGCTCCTCGCCCCGACGATAGCTTGTATCTCTGTTGTCTAGGCTGTTTGCCAGTTTCACGAAGCGACTGATGATGGTGATTCAAGATCGTGGTGGCGCATGCTAGTGGGTGGCCAAGCTGGGTGGTGGAGCTCCCTAGTGCCAGGGTTTTTTTGTGTGGTCGGGGGACGGGAGAAATCCCTGTCAGCATGGCTGACCCTGACACGGTGCAACCTTCGTGTGACACCATTCCTTCCTAAAGGGCGTCGTGGGAATCCCCTGACCACTGTACTCTACGTGCCGAGAAACCCTAGGACCGGTCTGGTCCGGGCAGCAACGCCGTGTCAATGGCTTTTTCCCGGCTTTGTTGGAACACTTGTATCTGTGTGGTTGCTATATTAATATAGCGAGACGAAAGCCTGTTTCGAGCACATTCAGACGATGCTGAGTCATTGCCGTGCACGGTGGACCGGGAGGCCGGAGCATGCGTGTAAAAGTATGACTATCACGACCATGCGATGATTCATCAAAGCTAGAGCTCACTTAGATACTTAGATTACATCGTGATTTGTGTAAGTGTATTAAAGTTGTGCATAGTTCCCAACTAAGATTATCTTAGTTCTGACATCTGTTGCAACTGAGCTTATTCAAGGTGAACATGAGTTGCAACTCAAAAAAAAAAATGCCTAAGGCCTTGTTTGGTACTAGTGTTTTAGTGGGGATCAGTGGGGATAATACTCTAGAGTATTGGGTGACAGCAGAGATTCACCCAATCCCCACAAAACCCCATCCCAATCCACTAGGTAAAATTACACTAAATTTTGGGGAAAAGTGGGGATAAGTGGGGATTAAACTCGCTCATACTCTAGCACCAAACATGCATTGGGAATAAGTGGGGATTTAAAGTTTAGAGCGGATTATCCCCGCTAATCCCCAGTAAAACTCTAGTACCAAACAAACCCTAAATGGGGCGCGGTCTCGAGACCGGTGTGAGTGGGTTCCAGGTGTTTCGATGCCGAAGCGGAGGCTCTGGGTGCGGTTGTCGATCTGTTGGGTGTCGTGTTTTCCTGCTTGGGCGGAAGAGCCGTCGGCACATGTGGTAAGCGGTCTCGGGACCGGCATGTTATGTTGAGCTATTCGATTTTCGACCAGTTTTTCCCTTATTAACTGGTTACTTTCCCCTTCTTAATGAAAATGCAGAGTTTCTGCTGGTTGCTCCAAAAAAAAAAATTTGCATCATGATTTGTATCGACGTGGAAATACCATGTTTCTTACAACTGAGATTGTTTCTCGGTCGATTGTCCGTCCTAAAAAGATTAAAAATAAACAAGGAAATGAAAACTATCGACTTTTTTTTTGCATCGCCTAGAACAAGCGACCCTGTGGAGTGTGGACTCCCCAAATGTGCAATCATGCACATTAGCATGCTCACGAAAGTGAAATACGAGTACAGTAACGCGATATTAGTATCAGCAAGTGAATTATGCCTTGTCTTAATAAGAAGATACAAATGCGTAATCCTTTACCCGGGCAACTGATACATTAGCTTGTAGGCTTCGTAGCCTCTGAATGGAAAATCCGGGAGACACGAAATCAGAACAAACAAAAAGGAACCGTGATTATGCAGAGAGGAGAGATACAACATGCAATCGACCCACTACGCGCGCATCCTTGCGGGGGAACGGCGTTACACAGGGGAGAGGAGCTGGGCGAGGCTAGGCCGGGGCTCGGACCTCATGCCGACGAGGACGACGAGGGGGATGAAGCCGTAGTGGGCGACGGACTGAGATCAGGTGACATGCCTTAGGCATGTCACGCATGAACAGTGCGGTGACATGCACCGTAGGCCGTAGGATTGAAAATGAACACACACGATCAAACACTGTAGCGCGCCACTGTAGATGGTTCTGTAGCGCACGAACTGTAGCAATGTCCTCATACAATATACTGTAGCCATAAATGCACTGGTCGATTTGTTCCTCAGAGCAATGATATCCTACCATCTAATCTAGATCCGACGGTGAGAAAAGTGGTGCATGTCACCCAGAGCTGAATGGCGCTGCGTGAGTATGTCACCTGATCTCAGTCGTGGCTGCATCACCTTCGTTTCATCGCTCATGGCCTCCACTCGCGCCAGTCAGTTACGCTCCGCCGCTGCCGACGCCATGGCCGCTTCCGTCAGACGCCTAGCAGAGAGGTGGATGATTTGGAAATTTCTGCCCTGTGATGGGAGGGGATGAGGCTGAAATGTCGGGATGTGGTGGGACTAGGCGCCAGGAGCCCAGGACCCACGAGGCCATGAGCCCATGAGTAGTAGAAACCACTGTCTAAATATTTTGTTGAAGCAGTAATATTTTTTTTTTGCGAATGTGTTGAAGCAGTAATATTAAATATCTGCAAACACATACATATTTTGTTGGTTGTAAACTTTCTCTGTTAACTTGAGTGTCTGTAGATTTTTGCCTCGTAGTAGGTTCTCGATATTGAGTTTCTATTAGCGGGTTTCCTATGGATGCAAATGCGACCTCTTTTTAATCTCCTGCTTGTGCGTAGTCTTGTAAAGTATACTGTTGTGAACTTTGCATTTCCCTTTTTGCAAAGTAATGGAAAGGAAGGGGTAGCCCATATTGAAGAAAAAAAACAGTACGCAAGTGTCATCCTACATGAATCACTGAATACACGAGATAATAATTCAAATATTTTGTTTGAAGGGATTATGCTTAATCTGTTTTAATGACATTGTGTCTAAAAAAGGAAAAAATGAATGATACGAAATATGATGTAAATTTAGTGTTCCGGGTATGTACTTTTCAAAGATGGATGCTAGCGATGCATAGCAAAAGCACTATGACTAATATGCAACATTGATGTTGTGTGGTTTTACCTAGAAAAGTAAATTACTTATGTTTGTATTTTATAAAATTAAAATTATAAAAGTCTTGTATAAATACAAATCATATCTTGGCCTAGTTGCTCTTGCATGGACAATGTGCTCCAGATAGAGTTGTAATATCTTCGATGGTTCCAATCTCATCTCGGCTAGTCATGGCATGGTAGCCGGGGCACGTCAAGAGTAGTAGTAGCGCAGACATTCACAAAATGTTCAGTCGTCTTGGAGGCAATGATAGTGCGAAGATGATACGAATATCACTAACAAGCGATAACTCTTCGATGATGCTGGAGATGATAAACAAACACATAAATCGACAAAGATACATGAGATTATCCCTCTGTAGCCCGATCTCGTCGATAGTGTCCGAGATTTGTCATTGATCCGTCGCAACAGTCCATGGAGTCCTGGATGTTAAGTCCAAATACAAACCTGAGGGATGAGGACTTAAGATGAGAGATCCCGTAGTTGTGGACCTCCAAGTAATCTTCTATCTTGTAGATGTTTAGCACTTTATGAGCATTGCTACATATGACACAATATCATCAGAAAACACGGTAATCTAGGTTGTATTTGTAGGTTATGCTAGTAGCAAGTACTTGTATTGTAGAAGAGTTCCATAACAAGCAAGACCTCCTCCATAATGACCAAGGGGTTAGACATAGTACCTCTGATCAACAATAAATATAGCCGAAAATTCACCCACAAACAACACAATGTGTATTCTGTACATGGATTACGCGACGACTACCGTGCGACTTTGGGTGCAAAATAAATATAAATAAAACACACCTCGATGTGAGACTAGATGATCTGTCACTAAATAACACAAGCATATGAGACAAGGAGAAGTATAATTTGCACAATGATATGTGCTAGATTTTTGTAATACTAGACAGATCAACCAACAAATGAAAAAACTAAACCACTAGCAAACAATCAAGATTATGGGCAGAAACAAAGTTGCTAGAGACAAGAAGAGATAGAGACATATCACAAGAAGTTGACTCACTTAACGTCTAAAATTTTAAGGGATTATGCTTAATCTGTTTCAATGACATGGCCTTAAGAAATGAAAAACGAATAAGATACAAAATATAATTTCCCGTGTGTTGCATGCCAAAACCCACCGGTGAGCAGTGGTTAAGCAACACGAAGAGCCGGGAGGCTTCCGAGGCGGCAGCGGGCTCCCGGTCCTCGACGTCGTCTCCGCAATGTTCGCATAACGACCGTGTGTTGCAGGATACAAGAAGCACTCCGACCTATAACGGGTCGAAGCGTTGATTGGTTTCGATTAGTTCCATGGGCGTATACCTAAACATTAAATACTTAGCCCTATCGCTCAGGTTGCTCCCGCGGATCGGCTCAAAGAGCCGATCAGCCCATGGTTCATAATGGATCTACACGACATGGGGATCTCATGATCAAACAAAGCTAAACCAATCTTACGCGCTTTAGGGGGTTTTCACCGCGATAATCTCCAGAATATCCACGCCAGAAGGGGGCCTAGCAACAATGCAGACGATGAAAACTACCCTTATAAGAGGCCTAAACCAACGCTTAGTCAATTCCCCGAACATCCCTTATAGGAATGGCAAACAACACCTAACGCATCAATGATCAGTTCAACCCCAGCATAAGGCCTAATCAAGCAGATATTAAACTAATCTGAAGAACAAGGAGCAACTATAACAGATCGGATCTACTAAGTAACGAATACAGATGGTCGCCTTACACCCCGATAGGTGTAAGGGCAGCTAGACATTGAGGGACGGCACAGCTATGGATATGCGTAAGAAAAGCATCTATGTAAGCCCCCCAAACATCTACGATAAGTAGTGCTTCTCGCCATCAACAACGCTTCAGTACTAGCAACACAAGGTAAACGATCAAACAAGAAGCTTCGACCGCAAGATGCTGCATTCAGGCAGCATGATGCTTACCCGGGAGAAACCTCGAAGAAGGGTGAAGTGGATATACTTCCGATTTGTGTTTGTCGTGAAATTTGATTTGTCCTCCTTCTTTTCCTGGACAACTCTAGATACATATTTATAGTCCAAGGGACTTTTTCTAATTGGGCGCACCTAACTGCACGGGTCAAACTCATCTTTAATCTAAACTAATCATGCGATCTACTATATTAACATATACATGGGCAATTAAGCCCAAACTCGTAGCGCAAGACCCTCCCGTGCATATCCTCTAAGCCCATCTTCACTTACGGCTTATCTCCTGGATTTGCCAAAATCCGGTGATAACACACGCCCGGTTTTGGTAATGATAATTTCAAAACCACTCTGCTTCCTTCCGAGGGGCCAGGTCGTGTGCGTATGTAACTGGCTGCAAGATTCTTCATCATGACGCTGCCTTCTCAACTTCTCGCACTGCACGATTTGACAGGCACCACATCCTCGGAAACCGTTCGAGCATTGAATCTCCGCCATCTCCTTTTATTTATCCGCACGAACAGTTCACCTCTTCATCCCTTGCTCCAAACCGTCGGCCCAAAAAACCCTCTCCTTTTGTGGCCATGTCTTCCTCTTCCTCCCAATCCCTCTCGCGGCGCAGCCGGAGGTCAATCAGATGGAAGGCACAATCGGCGCTCCGAGCATTGGCGAGAATGCACCGATCAGGCTGTGAGGGGTCGACCCGGTGACCCCGTCTCGGGCTCGATGGCGAGCATGCCCTCGATCGATGTGGGGAAGACAGACCTTTCGCTTCTTGATCGACCCGAGAACTCGGAGGCGAGAGCTACAGCAACGACTCCCCTTCTCAAAGGCACCACCTCTACCAAAGAAGAAGAAGAGGAAGATGAAGACGAAGATGTCTCCTCCCATACTCTAAGCAAGAATGAGGACGCATGACTTCTCCGACGTAACCGCGCCTGAGCGTATCCGGCGCCGGCTTGGCCGGCATGAGGATCTGATTTATGACGAAGAGGAAGAAGCTCCTACCTAAGGCTACGAGTAGCGGACGAGGAGATCGTCAACAAGAATGATTGATGGCAAATAATTTTAAATGATGGCGAAGACTACATAGCTCCAGAGTAGGGAAAGGCAGCATAAGATTAGCGTGAGTAACTGCTCCTTTTGTTGAGCAATCGGCTTCTCTTTGTAAGAAATCACCTTTTTAATCAATGAAGATGAATATGTTCCTCCAATTCAATCTCTAATCATTCGATTTCACCCCTTGCCATTTTCTGACTGTCCAAGGTGGTCAATGCCTTCATGAGACGATGGCAACGCATCGGGCCCTCCTGAGGAGCGAGATAGGTTAATTCAGTTATCCCTCAAATAATAATCCAGAACCTTGTCCAAATTCTCGATCCTCAAACCAGAGTCTTTAACCACCTAAATCACCAGGGTAACCATGCACAATCTTCCAAGCATCAAACCGAACCGAAGGAAGTATCAGACTTTCCTTATTAGGAGCCTGAAAATTTTAAAAATATGGCCTCCCTTAGGTTAGACCATCTTGCCGGCGATTTGACAGACTATGAAGCATCATGATCCATTCCCTGCTCACGATGATCACTCGTGACAGACTACACGTAAACCCTATCACAGATCTTCAAGGCCAGCAAGGCGTTCTCCAGCCTCAATCAAGGCGAGAATGTAGTGAAAAAGGCAGATTGCCAGAAATGAAGGGCTAACCCCGTGGCTGCTCAAAAAGGAATATCAAGATATTATCAAGAAGAACATGCAATCCAAATTACCGTAACTCCGAAATTTTCAAAATTCTCCGGGACTCTACCACATAAAACTAGCCGATAAAGTTACCATCGGCTTCCAAGAAAAGGTCAGCCTCAACTCCCATCAAAACAAGATAGAAAAGCTTACGCACAAGGAGTCGATGCACCATGGAGGGCTCGGCAGGACCAGCAAATCTCTTCTTTGAACCAAGAAGCTTTGCTACGTGTTTATTTCTAACTCTCCCTCGCTCAATTTTGTGCTTTGCTTTTGGATCGCTCACCATCCTTGGACAAATTCAGCCCTAGCCTCCGATAGACGCTGGCAAAGTAGTCTCCGCCAATCGTGATGCTGTTCGCTCTTCGTGTCATTTTTCCTTCACTCAGGCCTGGGATTTCATGTTCTTTAAACTCGTAGTTCTAAAGTCGATGTCCTAGCATCGGCTGTGTGCTTAAATTTTTTTGTACTTTCATTTTTTATTAAATATCGAGTCGAATCGGCTCCCCCTGGGTACATACTTCATGGCTTTGTACCTTCTCCTTGTGTATGCCCCCCGAGCCTAATCCTTCAAGTGATTGAAGATATCGCTTTTCAGCCAATTCACTTGTTTCGTAACTCACCATGCTAAATAGTACATCAAAGAATATCATGTGGTGCGTATTAATTTTAGCTTTCGACACTTAATCGGCCCCTTAGAAGTTGTCGACCACTATTTGCTGGCAAATGTTGCCATGGCTTATCCTCAGACCAATTTACTTTCTTCTAGTCCATCAGAAACTCCGCTTATCACCGCTAGATCGATATGATGAACATGTAAAAGTGTATAAGTTGGTTGAGACTTAGCTTAGGCCGATTGCTAGAATCGCCTCCCCTTGCAATGTTTAATGAAGGTTTACAACTTCTTGGTTCTCTCCTATAGACTCGGCATGCTTGAAGTGAGATCCTTGCTTTCCATTTTCAAATGACTGTTAGGATCGCCCTTGCCACGTCAGTCTAGTAGACTCTATTCATACTCATGGAGGCCGCTGGATAAGACCAGCCTCACCCCATTTTTTGAAGCCTGGATGCGCTACAAATGGCTCCCAGAGATTGATTCCGAGAGCTAGTCGGTCATTTGCTTCTAGATGTTCATGGCAGCCAAAGAGATATCGACTAAATCATCTGCATGAACAACCTCACCATCTCCATCCCATCAGGATGATGCACCGATGCATTGTGGACGTGGAATGCAACAGCTAGCATGGATCCAATCCTTCCTAGCAGAACAGCATGTGCTGTCGGCGATGAAGAAGGATGTAGGATGGTTCTTCACACAGTTAAGTCCACGCTCGTAACAACGGCTTCGACGGCCAATGCTGAAATCGCTTTCTTACGGACGTGCTGGTTTTGACTGATCTTCATTGGAACATCCCAAACGCCGTAACATGGAGTACGTGTATTACAAGCTGACCGCGTCCTGTCAACCGGGAAGATCTTGTCGATAGGTTGCCTGCTGATATAACCCTTCGCATAGGGCCTTCTGATACGAAGGCTCCTTTTCTTGTGGCTTCTCAAAGATAACTGCCCGTGGCCCGCAAAACTGTGCCACTGATATTTCCTCATCTCTCGAGCATAAAATTGACGGAGAACTAACACCATGTTTAATGCTCGGCGTCCCCCGTGATCGCTTTCACCGCTTGAGTTCGCCATACTTTTGGTGGCAGCTTCGTTTCCAGCGTTTACACCACGCCAGATCAATGCTTTTCAACGCGGTAGCTGCATCGCGCTTCATTTCCTCCGTTTCAGAGCTGCACTGCCGCTTTGGGGTGGTCGAACGACGACACCACTCTGGTTTGATATCATCTTCTTCTCTTCTTCCGACTTTCAAAGTCTTCATCTTGGGATGACTCAGCCCGTTTGTTCTATGGAGGGTCCTAGACGCTTGAACACTTAAACTTCATTTGTTCCCTTCCTTCTTCACATATTCTGCAGTTCTCAACAGGTAACTCCGCCATTCCCTAGGTCCCAAGAATGTTTGAAGAAATGACACCCGTAATGCCTATCCATATCGCCTTGTTCCTTGACTTCCCCAGTTGCGTGATTTAGCTATACCCTTCGACGATGCAGATTTCATGTTGTCTCCGTGACTAGACCTACGGAGACCACATCATCTACGCCGAGCGCTCGATGTCGGTCGATGGTTGCTCATATTTGTTAAGGAGGCACGGATAGTGGTTTCGTTGATACCAAGACGCTTCGATCACCTCTTCTTCACCAAATACCGTCATTATCATGTCAGCCGTGGTCGCAAGGATCGGGGCTTCATTTTATTCCTTTGCCGCGAGAGCCACTACTTCTGGCTTATCATTGCCATGCATGTATCTGCAAGCCCTGCCATATTGATATCAAACAAAATCAAGTCATTCTATGCAAAGGATCGAGGTTTTACTCATGTTGACTTCCGGAACGTCACAGACAACTCTCTGGCGGCAAATCGACCAAGAGTAATCGCCTTGTTCATCGCTTATCCGACCGCTACGATTTGCAACAAGTATGGTATGGGTGAACGTGATGCCATCG